>WAAF01017577.1:0-48263 GCA_013400475.1 Tricholaema leucomelas | reverse complement strand
TCCCCAGCCTTCCTGTAGGCCCCTGTCAGATTCAAGTGGGCAGATTTTCAGTACAGTAAATGGAAGTCAGAAAGAGTTAAACTGCAGACCCCCTGCTTACCTGAAGGATTAAATCAATAGGGATGTGATGGTAGAAAGAGACCAACTTTTACCTTTGAGTCATTTCACAGCCTCTACCCAAAGACTGAGCCACAGCCTAAATTGGTTTATCCATGGCAGAGACAAGGATAGGATGAATATTTTGCCATGGCAACTGACAATTTCAGATAAACCACCCCCAAAAGTGTGCTCACTCAGAAAGTCAGCAGATTAAAAGATGGAAGATAATGCCTCAGAAGTGGGAAAAAAAAAAAAGGAGGTGAGACAGAAAATGTCTGTCTTTATTGATGATCTGGACCAGGGGATTGAGTCCAGCAGCAGTAAGTTTGCAGATGACACCAAGCTAGGAGCAGCTGTGGAGCTGTTGGAAGGTAGCAGAGCCCTGCAGAGGGACCTGGCAAGGCTGGATGGGTGGGCAGAGGCTAAGGGGATGAGACTGAACAAGGCCAAGGGCAGGGTTCTGCACTTTGGCCACAGCAACCCCAAGCAGCACTACAGGCTGGGGACAGAATGGCTGAGAGCAGCCAGGCAGAGAGGGAGCTGGGGGTGCTGGGAGAGAGGAGCTGAAGAGGAGGAAGCAGAGTGCCCAGGTGGGCAGCAGGACAAGGGAGGTTCTTCTGCCCCTGTGCTCAGCACTGCTCAGGCCACCCCTGGAGTGCTGTGTCCAGTTCTGGGCTCCTCCATTGCAGAGAGATGTTGAGGTGCTGGAAGGTGTTTGGAGAAGGGCAGCAAGGCTGGGGAGGGGCCTGGAGCACAGCCCTGTGAGGAGAGGCTGAGGGAGCTGGGGGTGTGCAGCCTGCAGAAGAGGAGGCTCAGGGCAGAGCTCATTGCTGTCTGCAGCTCCCTGCAGGGAGGCTGTAGCCAGCTGGGGTTGGGCTCTGCTGCCAGGCAGCCAGGGACAGAACAAGGGGATATAGTTGTGTCCAGGGGAGATCTAGGCTGGATGTTAGGGGGAAGTTGTTGGCAGAGAGAGTGATTGGCATTGGAATGGGCTGCCCAGGGAGGTGGTGGAGTGGCCGTGCCTGGAGGTGTTGAAGCCAAGCCTGGCTGGGGCACTTAGTGCCATGGTCTGGTTGATTGGCTAGGGCTGGGTGCTAGGTTGGGCTGGCTGAGCTTGGAGCTCTCTTCCAGTCTGGTTGATTCTATGAGTCTATTCAACAGAGCTTCTGTCAGAGAGACAGGTGACAGATTTTCAAATGCCAAGCTTTTGAATGCTATCAAAATCCTGCCTGGGCCACGGAACTGAAATAAAGACCCTAAAAAGAGTCCCAGATAGCAGAAGTTCACCAGGAGACTTTCCTGTAGACACATGCTTGGACAGTATGGTTGAACCTCATCTCTGTCACCAGGTCACAGCAAGGATCCTGAACAGGGCAGTCACACTCCCACCTGCTCCCAGCCACCCAGCCAAGCAGAGCCCTAAGCAGAGGTAAAGTTTGACTGAGAGAAGCCTCTGTGGGTAAGTCAATAATCTTTGGTTCCTCACTGGTTTAACTTTCTACTTCAGGAGGTCAGGAGGTCACCTGCAAGTGCAGGTGCCGGACATTTACAGCAGCTAACCAGCAGATCCTGTGCAAAACCACTGTCAGACAGGACTTCAGCCCAGCTTCCTGACCCCCAGAAGACAGTACTGCCTGAGCAGACACTGCTGCCCTGGGACCCTCATTCTGAGGGCTGTGGACACTCAACAACCCCCGCCATGAGCAGCCTCCTGCCACCCCCAGGCAGTGGGATTGCTTTTGGGGTGTTGTGGCAGGAACCGGGAGGGAAAACATTTCTCCCGTCCTAGGATCTCTTTGATTTCAAAGTCTTTTGTTGGCCCAGCTCAGGATGAGAAGGTCAAAGCCCTCAGACATTTCTCCAAAGCAAATCCAAACCACATTTTGAGAAAGGGAAGAAATATTTTTTTAACTGGGCCAGAGTGTTTCACTTCTGTCTTATTTCATTCAACTCAGCAAGAACAAGTCAGGGCCAAAGCAATTTCCCTTTAAAAACGCCTGTCTGTGATGTTCCACCCAATCAAAACCTGAAAGTGGCTTTGCAAAAGAAAGTCATTCTCAGCCTCTCCACTGGCTGCTTTGGGAGCAGTCAGCATTTGTTTTGTTGGAAGATACCTACCTGGCCCCGAGTACAGCACTGCTCATTCCCTGGGCAGCAGATCTTCAGGGCAGCAGCCTGTAATCAGCTGGAGCAGGCAGAGAGGAAGGTGCTTTCTGTGCAGGTGTTTTGTCCCAGGGACACTCACTTTCACATGTATGCACAAACATAAAAGCAGAGTTCAGAGCAGTGCCAGGTGAAAGCAGGCAATTTCCATGGAAATGAGTCCCAAGCAGGGCACGCTGTGCTGCTCATTGCTCCTGCTAATTGTGCACTGGGGGGTTCTCAGCAATTGCAGTTAATGTTGCTTCCTGATGCTTGGAATAGGAAAAATGAATTGCTGAGAGCGTTGCCCTTGGATGTGACAATGAACTTCTCCCCGGTGCAGGCACTGTGCTGCCTGTGCCTAAGTCTGCCTAGGAACGAGGAGATTTGTCCCTCTCTAACTGTGTGGCTGTGTGCTTCAACCTCTTCTTCTCTCTCCTGCCCCAGCCAGTGAGGGATTCAGTCAACCACCACCACACAAACAAGCTCAGGTTAGCTCCTGACAGGGTCTAGGAAATCTTTCCACTAATTCCAGCAAGGGCTGGGGTCAGTTCTCTTGCTCGGCTTCCCAGAAGGCCACCCTTGGAGGTGTTGAGCTCACTCATGTCCCAGGGGATGCAGCAGGAGCTGAGGGGAAGGAGAATGTGGCTGATTTAGGAGCAGCAAATAGAAAGCAGACTTCTAGATTAGACCGTGGAAACCAGGGAACCCTCTGCTTCCCTTGGCACATCCAAGAGAGAGGCTCAAGCCAGAATACTGATATCAGATACTGTTTAGAACTACCGTTTAGAATCAACCAGGTTGGAAGAGACTTCCAAGATCATCCAGTCCAAACTATCATCCAGCTCTATCCGATCAACTAGAAGATGTGCTGGGGGAGAAGCATGCCCCAGCTTTTGGCTACTGCAGGAAGGAAGATGCAGCCTCTCTCCCAGCCCCTTGAGCAAAGACACTAGGATGAGCTGCTCAGTCACAGTGACAGCAGGACAGAAGAGGCCACCAGCAGCTGAGTAAGACAGGCAGAGTGCTGATCGTTGCATGGCACAAGCACCTCAGGAGTCTCAAACACAGGCAGGGAACTCTTCACAGGCAACACAGACACTGAGCATCTGCAGGGCTGAAAACACAGTGGGAGCCAAGAGTGGCAGGGAGTGTGGGTGGTGGAGAAAACTGGAGGCTGATAAGAAACAGAGCGGGAAAAAAGCTTCAATTTGCTGTGTTTAATATTGCTTCTCCTTACCACACAGGCTGCTGCTTTCTCTTATTTACAGCTGCTTTGCCTCTGCTGAGTTAGAAGCATCTCTGCTAACACTATGACAGGAGGCAGGAGGAAGCTGTGTTTTGCACTTACAGTTGGTCAACACCCAGGGTTAATGTCAGGGAGACCTTCCTGACAACTGAGGGAAGCCACTGCCCAAGAGCACTGTGACCGGATGGTCAAGGTGGAGTCACTGCTGCAAAACACAGCCACTATGAGGTGAAGAGGAACTAAAACCACCTAGTTACAAACTCTCTATCTGACTCCTTCCACTCAGAATCTGCTTCAGCTTCCAGCAGGAAGAGTGAGCTCAGAACAGCTGTGGGTGCACAGACCCAGAGCAAACGCTGAGGGGATACTTTTTATAGGGGCTCAGCACTGCCCAGTCTGAACCAAAGATAAAACACATCAGCAGTCAAGCTCTGAAGGATTCTGGTGCTGCCTGGGGTCAGGTTAGGCTGATCCTTGACCGTCACTGTCTTTGGGGTGGACACTACCCCAAACTAGGCAGAACTGGCATCTGGGAAACTAGAAGTGATGAGGTCTTTGCTTACTCCTCTCTACTGCAGTGGCCCAAGGGGATTTGGTCACTGGCAAAACAGCATTGCTGCAGCTGCTGCTGTGCCAGCTGAAAGGGATGTCCTCAGTGGGACAAAAAAAGGAACTTTATTTAACGTGTGGAGAAAGAGAACTCTATGTTTGAGTGCAATAAAACATTCACTGCTTTCCTGGGCTTTGCATTTAGATACCTAGCAAGGACAGCACAACTAGAGATGGTAACTGCAGTTGCAGGCTGACAGAGACCTTTGCAAGAAGCCCTTCACTCCTCTCCAGGCCACCTGTGTCTCAGGCTGCTGCCTTCTTGCACAGCCAAACCAAACACCACCACCACCACCACTCCCCTTTGGATCAGAGCAGAAAGGCTCCTGTGCTGTGACACAGGTGTCAGCAGACTTCCTCCAGCAGCTAGTGGGGAAAAGCAACTTTTTCAGAAGCCAGTGGAGGACTCCTAATTGCTACTGTAAATATTTCTAGAGCACCAGATGAGCCAGCAGTCCCAGCTCCAGCCCAGAAGCAAACACCATTTATTTGTCATGTGCCAACAATTTATTTTTGCTGCTCATACAGTGTAATTAATCACTTGGCAGGCAGGCAAACACACACAGGGCTGGAAAGGCAGCTCACTGCCTGATGTGAAGCAATCCTGTACCTTGGTAAGAGGCAAATCCACTCTCAAATTTAAAGGTGAGAGCAGCAGAAAAAATAAGGGAAAGAGCAACTCAACACAGCAACAATTAACAAGAGACAAAGGACCTTGATTCAAAGGAGGGTCCTGCTCTGAGTGTGCCTTACACCACTGCTGGGTTTGCAGGTATGGCCTTTGGGCATCAATCTCAGGTGAAAGGGAATTACTCACATGTGAAAATAGAGCCTGGCCTTTCACAAGCAGCTACTCAAACAGGTGCCCTGCTACCTGCTCCTGAGAGGCTCTAAGTCCTGTCACCTATCTGGTAATCCGGATTCAGGCTCCCTTCAGATCTGCAGAGCCAAAATACAGGAAGCAAAGAGCTGGAAAATCCAGTTCCTGTTGCTGATTCCTTTTCCCCTAAACTCAGATGCTCAGACAGAAAATCACCTCGACCCAGGTCACTGCAATGCAAATCCTGGCCAGGGAGCTGCAGATGCAGCCAGCCTCATTCCTCTGAGTCCTATGGCTACTGCTCCCAGCTGGCCAGGAGCCCGGCAGGGCTGGGAGCCAGCCACTGGGAAATGCTAGGCACAGGCACTTTGCTTTGTGTGAGCCGGCTGAATCTGGGGCTGGGTTTTCACACACATACTTCAGCTGTGGACTAACTGGCAGTTACCATCTCCAAAAGGCTATCCAAGGGCTCTGAAGTGCTACCAGATGCTTGCCACAAAGCAAATCCTGCACACTGGGCTAGGGAAACTTTCGTCTCCCTTCAAACCGGAGCCAAAACAAGAGCTGAGGCTGCAGCAGCAAACACGGTGGAGGGAATTCAGGGTTGATAAATTGGCTCCTGGCAGATCCAGAGCATTTCCATTATCTCTCTAAAGGCTGCAAGAGACAGGAATTATCCTAATAAACAGTCCTTGACAAGCAGTGCCTGGGATGGAGCACAGCACAGCCCTTCAGCAAGGCAGCAGCCTCAGACCTCACAGCCAGAGGGGCAGGTTTATGTGCAGCTCCTGCAGCTGAGGGGCTCTACAGCTCCTAGCCCCTAGCCACAATCCCATCCTCCTAAGGCTCTTTTGACCCAAGCTCTCTCTGGTCCAAAGAGGGAAGATGCTCTTTGCAGCCTGAAGCCAACAGATTTCCCCCTGATCTGAGATCCTGCAGCAACCAACCAAGTGCTGATTCTTGCTTTCTGTGTGACACCTGAAGGGGCTGGGGCTCCAAGGAAGAGCTCTCCCCTCACCTGAAATATCACTGACACAGCCTCTCACCACAGGCCATTCCAAACCGTCCAGGGAATGGTCTTTGCACTTTCAATTGCATATACAAAGGGATTAGGGCATTTTTTTCTCTTTCTTGGACAAAGTTTTAGCCATTAGAGGCTTCTCAGCTTTTGTTCTTCCTTATGGTGAAGCAAAACCAAAAAGTAAAAGCAGACCATTTAGAAAATGCCAAATGAAATGCCCCAAGCTGCTGGTGGCAGGGGAGTCTCTGGATCAGTTTCAGTTAATTGCATCCAGTTGGTTGCAGTTAAATGCTGGAGGTTTGGCACTCTCTTGCTCATTTGACTCAACCTCCCTAAACATCTGAATCTGTTCCACACCTTGCTGTGGCTCCTGCCACTTCCTGAGACGCCCTTCACCGCTCCAAGTCTCTGCCTTTGGGCTTCAGAAAGCTACAAGTCAGGGAGTGGGCACTCGGGAGGGGAAGCAAAAGTGAAAGCAGGGGGAAATAACAGCTGAGAAGGAAAATCTCCTCCTCCTCTTCCTCTCGAATCACATTGGGAATACAGAGACAGCAAAACAATGAAGCAGCTCAGCGCCTGCCCTTGTCTGAGCACAACCCCTGGGGTGGAATAAAGAAGATTCATTCCCTGTTGGAATATTTATTTGTGCCACTACAGCAGATGTATCCTTCTGCTGCCTGACAATTTGACTGCACTTGGGAATTAAATGGACATACAAAGGCTGTACTGGGATGAAAACCAGATTAGGCAGGCAGCTACCATTTGTGACATTGGGAGCTGCCCATAAACTCCACTGCATCTCCAGGAATTCACTCTAAGTAAGGTCTGGGAGACGCCAGGAGAGGTTGTACGTTTTCAGTATGTGCTTCCTTGGGAACAGGGAGCAAAGCTCATTAATCTGACAGCCTCAAATCCACCTGGGCCTCAGTTCTCTGTTTCATCAGACTGAAAACTGCCACGGCAGAAGATGCTCACAGCCTGCGCAGATGCTCACAGCCTTTTCCCAGTCCTGAACTGACATCTAGCGAATGGTTTCTACACTGCACCTCAAGAGCAGAGAGTGAAGAGTGAAGATCTCCTCTGGAGGGCAGCTGTGCAGAGGAGCCGTGGGATGAGCATGCGATGATAACATCCTGATGTCACTACCACAGCTTATCTGCCCTGGTTCTGCTGAGAGGCTGCACAAATACTGCACCGGCCCAATAAAAACAAACAGCTGCTGGGCTCTATGCAGCGATGCACTGAGGTGGTGGAAATCTCTCTGGAAATGAAGAGTGGAAACCATTCTGTGCCACACCATGAAGTGCTGGAACAGCAGCATGCTGACCACACCTCCTTCCTCAACACATGCTGAGTATTGCTCTCACTCCTCAGCACCTGGCAGGGCAAAGGCTTTCCCTTCTCACTTCAGGACCTCTTGCAGTTTCTTAACACCACTGACACACAATCCTTACCCAAATGTACCACATAACTGCACCTTTAACCTTAGGAATTTACGTGGGTGGAGGTGATTAAAAGCAAAGTAAAACAAAGGAGAGAAACAGAGGCTTAAAGGAAAACTTAACATTGTCCTGCTTGCCAGACTGTGCAGGCACTGTCAGATTGAAAAACGATGAAGACCTGTAATGGACTGAAAATATGCTGCACCCACCAGCCAAAGCACTGTGGAGGTTACCAAAGGTGCCTTGTTCCTGCTTCCCAGCAGCTGTTGAGTCCCTGTTTATTACCTGCAGAGGGTCTCTTAGGACTTGTTCACCTCCAAGATTTGACTGATTTAATTAGACACAAATCAGTGTTTTCCACTTTGTGACATCTCCCTTCACAGCCAAGCAAATACTGAGGCTTGTGAGAGCAATGCTATACAAATCCTAAACAGTCTTATCCCAGCTGACAGCTTCCCTGTGTTCAGTGTATCTGACACCAGCGTGGAAGCTTTGCAGTCATGAATCCAGGAAGCGTCAACAGGCCGAGCAAACCAACAGCACTTACAATGACCCAACTACACAGCACTCCAGGGGCTTCCTTAGCCCACCACCGTCAGACAGAATGAGTGCTTCTCTTACCTGGTAGTAGTAATCAACATAGTGTGGCTCATAGTGCTGAGGCTCAGAGCTCTCAGGAGACAGGACATCTTTCAGTAACTCTTCACAGCCTGATAAGAAAAAACAAGAGAAAATGGTCAGGCTGAGAGTTGATCTCATGAGGTTGCATGGACAGTGACAGAAGGAACACAGGTTTGTACCTCATCTGTACGCACAAAACCTCCAAAGCCCTGGGGTACGTTTAAGCAGCTGTGACGAAGCTCTGCCTCCAGAGTTCTGCACAGCACAGATTCAGCATGTGGCACTCCATGGAGCACTGCTACCCTGGTGCCGAGGGGCACACTCCACTGGTGCCGAGGGGCACACTCCACTGGTGCCGAGGGGCACACTCCGCTGGTGCCGAGGGGAACACTCCACCACAATCAGCTGGACACTGCTGAGCTTGCTAAACTATCCTGAGGGACAGAAACCCACCCCTGACCAACCCAAACCTCTGTAGTTGGCAGGTTTAGCATGAGGCAGAGTATACTGCACAGCAGTGTCAGAGAGCAGCTTCTGATTTTCCCTGGCCTAGGGGACAGAAGGGCAGTCCCTGAATGTCACCAATTCCCTGCCACGAGCAGCACTGTCAGAGTGTGGTGTTTGGCAAGCCAAGAGCTGCACGCTGCAACCAGAGATCTTCAGCTCCTGTGTTTGCTTTTGCCAGCAACTGCATTAATAGCTGGAAAAATCAATGTCTCTGTTTCCCTCAGTCCTCCTCTCGTGGGAGAACCCAAGACATAGCAGTGCTGAACTCACCAGATGCCTCCTTCCCTGTTATTTACCAGTGACTGTGCTTGGCAGGCCGAGCTGCAGAGGGCAGTGGTACCAGGCCAGGCTGTTTGAGGAGAACCAGCTCAGCCCTGCGCCTGAACCGTGCAAATCCTCCTCAGCACATGGTGTGCACTGCCCTCCTTGGGAGCCGCAGTCGTCCAGCAGCATTCTTCCTTTCCACCCCGTCACTATTACATGGCACTTCTGGGCATGGCTCCCTTTGCTGGAGAAGTTAGTGGGCAAGAACACTGTGCTGGGGTCACTTCCCAAAGAGTTGCTCAGCTGAGAATAACAACCTCACAGAATGTTAGGGGGCTGGAAGAGACCTCGAGAGGTCATTCAGCCCAATCCCCCTGCCAGAGCAGGACTACCTAGAGCAGATCGCACAGGAAAAGAGTAATATACTGCCTGGAAGAGGCAGGATGCTAAACTTGGCTGCCTAGAGAGGGCAGCTTCCTCCACAACTCACATTTCCCACGATCCTTTTCTTTCCCTTGCTTTTATCCCTGTGTCAGCTTGTGCTTGGCTGAGGTTGTTTTCTACTCCTCTTGCAGAGCAGAATTCAATTTACAGTTTGTACCTTTCTGACATTAATAACTAAACCCTTTTACTCATCAAAGAGCCTGGTGCCAGCACCCTCTGCCAGAGCCCTTACACCTCTGAGCTGCTTACTCTGCTGAAGGGTCTCTGATGGCATGGAGCCTCCACTCATTAAGGTGAGTTATCTCCAGCATGAGAGAAAACAAATGCCAAGTGCTACACAGCAGTGGATGCAGATTGGTGTAACGAAGACGTGCTTACACAGTTCTAAAAGCCCCAGTGACAATCCTTTCAGCCACCCTTTCAAGCTGCCTTCTCTTAACTCAGTTTTACTGCTTCCAGCTGAACACCTCCAAGCAATCAATCTTCACCGAAGACCACTAGGTGAGAAGTTAGCTCCCCTCCCAACCTGTTCCTCTGGTGGGGAAGTCACCAGGGTTGTGCGTTCTCAAAGAGGGATTTAAGTGCCCAACCTAAGGGGAGTCAGAAACCTTTCTGCCTCAGTTCCTTTCAGAGTGTGGTAGAAAGCTGGCAGATGCCCCATGCCTGGAAACATTCCAGGTCAGGTTGGACAGGGCTCTGAGCAGCACTTGCAGATGTTCCTGCTCACTGGAGGGAGCTGGACTAGATGACCTTTAAAGGTCCCTTCCAACCCAAAGCATTCTGTGATTCTGCAAAATGTCAGCAGAGCCAGAGTCAGAAATAGCTCCCAGGTCTCCAGGGTTTAGTGCAAGGTCTTCTGTGTCCCCTCTTTGCTGTTTGGTTTTGACCTGTGATCACTGCTGGTCACATTCTTCCATTTTTCTTGCCCACCAAGGCAGATGCCTTCACAATAGCCCTTGGCTGTTTAAATTCAAGTCCACAATTCCTTGAGTAAAAACAGTGGGCAGAAAGCATTTCCTTCTTTGTCCCTAACCCACCTGGGGCAGTCTCACCACCTCTCCTTGAGAGCTACCTGGCACAGGCATCTGTGTCCTGATGCAGAACCACAGAGGCTGACCAAGCTTTTACCCATTTCCAGAGCAGCACCAGGCATTTAATCCAATTTGTCTACCTACTTGTACAGCTTAAAATGGCAAACAAAGCCAAGCCTTGCTTTCATTGGAGCCACGGGCCAAGCTCCCTGGCACTGGCTGCCTCAGATGAACCTACATCCCAGGTCTATCTCCTTCTGCAAAAGTGACTTTCTGGTGGGAAGATGTTTGGGTGTGCAGCATCCACCTGCAGGAGAGGTTTCCCTGGCATGACAGCTTGGATTTGCACCCTGCAGGGAAGATGTGCATGTTATTATACTCCATAAAAAAAGGGAAGCAGAGAAGGAAATGCTGAGAGGCCATTTTTCCTCCAAGATTACTAAACCACATCATTGCTACCATCACTACCTAAAGACAGCTGAACCTGGTCCAATGTCCATCAAAGCAACAGAAGGATGATCACTACCTTCAAGAACCTTAGGACTGTGCCATTGGTTTGATTCCTGACAAGAACTGTGTTTAAAGGATAAATTCTCTGCTGCTCTTTCTCCCTGTGAAGACACAAATCAGGATCTCTGAACTCTGTGGTGCTGCTCTTTTCCTGGGCCAAGCCTTATCACAGGGAGCTTGGCTTTGGCAGGCTGCTGGGAAATGCATCAGCATCTCCACTCGGTGTTCTTCTGCAGCAGTGCTAATATATCTCACCTTCTGCTCCCCTTATCTGGGTGATCATTTGAATTTCCCAAGCACTCCAAGGGGTTTACACAAGGGGCTGGTGTGTCTCAAACACTCTGCTGATGTCATCTTATTACCAGAGTGTACTTTGGCTTGCAGCCTGGGAAATGCCAGCCAGGCAAAGGAGTGTGCCAGGCCAGACAGAAAACAATGGCAAAATCCAGGTTCACTCTGGCAGATTTCTGCATGGAAATATCAAGGTCCTGGACAACAATCTGCAGAGGGAGCACACAGGGTGCTCTCTGCCACCACTGCTGCTCCTGAGAAGGAATATGCTTGCCTGTGCTTGCAGAACTGCCACGATGGATACTTCCTGCATGCACCCAAGGCTAGGATCTGTCCATGAAGGAGCTCTGCAAATCATGAAGGAATACTTCCTGCCTTCTCTAAGGATCTCCTGCACTAAGATGGCTCATTATTGCTCTAACTTCATTTTCCAGGAAATGCTACAACTGAAAGGCTCTTACATGGCTGATTAGAGACATCTCATTTGGATGTCTGCCTGTATCACAGGACATTGATGTGCTCAATGTTGTCTCTCCCTTGCTCTGGTTGGGAAAATTTCCTCTTCTAGGTTTTTGGGCAGCACTTGGGGAGGAGACCTCACTGCACTGCAGCAGGAGTGAGGCAGCAGATACAGGCTAAGAGCTCCCCAGGAGCAGTTTCAAGCCCTTGTGTGTTCAGAGCTGTGGCTCCACAAAAGGATGCTAAGGAGAAACACTGCCAAAGGGCTGTGCATGGTACAAATTGCTGTGCAGGGTGACACAGGAATACATCTAACTGGAGAAAGAAATGAACTACCAGATCACAAAGCCAGAGCAGACAGAAGCTGCTCAATGTTCTTCTCTGGCTAGAGACACCTGGTGAGGCAGCCCGGGGCAGCTCCTCTGTGCCACTCAGTAGCCTGTCTGACACACAGGCATGTGTCGGGTCCTGTTTAACAACGCCCTGCCTAGCTCTCTACTCTGCTTGGTCCAAATCAGCTGAGTTAAAAACTATTCACCCTAATATCAAAAATGCATCCACACCCACAGCTCATTTAGGGAGCAGCATCAGAGCTTGGAGTTAGCTGAACTTTGTAGGGCAAAGAGAACTAAAATTTCAGGTACACTGAAAGAAGTAGCGGTCAGAAGTCTGCTGCAGAACAAGAACTCCAAGCAGCACCAAGCCCAGGAGCTCATTTGTCCTTTCCTTTTTTGTCAAAATAGCCAGTTAAGACTTTTCCTTTCTTCAAGACACCTGCCCAAGACTGGTCAACTCCCAAGACACAGTGCTGGCTGCCCACAGGCAGGACAGGATCATTTTTAGCTCTGAGCCAAGATGATGAAAGCAGTTTACAAATCACTGAAGAGCAAGCCATGACCCTTGAGCTCCCTGCAGTTGACTCAGACAGCAGCCAAGACTTCTTTTGGAGATAGTTTCACAAATTTACCCTCAGTTTCAGTTAGAAATGTGAGTTTTCACACCCTACCAAAGCCACTTTGCAGACAGGCATTCTGGCCACGTGCAGACAGGGCCGAAGCAAAGTGATTCCCTACAATGCTCCAAGCAGGGGATGTAACCCATAGAGCAGCAGGCAATTTTCAGAGGCAATTAAGCAGTTTTACAAGTACAGGAAATCAAATCTGGTTGCCTAATTGAATGGTGCTGGTTCCTGGCCTTTTTCCTAAGAGGAAGAGCTTTTATCTTATCAGCTCTTGGATCTTTACTGGCAGATTAGACTCATCTATGATTTCGGGCTGCATTTAGTAAAACTTAGTTAAGGCTTTGAAAACTCTGAAGTACTTTTAAGAGTAACCAGCAGCAGTTCAACAAACATCTCTAGTGTGATTTACAACAGGATTGCTCAGCCCTTCACACCCACAGGACAGCCTTTCTTGGAGCCAGCCCAAGTACAGCTCCTGTCAATGAGGTACACTTAGCAGAAGAGGTACACCGAATCATCTCCCCTGCAGGAGTACTGCAAAGTTTGAGGTCTACAGCTAAGTACATCAATGACTTCATCAAGACTTTGAGGTTTTTCTGTGCTTCACTGTGCTGAACACTCAGTGCTTCACTGAGATTCCTGTGCTAGTGCAGCTATCCAGGCCTTAGAGAGTGGTAGATAATGCAAATGGCTGCACACAGTCACAAGTCCCTGGGCCCTGAGGAGATGCACCCAAGGGTGCTGAGAGAACTGCCTGATATTATTGCTCTGCCACTCTCCATCATCTTTGCCAACTTGTGGCGGACAGGAGAGGTGCCTGAGGACTGGAGCAGAGCCAATGGCACTCCAGCCTTCAAAAAGGCCAAGAAAGAGGTTCCAGGGAACTATCAACCAGTCCAGCCTCACCCTAGAAAAATGATGGAGTGCTCCTTCTGGAGGGCATCTCAAGGCACTTGGAAGAGAAGAAGGTTATCAGGAGTAGTCAGCACGGAGTTACCAAGGGGAAGTCATGCTTGGATAACCTGATAGCATTCTGGGATGCCATAACTGAATGGGTAGATTCAGGGAGAGCAGTGGATGTAGTCTATCTTCACCTTAGCCTTTGACACTGTCTCCCACGATATCCTGGTGAGCAAGCTCAGGAAGTGTGGGATGGAAAAGCAGGCAGTGAGATGGATTAGGAACTGGTCACAACATAGAGGTCAAAGAGTGGTGATCAATGGTGCCAGGTCCAGCTGGAGACCTGTAATCCCAGGGATCAGTGCTGGGTTTGGTGCTGTTCAACATCTTCATCAATGCCACTGATGAGGGCACAGACAGACAGAGTCTGCTCAGCAAGTTTGCTGATGACACCAAGCTGGGAGGCTTGGCTGATACAGGTGCAGGCTGTGCGGCCATCCACAGAGACCTGGTGGATAAACAGAGCTGGGCACAGAGGAACCAAATGAGATTCAACAAGGACAAGTGCAGAGTCCTGCACCTGGGGAGGAAGAATAAACTGCACCAGGAGAGGCTGGGAGGTGATCTGCTGGAAAGCAGCCCTGGGGAGAGGGACCTGGGAGTGCTGGGGGAGAACATCCATGGCACAGCAATGTGCCCTGGGGGCCAAGAGGGCCAATGGGATCCTGGGGTGCATTAAGAAGAGTGTGCCCAGCACATCAAGGGAGGTTCTCTTCCCCCTCTACTCTGCCCTGCTGAGACCTCATCATGAGTACTGCCTTCAGTTGGGCTCCCCAGTTGAAGAGAGACAGGGATTTGCTGGAGAGGGTCCAGCAGAGGGCTAGGAGGATGATGAGGGGACTGGAGCACTGCCTGGTGAGAAGAGGCTGAGGGACCTGGGGCTGCTTAGTCTGGAGAAGAGAAGACTGAGAGGGGATTGAATCAATGCTTATAACTGTCTGAGGGCTGGGGGTCAGGAGTGGGGGACAGGCTCTGCTCACTGCTCCTTGGGACGGGACAAGGAGCAATGGATGGAAGCTGCAGCACAGGAGGTTCCAGCTCAACACAAGGAGGAACTTCTTTCCTGTAAGGGTCCCAGAGCCCTGGCACAGGCTGCCCAGAGAGGTTGTGGAATCTCCTTCTGTGGAGCCTTTCCAGGCCTGTCTGGATGTGTTCCTGTGTGCCCTGAGCTAGACTGTGTGGTCCTGTTCTGGCAGGGGGGTTGGACTGGATGATCTCTTTGGGTCCCTTCCAAGCCCTGACATCTGTGAGCCTGGGATCTCTCATTCCATACCGGGTCCTCAGGGCAAAGCTGGCACACTACTGTTCAGAGCCATGGGACAGCAAATGAGATTTTAAAGTTAGCTGGAAGAGAGGATCAAAACCCAGGACTGGTTTTTTGAGAGAGATGTTTGTTTGGAGCATGTGAATGAAACTATAAAAGCAAAGCAAAAGAAATCTCTGGTGGAGCAGGAGGCCAGAAACAGCCTGCTTGGGTTGTTTTGAGGACAACTCTACATTTCATACTTTATTCTTTTCATTTTCTTTCCCAGCCCAGATATCTGTCAGAGTCTGAGCTACCAGAACAGCCAATTCCCCTTTTTCTCATCATTGCTGTAGAGCTTTGGGCAAATCTCTGTTATTGGAATTTTCATCAAAACTGCCAGGAACTCATGGAGAAATATATCTACTCTTTAACTTTTATCTGCTCACATAAAGACTGCTTGCAGGAGCTTCCCAGCCAGCTGCAGTAATTAGATGCCTAAAGAAGCAGGGAAGCTCTGAAATGGATTTTTGAAGGCACGTAATGGTCTGTGATGCCGTTTTCAAGATTGAGAGGTTGCTCTGGCTGCAGGTAGGGAAGTGTAAAATGCACCACTCTGCCTCCCCCACACTGATAATGAATAGGAAGGAGCTCCTGCAACTCTCCATCTTCAAATACCCTAACAGAGTATGATTTAAATGTCCTTACAACTTCTACAAGAGGAGGAAAAGACTCTCTTGCTCCAGGAGAAAAAGAGACTGTGTGGTTTCGTCTGAGAAAAAACCAAAAGCCACAGTGGCTCTGCCAAAGCACAAAGATTCACCACTGCAGAACTGTTCTGTGCCATGTGGCTCATAGAATGGCTCATTTCCCCAGCCTGTCAGGAAAGTCACTGCCCTTTAACTAGTACCCAGCGGTCAGTGTTGTTTCCACGGTTAAAAATAAGCTCCGAAGTCAGAACGCATTTGCCTTTATCTTTGCATTCTGCCTTCATTTGCATTCGTGCTGGAGCTTCTCATCTCTGAGAGCTGCAACACCGAGGGCAGCAGGGGGAGCTCAGCCTTTATTTGTCAGGGCTTGGGGTTTTTAAGTGCAGTATCAAAGCAGAGAGACTACTGCGAAGACAGCGGAAACCCTGAGATAGAGGAGCAGGTCAGGCTTGATTAGAGCCTGCCAAGCAGCCAACCCTGTGCTGGGCTGCAGCAAGAGCAGTGTGGGCAGCAGGGCAAGGGAGGGGATTCTGCCCCTTGGCTCTGCTCTCCTCAGACCCCACCTGCAGTCCTGGGTGCAGTTCTGCAGCCCCCAGCACAAGAAGGCCATGGAGTGAGTCCAGAGGAGGCCACCAAGATGCTCAGAGGGCTGCAGCAGCTCTGCTATGAGGACAAGATACAAGAGTTGAGGCTCTGCTGCCTGGAGAAGAGAAGGCTTCCAGGAGACCTTGGAGTGGCCTTGCAGGATCTGAAGGGGGCTACAGGAGGGCTGGGGAGGGACTATTGACAAGGGCTTGTCATGACAGGACGAGGAGGAATGGGTCTGAACTGGCAGAGGGGAGATTCAAACTAGATGTTAGGAAAGGGTTGTTTGCAGTGAGGGTGGTGAGACACTGGCAGAGGTTGCCCAGGGAGGTTGTGGAGCACAGAATCTTCAATCACATTGGGTGCTTCTGTGCTCCACAACCTCCCTGGAGGTGCTGAAGGCCAATTTGGATGAGGCCTTGAGCAACCTGTCCTAGTGGGAGGTGTCCCTGCTTATGTTGGGGGGTTGGAACTGGCTGAGCTTTGAGGTCCCTTCCAGCCTAAACCATTCTATGATTCTAAACGTAGCCAAGAGCCTGCTGCTGTGAACACCTCTGACTGGGGAACCTCCCATCCTGCACAGCACCTCAGGAGGAGCAGCTCCACTCAGCTTTACACATTGCAAGTGGCAGGAAATATTTACCAGATCAGTGCAACAAATCCAGTGCAGCAAACCCAGTCAGTGAGCTGCCCCTGCTGAAATCAATGGGAGTTCAGCCTTGGAGAGCTGTGCTGGATGCTCTCAAAGGTGCTTAGCAGTGCCACTTTTCAGGCTACCCTGCTTTGACAGAGCTGCAAGGTAAGAGGGTACAGATGCAATTTCATGGCAATTGCTCTCCAGACAGGCACTGTTATTAGAAATAGAGCCAAGCAGTGAGCAGGCCAAGAGGGCAGCTTCAGCAGGAGTAAAACCTTCCTACTGCCCCATCCCAAGGAAATTGCTGCAAAGCTTTAAATGTAATGGCAAGCCTGGCCCTGGCTCTGGCAGAGCCTAATTGAGTGGGGAAAGCAGCCTGGGCAGCAGGGGCTCAGCACAGATGCTGAGGCAAAGTCCTTTAATCCACAAAGGACCAACAAAAAGAAGCAAAGCTTTCCATAAATAGAAAGCATCCTGCCTGGCCAGCACTCCAGCCCAGGGACACAATGGGAATGATTTCTTCACCACACTTCTTTCTGGCATATCTACCTCTGCTTGATGAAGTCCTCCCCATCACTTCCAAAGATCCCTGCCGTTAGTGGGACTCCTCAGCACATCCCTCCCCACTGTTCCTGCTACTCAGCATCGAAGAACATTAATTGTCTTTTCCATCTGATAGTCCCAGCAGCTGCTCTGGAGGTGCATGACTCACATGTCATGAGGTCTGTCCACTCAGAAGCACCACGGGGGGGCAAAGCTTGATGGCCACTTGCAAAGGCACAAACCACTTTTCTTCTGTATTCTGCAGGGAACAATGCCCTGGCTTATGGGGGAAAGAGGCCAAGCTGCAGATTTTAGACCCAGAGTTTGAGGTTTCTCTCTGCAGCATGAGCTGCTACCACCAGTTACAGAGCAGACACTGGCAACACTTCAGTGTTTGGCATTTTTTCAGGTTCCAACATCATTTTTTCCCCCATCTGAAATGCTCAAATTAGCATCATCAGAGGTCAATTCTTCATCACTACAATTTGAATCTGTGGTTCTGGATGCTTCAAGCCTCACACTTTAAACAAACTCAAGGCACTGAACTACCAAAACCACCTTGACACTACATCACCTCTGTGCAGCAAGAAATTTCTTCAGCATGTTATAAAGGCAAAAATCTATGAGATATTGAAGAGACTTCAAATGAATTTAAGAAAGATGGCATTAGGCATTAGGAGACTAAAGCTTGAGTTTAACCACTTGGCTTCCAGTGCTCAGAACAACACAGCTTCATACTCTGTGCCCAAAAAAAGAACCTTGGATTTATAGGAGGATCTTATTTTGCACTCTTCATCTAACTGCCCCAAGCATCTGCAATAGGCTGAGATGTCAAAGAATCATAATCTATTGCTGCCAAGACAAATTGGTTTTGCTCCATGACAAGCCTGCTGCTACCACTGGGCTGTGGCTGCACCAAAAAGTGAGAGGTGACAGGGTGGAGGCTTTGCACTCTGGAAGGCAGACCCTCCCTGTCTCAACTCTGATATCACCAATTTCATTGTCAAGTAAAAATATAGCTGGTAGCTAAAGACCAACAAAACCTTCACACTGTGAGGGAAGCAAGAGAAGCAGCTCTGCTGAAGAGAAGCTGTGAAAGAGGCACAACGATCCCTTATCAGAGACAGACACAACTGGCGCTGACGCTGGCTGAGTGTTGACAGCACTAATGAGGTGCTGAGAGAGCTCTGGGTGATGCTGCAGAGCAGGAGGATTCCTCTGCAGCTGCTGCCGTGCACACACTGATACCCTGCAAGCACATCCGATGGACCCTACTCATAAACTCCACATCAAGGTGTTAAGCTCCTCGTAAACCTGGAGTATTCCAGAGAGTTAGACTTAGTTACATCTTTGCAGCACCAGACCTTAGGACATGAATACATGCACCAGGTCCCACCAGGTGAGCAAAGATGATGACCCCCAAGGGATAATGGCTCTCCCATAGCCATGCTGTCCCTCCCAGGAAAGGCAAGGTAGCTGCCCACTCCTCCACTGAGGGCAATGCCATCTATGGCCAAGGGCACAGGTACTAGAGAAGAGATATGGGTCACATCTTTGCTGATCCTATTTTGTGCACTGCTTCAGACTGTGAATTACAGAGGACTACCAAATGATCTGCAGGGCTTGTGTCTTCTTTAGCCCAGGATCCAGTTTGCTCCAGACTTTCCTGGACAAGGAAAACCTCTAGCACAGGCTTTAGTGTCTACAGGCTCCTCTATCAACTTTCCTTCTGGGCTTTCTATTGCCTTCTTCTCAAACACATCACTGTCACCTTGGAAGGTGTCCCCAAGAACACGGGCTGAGAGCAGCTTCTCCCTGTAATTTCTCAGAGCTGTTTTGTCCTCAGCTGCCATAACTTTAATTAAAATGGCTGTGGTGCTACCTTCTCACACCATTATGGCTTCCTAATGAGCTCATCAGAGCAGACTCTCCAGAGGCTTCTCCTGGAACCACGCTGCGATGGCTGTGACTTTCCCTCTGTCCCTGAAGTGAGTCCTCTGGGCTGTGACAGCACTCTGGCACTTTGCTAAGGACACAGGATGTGCCCAGGAAAGGACAGGCTGCATGGCTTTGCTAAGGGGAGCTAGAGAACTATCTGGCAGCAAAGCAGCTGAAGCTCCTCTCCTCCGTGTGCTTTGTGCCTTTGGCTAAGCTCTAGAGCAGAAGAATATCTGCCAAGGACTCTCTGCAGAGCAGATGGTTTGATCCACCTGGTCTTTAGAGCTTGCATGGCCAACCTGTAATTAACCCTTTTCATTCTAGTATATGTCCTCAAGTACTTTGAAAACATGAATTAACTACACCCTCTGCTGCCTCAGGATGAGTACAATAGTCTTAAATACCCCAGGAGAGAAGCTAAAACCAAAGAGCTCTCTAACTTCCTTTGGTAAATCGACAGCAGAACCAGAGGAGAACCTGGAAGTACCAAAGGTTGGCACTGCCTGCTAATCACCAAGCAACTCTTTCCTCTGCATTGCTCTGCAGAACACATCCCATCTGTCCTGAAAACCAGCAGCAAACCAACGCTTGAGCCCCCGTGGCTGCAGGAACTCTGCACTGCTCACCACTGATCTGTGAGGTGCATAAAAGGGAAAAGCTGCCTGGCTCTGTGCCTGGAGCTGCCCTCCTGTCACTGCAAATAACCACAGTCAAAAGAGAGGATGAGAGGATGCCTTTGATCATTACATCCTCTGCAGCCACAAAAACATTAGTGGAACTGAACTGGATGGCTTTGAAGAAACATGCACATACCTTTGATAGCAAAAACTCCATGACAGAAGTCCTTAAAATTGATTCTTCCCAAATCATTGGGGTCCAAGTACTTGGCCAGTTTTTCCACCTAAAAGACAAGACCACAGAATGCATGTTGAGCTCAGTGTGTCAGCTCTTGCTTAGGTGGTCTACAGCTTCTACAGAAGACCCCAAGTACTCATGTCTCCTGGGTGGATTACCTGGTGCTGAGGAAGGCACATCTCAACCCAAAACTTGTGCAGCTAGCACACGTTCATACCCTCCTGTATGGATCTCAAGAGCTCAATGAGAGGTGAAGCTGTGACCCAGCCTCTCACCTCAGGGCAGGGTGCTAAGAGAATCTCCTTTCTTAGGAGCCTTTGTTGCGTGTGCAGCTTATAGGAACACAAAACCTTAGTGATCCCCACCCCTCTTACCAAACATTACCATGGAAGGAGAAAGGACAGACAAAGATGTGCACAACACAGAGTAGCCTCAGTCCTTGATTATAGGAGAGAAAACTCATTGGGCACCTGGGACCAGGCAAAACTTCCTTGCCACAGAGGATCCAAGCTTTGTGTAGAGAAACAGAAATCTATTAACAGCACAAAAAAGACTGGTGTGGTACGACACAGCAGGGTTCTCTTCACTCCACTATGCAAACAAGAAATGTACTTATTGCTTATAACCTCAGCTTCACAGTTAAGCCTTTCTGATTGCTGCTCACCATGAAATGAGACCACAGTGAATCTAACCACAGCCACAGGAGCGAGGCAGTGCAGGGAGGTGAGCACAGCGCTGGGCCAGCCCCGCTGGCTGCTCTGCCCCTGTGAGAAATAGGCTGCAGCACATTGCGCAGGTGCCCTCCTGTCCCTGCGCCTTTGCCTGTGCTACCTCGGGCAGTGGCACCCTCGCGGAGGCAGAGGCAGCCTCTTGCTGCTTGTAAGCAAGCTCACAGCCAGCTGCAGCACAACTCTGACCTTGATCTGGGCCCTCCAGACACCCAGAAGTATAAAGAAGCTGAGTGTAAGAGGCAAGGACAGCAGGTGCGTAGGATGCTGCACAGTCCTGGGGACTACAACGTGAGCTCAGATGTGTCAGTCTGAGCAGCAACAAAAGCCCAGCTGCAAAGAAGGCAGCAAACGAATCCAGCTGACCCAGTTTCTCAGTTTTCTGGTGGATTTTTGGTGTGTTGTTAGTGGTTATTTTTTAGCAAGGCAGCAAAACCCCAGCAGTTCCTCAAAGCCCTGCAGACAGCGCACTGAGGTGCGTGTGCATGGCACCTCCTGCAGATCCTCTCAGTGCCTGTAAATTCCCTCTGTGCCAAGAAACACCACCATCAGCCAAGGGCCTCGTTCAGAACAAGCAAATTGGGGTGATACAGTGACAGCATTTTCACCCACATGGAAAATCCTATGTTGAATGAGAAAGGAACAATTCGATCCTTATACTGAATCCTTTCCCCTCTCCTTTGCTCAAGAAGAACAAACATGACCCATGCAGGCAGGGTAAAAAAGGAGCTGTATGGAGAGATCAGAGCCCAGGGCAAGTTAGAAATCTTCTTTGAAATGTCTCACTGCAAAAAACAGCTCCAGTCCTGCCAGGTGGGTAGCAGAGCTCAGCCATCAGCTATCCTGCAATTCACCATCAAAGTCCTACCGCTGCTTTTCAGGCACTGGAATGACCTGTCCAGGGAGGTGGTTGAGTCACTGACCCTGGATGTGTTAAAGGGTCGTCTGGATGTGGTGCCCAGGGATATGGTTCAGGGTGAATCTTGTAGAGTAGGGTTGTAGGTTGGACTTGGTGATCCTGAGGGGCTTTTCATAGAATCAAGCAGGTTGGAAGAGACCTCCAAGCTCATCCAGCCCAACCTAGCACCCAGCCCTGCCCAATCAACCAGATCATGACACTAAGGGCCCCATCCAGTCTTTTCTTGAACACCTCCAGGGATGGCAACTCCACCACTTCCCTGGACAGCCCATTCCAATGCCAATCACTCTCTCTGCCAACAATTTCCTCCTAACATCCAGCCTAGACCTCCCCTGGCAGAGCTTGAGACTGTGTCCCCTTCTTCTGTTGCTGGGTGCCTGGGAGAACTGGATGTTTCTGTGATTCTGCTATCCCAAACCATTACTGTAGCTGCACTAATTTCTAGCAGCAGGGGACAGGTTTCTGTCCCCAGCACAGCCACTCCATAAGCAGTGCAGTTGTGTTTAATGCCTACCAGATCAGCTGGAAATCCTTGCTGAAGCCAATTAAGTAGAGCCACGCTTGGCACGGGAAAGCCGCGTCGGTGTTAGCCCTGCTCACCTTCCCAAGCAGCACAGATGTTAAAGATGAGGCAGTGGCAGAAGTTCCTTCCTTCAAACTCTTTCTAGGTGCATTTAAAGCAGTATAATCAAACAGGCCATGGAAGCAGAGGCTGGCAGCAGCAAGATTTTACAGCTCCAAATCTTCCTGACCACTGTAGTAGCTGAAGTATGGGGCAGATGTGTCAGCTGGTGTAAGTCAGCCTAGCTCCAGAAGCTTTGATGAAGACCTTGGTGAGGCCACTAGCTGAGCATCTGTCCCCTCATGGCTACAGCAACAAAATCTAATCAGACACCAGTCTTGTAGGTTACAAGATCAGCCTGTAACTCTCTCTGACAAACGGCAAGCTCCCATCACTGTAATCTAAGTAAATACTACTTCAGATGCTCGCAGGCCTGCTTTAGAGAATCCTGTTTCCTCTTGGTCTCTTGCTAAGAGACAACAATTTGTGGTTTAGGTTTTAATGTACAGATTCCTGCAGCCAGCTGGGAAGCCTCTACACGATTTAATATTGTGCCACAACACAGCAGAATCACTGGGTGCTCCCAATGAATCTGGCACATTCAGCCTGTTTCTCAGAGCTGACCCAATGACTTTAGTCTAACAGTTGCTCAGCCAGATGCAATTACTCCTTAAAATCCAATTAAATCCAATGTTCTATCCCTGGGTGTGTGTATGACGGAGGCACAGAGAACACATTCACATTTGGGCCTAAGCAGTGTCTTAACAGTAAATGAAATTATCACCTGAGCAAAGTGCTTCAGTCTCCAGTTCCCCCTAAATGCAATTGGGCAGGTTTTTAATTAGATTTTAGCATGCAAATAACTGACATCAGTGCAGGAGAGGATGGAGAATTTCCAGAGCAGCCTGATAGAATTCCTGCTTCTAGTGCTCACCTCTTCAGCCAGTGCTAATCAACACAGCTCCTGGCACAGGTCAGGGGCTACAAGGCTGTGACCAGCTGGGACTGCCTTCAGCTGGGTACCTGCACAGAGTTCGTGCTTATATGCAGCCTGCTGCTGTGCTTAAGTCCCTGCACAGCTGCGCAGTCTCCAGCCTGGAGTGGCCTTGCTCATGCTTTTCACCAGAACTTCCTGAGCTAAGGCAAGAAGGTCTTCCTAGCTTCTTCTGCACTTCAAATTAAGCTCAGTTTTGAACTGTGACCAAATAAACCATCACAGGCACCCCTTAATCTTCTCTGCTGGCTGTACTGCCTCAGCCATCCTCCTGCTTCGTTTTGGAGAGGAATAATGTCCTATCCTCCTCCTCCTCAGCAAGGATTGCCTCCCAGCAATTAATCAGAAGCTGTAACACTGTGGAAACGTTGAGGGCTTGTCAGCCCAACTGCCAGGCATGGCATCCAAGTCAACAACCCCTTGGGCTTACAACTACTGCAGACTGCTAGTAAAGGAGGAAGCAGCCTTTCAGCCCCTTCAATGGACTGGGCAGTGCAGCCTGCTCCAGTCTGGGCACAGTCAGACTCGTCAGCCCTACAACTCCAGGCAGTGCTGGGCTCTGCTGATCCCACTGCAAGCACCACAGGGCTGCAAAACCAAGCACTGCCAACACTCCGTGCAGCAGTGGTGGTTGGTGTGCTTCCTACAGCCAGCACAGGCAGCACAGCATGAGCCCCAGAGCTTAACATCATAACCCATTATGATGAGCTGCAGGCTGTTTGGGGCTGGGGACTGACACTTCTCTCCACTCTGCTGCACAGAGCAGTCCCACTGCATCTGGGGCAGGAGAGGCAAGGGCTGGAGGGCAAGCTGCTGTAGGAAGAGGAGAGGACAGAAGAAAATAGGGGCAAGCTCAATAATCTACCTGGGTCTTTTGGCAGCTGCAAGGATCTCTCTAAAGAATCCCTCAGCAGACACCCAATAGCCTCTGAGAGAAGACATAAATCATTTTTGCTTTGGGAAGCAGTCTGAGTAACCCAAATCCCCTGTCCCTATTGTTTAAGCTGCTGGCATGAATGGGTGATTGTCCTTCAATGCAAACATATTTCTCCATTGTTATAACAGGTCACTTCAATTTGCCTCCTCTCTGCTGGGTTTCCCAGCTGCTCTGACTGCTCTGCAAAGAGGGCTTTGTCCTTGCTGCTTTCTGATACATCGGGGGAGGCTGGGAGCACCTCAAAGAGTCTGCAAGGAAAATAAAGGGACAAGGTTTGATGGGAAGAAACAATTTGGAAACCAAACCCGGGCAGGGCAGATTAATGAGCAGGAAAAGCAGCACAGAGCAGTGGACAACGAAGTGAGGCAGTGCCTCTGGTTCAAAATACAAGTTCTGGCTGCACAACGGAGGTGAACTGCTGAGGCTTTGAGGAACGAGCAGGCTGCCTTGGCTCAGGGAGCAGGAAGGCCTGGAGACTCAGCTCCGAGGCTACCGTCTACAGCCCAGCTCTCTACAGACTGGGCACAGCAGAGTCTCAGCAGAAAATCTGCCATCCCAAACCCTACCCAGCAGAGAGGAGACAGTAGGAATTAAGTTCAAAGGGTAAATACAAGAGACCTGGGTTGCTGCAGAACCAGCTGCTAGATGCCAGAACCAATAACGTGCCTGAGTCCAAACTCAGGGGGAGAGCAGAAGTGAAACTACCTGAAGGGATGCTGTGGGGAGGCTGCTGCTGGGCTCTTCTCACAGGTCACTGGAGACACAACAAGGGGGAATGGCCTCAAGCTGAGACTGGAAAGCTTTAGATTGGACATGAATTAAAAGTTTTTCACAGAAAGGATGAGCTGCCCAGGGAGGTAGTGGAGTCACCAGGGAGGGAGTGGGTGTCGTGCTTAGGGCTATGGTTTAGGGTGAATCTTGTAGGGTAGGGTTATAAGTTGGACTCGGTGATCCTGAGAGGCTTTGCCAACCTGGGTGTTTGTGATTCTGTGAAGTCCTGGCATCATTAAAGCCAATGCAGAAACCCAGAGGCAGCCCAGGGCTGTTCCAATGCTCACCTGTATGGGTTTTACACCCAGTAACACACTGGGCTGTTTTTGTGCCTGGGTACAGTCAGCTGTGCTGGTCTCTGCTCAATCCACAGGGGTTTCAGATGGTGCAACACAACCCTGCAGTCTGCAGTGTGCAGGAGATCTGCTGTTGGTACTGAATTCCTTGTGTGTCCTTAAAATCAGAAGGAAGGCTTTTTATTTCAAACTCCATCTAGTCATCTTGTTCCAGCTCTCACAAGAGCAGTGAAGCAGGCAGAGTCACTGAGCTTGATGAGCTATTATAAGCTTCTCATACACAAATGGCACCAAAATCAAGCAGAAGATTTGAGTTTTGTCAAAGTCACCCAACTCAGCAACTAGGAAATGTGATGCTGAAGCTAATTCCCTTCCTGGCATCCCTGAGCACGCCTCTTGTCCCAGGACTTAGAGTACCTCTTGGCGTGCTCTACATTCCAGGCATCTGCATGACTGTTAAGAAAGGAAAGGACTTCTGTAGAAGAGGGAGTGGAGGAAGAGGAGAGATGAAGACAGGTCACTGAGAAACCTCAGAAGAGATTTACTGAAACTGATCTTTTCTTGCAAGTAAGTTCAATAAAGGGCACCTCCTGGCCAAGGCACCCTCCTTTCAGGACTCCTGGCCAGCTCTCAGCCTGATGCTGCCAAAGCAGCTTGGTGGGTTTTTTTCAGCAAAGATTTTCTGATTGGAAATGAATTCTGCTTCCACTTCCAGGCAAGAGAAAAAAATCCAAACCTCCACTAACCTTACTGAATTTTCTTCAGAAACTGACCAGCACAGAAGAGAATTTGTCAACACAAAGAAACTGTCTCTGCCTGTGTCTGTGATTTAGACGTAATTGAGTTCTGAGGACCCCCACAATGGCTCCATCCCCTGAAATCTTACAGCAGGAGCCAAGCCACAGCCAGAAGATGCCATCTGAAACAAACAATTCATCTCAGCAGTTTGCCTTCATGCTGCAGGAGTCTGTGAGCACGTCTCACCCTGAGCGGGAGCAGGGCACCCCCGGGAGCTGCGAGGAGGGCGAGAGAAGTGTCTGCAGCTAAGGGCAGGCTGTGCTGCAGCACTCACAGCTGGCCAGGAGCACTTGGGAGAAACATCAAAAGGCAGCTCCAGGAGACGGAATATGTAAATGCTGCAGGGTGGAATTAGAGATTCCCACACGAGCTGCACAGGGAGCAGCGGAACTGCGCTCACCCTGACTTTCACAGACTGGCCTGTTCTGGATCAGAGGAAGTGGCCTAAGCTTACACCCTCAGTGTGAAAAGCAGAGGCAGGACTTGTGCCAGCTGAGCAGTTCCAGGCAGTGAGGCCACCAAATGTGCTGAGACCCACTCCTGACTCTTGAACCTGCCCCCAGGTCCAGGCGTTTTCAGCATCACTGTGCTCCAGGATGTTTGCTCCCTTCAGCCAGGGTCCTCTCCAGTAAGTCACCCTGACTGCTGCACAGGGCTCCTTGGTTTGCCCCAGACTAGGTCTTTGAGTCTCAAAGCAAGAGGGACTCTTGCTGCTGTGGCTCATTTCTTCCCTGCCACTCAAAACCTGCCTCCTCCTCTCCCCAGCCCTGCAGGTCCTGCTCCTCTGCTTCACCCTGCAGCTGGCCCCAGCTATCTAGACACAGGTCCTGTTTCAGCTCCCATCCTTACAGCCAACATTAAAGACAGACCTTGCTGCCTCCTCGCTTCCACAAACCTCCTAAATCACAAACCCAGCTGTTCATTAGTTCTCTCCAAAGGGCTGCTGCTATAACCAATCTGCCATGGAGAGATGTACAGGCTCATGGGTGCTCAGGAGAACATTAGTGCAGGACACCAGCATCTCTACTGGCATTTGGTAGGACTGCTCCTCCTCTGAAGCTGCTTGGTGTTTGCATCCACAGAGTGGAAGTAAACACAAAGGCATGATGATGACAGGCTGACAAATAACAACCGTGCAGACAATCTCACTCTCCTCTGGACAGCTTCCTAAGTGAAGCCCACACAACGTTTTAAGCACCAACAAGCAAGGTGACAACAGAGAAAAGAACAGAGAACGAAAAGGATTAACACAGCTACTGAGACAAGGAGTGCCTTTTGATGAGCTGGGCTTTATGGATGCAGTGGAGAGGAATGAGGCTTCTCTGTGGTTTTTCTGGCAATTCTGGGAATTAATTCACATCAGTAGTACCACACCTGTGGTAAAAGGATGCTGAAACCCCAGCCAGGCTGCAGGGAACTGACGTAACATTCAAGAGCTCTGGAAACACCCTATGGAGCCAAACCTAGAGAGGTTTTTTTCTCTGTTTAATTTGACAAAGAGGAGACCAAGTGGTGGCTTATTACAACACACAAATACTTCTGCAAGCAGGAAACTGCAGGTTCTAAAGGACTCTCTGGGACAGAGGGGGAAAGAGAGAACCATTACCTGCCAGTTAAAACTGAACAACCTCAAATTAAAAACCAAGCTCACATTTTCTTTGCATGGCTGTTTACCCACCAGAACTATCAACCAGGACTGGATTGGAACTAGTAAAAGGAGTTGGGCTCCTTCACCTGTGGCCTTTTGAGAAGACAAAGAGATATACCTGGAAGATTTACCTGGCCTACAATAAGTAGGCTAAAACCTGTGCTGCCACCATTTCAGGACATCACTCTAGATGACCTGATGCTCTCTCTGAGCCTGATCCCAAAGCACACAAAGGACCAGGTTCCTAGTCAGACACCAGGAGTGGGAGAGCAGCATTTAGGCATCAGAGCCAAACAAAAAGTCTGTGTAGCATAAATAATTCATAGCACTGCAAACAGCACCAGGAATTTCCATCAGCTGCTGTCTGATCCCAAAACATGCAGGCACACACTTCATTGCTGGAAACAACGGTTTGGAATGTGCTTGGAATGTAATTTCAAGCTTCAGTCATTGTCCCTTAGTGCTCTATCGGCGAGCTCCAAGGCCAAAAGTTGGCATCTCTGTGAGTTTACTGAGGATTGTTTCAGTTTCTGCTTTACCTGGGGGCACCCCAGCTGGGAGGTGTATTTTGGGACTGTGTCCTACATGACATCAGCAGATGTGCTGAATGCTCTTGGCCTTGCCTTTGAGCAAATTCCTCAATCTGTCAATTCCATAGTCATAAATAATTCAAAGCCTCTGATCTGAAGGAGAAAATACCCATGCCGGGGGAATTTTGCTGAGTGTGTGCAGTGCAGCAGTGAATCAGAAAGGCAAGGGAAGGAAGAGGAGGTTTCAGAGGCACTGCAGGGGGCTGAGTGCTTCAGAAGGGAAAAGGGAAGCTGGCAGTGCTCCTGTGTTATTCATGCCCTGGCTGAGCCTCACCTGGGCTCCAGTGGGTGACAGATGGTGGATGCAGCTCAAGCGCTGAGGCAGGACTGGAGGAGCACTGCAGCTCTGCCCCACACCCAGGTCAGCTGCTGCCCTGCAGAAGTGCAAGGACAGGCAGCACTGCATCTGCTGAGCTGCACCTGCCCACTTCCGGTGGAGAAGCCATGGAGCACCTTCCAGACGCAATACAGGAGGCAGGGAACAGGAGCAGTGAGGGCAGGAGCTGTGTGATTGGTATCATGGCATGCAGAGCAGGATGGCTTCACTGGCTAGAAAGGGAATGAGATTGGATCCCAGGACTGTGGGACCATGGCATGGGGGTCACAGCTGCATGGAATCCAGGCAGGGCCACGAAAACTGATGCTGTGGTTTCTGCTGTCTGCTGAGAAATCACTCTCAGTCTGCGACACACAACACAAACTCGATTGGGATAACAACAAATACAACTCTTATGACAGCACCTGCCCAGATTTTGCACTCAACATTCTCTCAGTTAGGACTTCTAATCACAGCTGAGGCCCAGAAGTTATTGCACCTAAGAAATCCCTTGCACCAAATACCTCCTTGGCTAACCTTGGCTTAAAGAACAGAGCATTTTCTGGCCACAGCCAATCACCAACAAATGCTGAAACAGAGTGAATGTGAAGAGCTCCGAGTCTGACAACAGCTGAGAAGGGATCACTGCCTGGAACCCTCACAGCACACATCTCACTCTCTCTTCAAGCCAGAGACCACCAAACTCCTGGTGGGCTTTCCCCCTGCCACCTACACCTTTGGATGCATCACCTGCTTACACAGGCAGTACCCCTAGAACAGCGTTTCTCACCTGTTTTGTCTCTCCTGATGCAACGTCAGAGCTGCCAGTGAGCAAGCACCAGAATCATGAGACCAACTCCAGACCCTGCCACTGTCCATGAGCCACATGAGAGCCTCTCATTTTGAGTTACTTCAACAGAGCTGATTTGAACAGATTCCCTTTCCCTCCTTCCCTCTGATGCTCTGTTGCAAAACAAGACATTTGGCTGGGCCCACCAATCTTACAACAGTCTAAGGGGAATCCCACACAGTCTGGAGTACCATGGGAACAGAGAGCAAGGCTAAAAATATGCCAGAGCCATCTGCTCACTCAGCAGTGATTTAGTTTGTGTTGCTCTGGAAACAAAGGGTTAATGTCTTGAATTGTTTTCCTTCAAACCTCTGATTCACTCTCTGGCTAAAATAAGCAGGGCTGCATTAACACCTTCTCCTCCACTCCTACCAGAGCTGAGAGCAAGGCTTCCTGCAAAGCAAGGCTGCCAGCAAAAGCTGTGACAAGCTGAAATGAAGCAGAGCCCATTATCATCTCACTCATTAGTGTAAGTCAAATACAGCATTCAATAGCCAGATCTCAGGAGACACAGGCAATTGGCCGTGTGGGTGCTGCATGCTCTGCCTTTAAAGACTGAGGAGGGAAAAGTTTGGGCAGCATCTGCCTTGTCTACAACTGCTGCAGCATGGACTCACTTGCAGAGAAAATACTCTTCCTCTCTGCAGCTTGTGTGACCATGCTCATCAGGACACAAAGGCAACTCGCACTGAGCAAGAGGGTTTGCAGCCTCCAGCTGTGAGGCATCAGCCAAATGGGATCCATTCCAGGAATCATTATCATTTCTTGAGGTAAAACTGGGGAGAGAGGTGGGACACACGGTGCCAGCTTATCAGCTGCACCTTCTCACCGCCTTCCTTGCCACACCACAGTCACACTGAGGTGTCACCAAACACAAAGCACAAACAAAAGAGCAGCAAGAAGAGGCTGGAGAGGGTGGGGAGAACAGAGCAAGGCTGAGCCATGCCTGGTGGGTAGGTCGCAGCACGCAGCTCAGATGTCCCCTGTACCAGTGAAAACAGCACCCACAGCCAGGCAGATGCTGCAGGGGGTTCACCAAACCAGAGCCTAAAGCTGCTGCTGCCAAGTGTGCTCCAGGCTTGTGCTGAGGTCCAGGCAGTGGCTGACACAGAACAAGAGACTTTGCTGCCAGCCGCACTGGCACTTCATCTGCTCAGCTCTGACAGGCCAGAACCACGGCTAAGTGCAACGGCAGGCTCCTGAGCTATGGCATCACCCACACCTGTCAGCAGCACCTTTGCAAGTTGGGTTTCTAGCCTCAAAGGCACAAGGCAGCTATTCCAGCTGGCAGTCACTTCTGGCTCTGCGCTTCCCTTGCCGCTTTCTCCCCTTAGTGCCTAAACCTAAGCAAACATGCTCCCAGCACGGAGCGCTGTGGTTCACACACAACAGCTTTCAAAGCCAATTTAGACCCTGGTCTGAGAGCCAGCCAGAGACCTGCCCAGGGGAGCACAGGTTGGGAACCCTCAGCGCTCTCAGTCTGCTCCTCCAAAATCAGTTTTGAACCCAGCTGTTCAAAGGGCCTGTGGTCAGCTTTTAGCATGCTCATAGAGGAGCTCAGACCTACAGGGCTTGGGATCTGATCGCGGACGCAAATGCCCAAGCAGCAGACCTGAATGAAACTGACTGAAAGCAAAGTCATGGCAAATGAGTGCTTGGACAGAAATCCCGGGGGAATGAGCACTGGATGGATCCAGCACAGGGAGACACCGGTTAGTTAGGGTGATAAACATCAGGCAGAGAGCTGTGATTAAAGGAACAATCTCCCACTTAGCTGAAAAGAAAAGGTGTTTAAACTTTCAGCAAAGTGGGGCTGGGAGATAACCTCCCTCCAAAAGAACACAGAGGAGGAAATCTGCACTGAGCATCACTTGCTAGGGTGGGATAATTACCAAGTCTGCAGTGAGGGTGACAGGTTTGAACAGCAGCTGACTCCTCTGACGTCAAGACAAGGGAGGCTCAGATAATCAAGCTGGGCCAGCAGTGGCAGAGCATGAGGCAGGACTGCTAATGCTGGGAGAGCAGTGCTCAAGAAGCCTGTGGCCATGGCACTTGGAACAAGGTTTAATGGCCATGGTGGTGTTGGGTTGATGGTTGGACTGGATGATCTTAGAGGGATCTGCCAACCCAAACAATTCACAGAATCACAGAATCAAGCAGGTTGGAAGAGACCTCCAAGCTCATCCAGCCCAACCTAGCACCCAGCTCTAGCCAATCAACCAGACCATGGCACTAAGGGCCCCACCCAGGCTTGTCTTGAACACCTCCAGGGACAGCAACTCCACTGCCTCCCTGGGCAGCCCATTCCAATGACAATCACTCTCTCTGGCAAGAACTTCCTCCTGATATCCAGCCTATACCTGCCCTGGCACAACTTGAGACTATGTCCCCTTGTTCTGTTGCTGGGTGCCTGGGAGAAGAGACTAAACCCACCTGGCTACAGCCTCCCTTCAGGTAGTTGTAGAACGCCACCGAGAGCAAGCGGCAGAAGTGAGGGCAGAAAGGAGCCCCTGCTGCAGCAGCTTGCACAAGCAGACAGATCCCTGACCATGGCACTCGTGGTGCCAGCAGTGTTAATCTTGTCCAGATCCCCTCTGCCTCCTGGCAGCCACCGGCTTCAGGCAACGTAGGAGCCCAGAAGCTGCCTCATATTCCCCAGTCCCATGCCAGGAGCAACTCTATTACAGAAATGCAGCATTCAAAGTGCAAAGGAGAACAGTTTCACTGTAGAGAATCAGGCATAGAAATCCACACTGGTCTTTAATCTGTGACAAGGAAAGACATTAGAAGGACTGATAATCAGGAAAGGGAGAGATGCAATGCAAAGCTTGTCTGCAGAGCAAATGTATGCTCTGTGCTTTCCAGCCCCAGAAGCTGTACAGGAGTGCTTCATGGTACAGTAACTCCTGTTCTCTGCACTCCTATTAACCACCACAGCCTGGTCACTGTTAGTACTTCTTCACGGTTAGGAGGCTGAGTGGAAGAAAGATCCAAAGCGAAAGAAAGTCAAGGTGCAGAGCCATGACAGGACTGTGCCTTTGTGTTCTAGAGGTGCACTCAGTTCAACTGTTAGCAATTGGCACCGTGAGGATCTCAGCGTGGGACTGGACCCAGCACTCTCAGCTCACTGCACACACTGCTGCAAAGATAATATCTGACACAGAGGTAATTTTCTCTCCTGGCACAGGATTTTACCTTCTCTTCCTACCCAGAAACAGATGGACTGGAAAGAGAGCTGGGCCCAGGAACAGCAGGTTTTGAAACATTTGCTAACGCCAAATCCCTGCTGCCCCGAGCAGAAAGGTAAGCTGGGCTGTGGCACCTCCAGGCGTGGGATCAGGGCAGCTGTGTGCCCTAATCGAGCTGCTCTGCACCTGCCAGCGTGCCCTGATTCTGCTGTCCCTGGCAGCACCCCACAGAGGACAGAGCCTGGACACAGCACCTCGCTTTATAGCTGCCCAGAGGCACCACCGCCTCTGGCGTTCCTCCTGCACACCAGGGACTGAGCCCCGCTCCAGAACCAGGAACCCCCAGCACCAGCACACAGCTGGTACTCACTACTCTCTGCTCTGCACCAGGAAAGGTCAGACTGGTTCTGTGATGACTTCCATCAGCCCTCCCAGGCTCAGGTAGGCAGGTCCCTGCTCCTAGCCCAGCTGTCAATCAAAGCAATAACCGTTTGAGAGGCATTTCTGTCTGACTGTGCGTGGGACTGGGACTGCTCATGCCTGTGCACCCAGCACAGCAATCCACAGGGCTGCTCCTGTGCTGTGGAATTGTTTCCTCCTAAAGCCTTTCAGGAAGTTGCTGTTTTGGCCTTGCTCATTTCCACTGCTGCCTCTCTCCCTCGGGTTTCAGCAGGGATTTAGCCTGCACTTTCTGGCAGTGTGTATATATTTATCATCTCTCCATGGGATATGTTGAGTTATGCTTTTTGTATCTGTTGATGCTTTGTACAGCATGTGAATTCACTTTTCCCACACATTAAAACCAACCCAAACAGCCTGAGCCAAAAAAGCCCAGTAATTTTGTTTTTTTCCAGCTAATAGACCTTCCCTGTAGGCATTATGACAACACAGCACCATAAAGGCCCAGACAGGGAGAATTAATTGCTTGGAAAGCAAACCAGACTAACCCTTGCCTTGCAAAAACTGCTTAGAGTGAGTCAGGAGAGCTGCTCCTGAGAGGGATCTCCAGAGCCAAGGTCATCTTGGGCTAGACTCAGTCTGATGGTCCCAGGCACAAAAAGGTTCTGAGCAGAGCAGGCAAGGCACAAAAATGACAGCCAGAGAGATGGAGCTGGATGACAAAGTTGAGTTGTGGAGCAAAAGGAGCAGAAATGATGCTGCCAGGAGATGGTGTCTGGCAGAGTGGTTCTGCTGTTTCTGACTCTTGACCACAGGTCAAATATCTGCACGGGGTCACTGACCCCGGTGTGGACATCTGTGCTCAGAGTTCCTGATGAGCCAAGGCTGAAAGCTGGAGTTGGGGGCTAAAATAAACTGCTTTGCTTCTCATAAGCAGGACAGCTCTAGACTGGAGATCAGGAAGAAATTCTTGACAGTGATGGTGGGAAGACATTGGAACAGGTTGTCCAAGGAGGTTGTGGGTGTTCCCTTCCTGGAGGCATTCAAGGCCAGGTTGGATCAGGCCTTGAGCAACATGGGCTAGTGGAAGGTGCCCCTGCCTGGGGCAGAGGGTCAGAACTGGATGAGCTTCATGGTCCTGTCCGAGCCAATCCATGCTGTGATTCTATGAAAGAAGGTAAGAAGGTCACTGAGGCTCCCATTCTTCCCTCCAGTGCCTACCCACTGCCCACTAGACTGCAGTTCTGCTCTGGAGTGCCTATACAGGAGAAGAAAGGATTAGTTCATCCTTTTCACTGTATCTCACCCCAGTTCCAGGTGTAACATAGTCAGGAAAAGGTTGCTGAGTCCCTTTTAAAAGCTGAGTAGGTGTTTGCACTTCCATCTTGGCCTTTCAGTTCTCAGGCTCTTCTTTGCTTCACAGTTCCCAGATAAACACTCTTGACAATTTATTGATCCCCTGTAAAATCCCTAAACAGGCACAAATTGATTACTGTGTGTTTTCCATACCTTCCAGAGTGCAACTCCCCTCAAATGCTCACAGATTCTACTGCTGCTGCTGTCTCTCAAGCTGCCACAAGTGTGCTTGCATCTATTTTCCTCCAACTTAAAGATGTCAAGTGGGAGTTACAGTCAAGAGGTGACAAGATGCAGAACTTACAACAGATTTACACTGCGAGGCCCTCACCCAGCTGCATTTCACTGCAGTGTTGGATCTAAGAAGCCAGACCACTGCTAATGGCCAGACATGGGCCACATGGACATGCTACGGACAGTGCACTCCTGCTGCATTTCCAGGGCCACAGCTTCTGATGTGTGCTCTCTGTAAGTGCTCAGAGGATACTTCTGTACTCACAAGGATCTAGTTTACACCCTTCAGTGCTAAGGCTCAGCAAAACCCTGTAGCAAAGGCAGATGGAGAAAACATGGTGTGGGATGCTGAGAGCCTGGAATAACAAAAGAAGCCTTCTAAGAACATCTTTCAGTGAACTAGTTCAACAGAGGAATCCTCACTGGGCATTGTATTGTTGGTTTCCTCCCCATAGAGTCCAGTAGGTAGTCTCATGGGTTGTAAAGATCTGGATGGAGTTAACCAGCATTAAACAGGCATTTCCAGCTCTGCATAGTCTGCCACTGCAGACTGCAGCCTGGGGGCTGAGGGCTCCCTACAGAGGGCTGATGGTCTGCTTCTGCCCAACAGCTTCACAGATTGGGAGCCTTTTTGCAGATATTTTCTTTGAATTTTCCTGTCAAGAGTCTGTGTCTGGGAGGTGCTGAACCTGAGGGCTGCAGCTTGGTCAGTACAGAAGGGGAAACAGCAGCTGGCGGCAAAAGGCAGTGCTGGCACTCAGTGACAGCATGGAGGCAGCCCCAGCCCAGCACAGCTCCTCACCCTGCAGACAGACCTGCTGCAGAGCCAGCAGCTGCTCTATCTCTTCATCATGCTGCTTTGGACAGCATCCATGCACGGTTTTTGTACGAGTAGGAGTAACAACCTGGCAGGCAAGGTGTGCAGATATTACAGAGATGGGCATCCTGCCAGCACCAGCTCTTGGAGGGACCAGAGACAAATACAACATCCTGGACAAATTGTGCTGTGTCTCCCACCAGCTGGAGAGCTCTCTGCAGTGCCCTCACTGCAGTGGGCTGGAGCTGCAGTCTGCCAAGCCTCTGAAAGGTGGAAGAGGTCCTGGAGATGCTTCATGGTGTTCTGGGAGCAGTTTGGATGAAGGTGATGGTTTGAAGCTGAGGGAAAGTAGGTTTAGACGTGATCTGAGGAAGAAGTTCTTCAGCACAAGGGTGGTCAGACCCTGGAACAGGTTGCTCAGGGAGGTTGTGGCTGCCTTCTCCCTGGGAGTGTTCAAGGTCAGGCTGGATGAGGCCTTGAGCAGCTGAGTCTAGTTGAGAGGTGTCCCTGCCCATGGCAGGGGGATTGGAGTAGCTGAGCTCTGAGGTCCTGTCCAATCTCAGTCATTCTGTGATGCCGTGACCTAGAACAGGGCAATGCCCTGCAATCACATATCTCAAAGCTGAGTCACAATAAAGTGCTGCACCTGGTGACAGCCCAGCCTTGCTGCTCCTTCTAGGTGTGAAGTCACATTTCTCACAAACACAGACTCTGGCACTTCACTAAGTGACCAAGGGCTGCCCAGGCAGGGAAGCAGTGAGGAAGTCACAGTGAGGCAGCCCCAGAGCCACCATCACATCATCAAAATCTCAGGTCACACCAGCCAGGGTTAACAAGGGGAGGGCAGCAGACAGGAGGGAGAAGCAGCATGGAAACCCTGACCTTGGCCAAAGCCAGAAGCAATGGAAGTGACAGAGGAACCACTGTCCCATATTACACAGTGAAAGTCATGCTGGAAGAGCCTAATGGCCAGAAAATCTATAAATCACTGAAGCCACAGGGAAGTTTTTAACTCTGAAAAGTGCTTTTGCAACACATTTCTAAACTTACTCCCTTATTTGAGAGCCTCTGGAAGGCAGTTTTATGATGTGGGACTTAAATCAAATCTGTCTCTTACCAAGACTTTAACCTTGTCCAGATGGGTATCACTTTCCTGTGGCCACCATCATTCAGACACAGTCCAGCAGTCAGCACTCCTTACCTACAGAGCATCCTCCACCTTCAGAGGGCCAGAACCAAGCACCTCACAGCAAGGGTTGCCGAAGCCTCAGTAAGCAGAACCAGTGCCAAAGTACTGAGAGGTACAAACAGGCATCACTTTTGAACTTTCACATTTGCTGGTCTCAGCAGCTCTGTAGTTCTGCCCAGCTCACTCCTGATCACAGAATCACATAGTGTCAGGGGCTGGAAAGGACCTTCAAAGCTCATCCAGTCCAACTGCCTGCCAGAGCAGGATCACCCAGAGCAGATCACCCAGGAATGCATCCAGGTGGGTTTTGACTATCTCCAGAGAGGGTGATTTTGGACTGCCTGTCAGAATAGAAGCACTGGCACACTGTTGTTCCTGACCTGTATACAAAGGGTCTGGCTCCACACAGCTCATGGAGCAGGAACTCCTCACCTCCTTGTTCTGCTGGCTTGGATGGGATGAGGAGCCACAGAACAGGACACACTGCTTCCTGCTCAGAGCATACAGCATGGTTTTGTTCACTGCAGCAGGAATTCCCCTTTAAAGGAGCCGTCAGAAGAGCCTTGCAAATGCCTCTCAAAGCACAGCCACTAAACCAGTTGGGCCACCGAGCCCAGTGAAACTCTGTGCAGTTGTCTTGGTCTCCTGCTGACCCTCCCCCCGCATACAGGGAGGCTTCCATGTCTCTTTGGAGCAGCATCAGCACAGCTCTTTCCTGCAGTCTGTGTGCAGCAACGAGATCAGGGGAAGCATCAAGGCTTCACAAACGGGAGTACTTTGTCAGTGGAAAAGAAGGGCACCATCTCTGGCCAGCAGTCAGGGAGCCATGAGCTGGTAGAGGATACAATTCCCCTGCTCCAGGGTGTTTTGCATCTTGATGATAAACTCTTGTGGGTAAATCGCTTCTGGCTCCCATCATGTGTCTCACTGCTCCCTGTTTATTTACACTGCTGCACTGGTGAGAATTATGGAAAGCTGCAATAACTGAATTACTGCCACGATGGCAAAGCCTTTCAAAGGCTGCTGCCCCAGCACAAGCTTTGTCTGGGATGAAAATGACCAATTAATAATAATGGAACAGAAGAAAGACCTCAGAGCACAGTGCATGTTGAATGGTGCACCACTGAATGGGAGCATCAGCACCAGCCAGAAGTCGATCTGCATGCCAGAGAAACAGGAGGTGACATTGGCACAAAGGGAAGAAATATTAGAAGGTAAAGTCTGTGTCCTTGTTACTACTGGCTCTGGGGAATGTGGGTGGAACAAAGGACTCAGGATGATGAATGGCAAGCGCTGAGCTCCAGGGAAGCTGCAGAGCTTTGCTCTGAAAGCCTCCCACCAACAAATCTCAGCCTAAAGCTGCACAAAACCAAAGGCTTATTCTAGGTTTGCTGGCTGGGGAGGATTGCCTTGGGTTGGGGACTAAGCGAATGCTCTTGACCTCACCAGTGCCTTCCATGTCAGCAACGGTGTGAGACAGCCAAACCTCTTATGAGCAAAGAGCCACACCTTGCTGCAGGCCACCCCAGGAGACAGGGACAGGTGTGGGTCCTGAGACACAGCAGGAGGCAGCCCGCATGGATGCACAGGAACACAGGTGCAACCTGCACACTCCAGCTGTGCCACAGGGCCAAAGCTCAACGTGAAAAGGAGCCTTTCCACTCAGCCTCACCTCGTGGGCAGGGGGCAGGAGGGGAAGGCAATTAAGGGCAAGGCAATTAAGGGCAAGCCTTCCTCACCCATGCTCAAGCTTCTCACCACCAGCAGCACTCAGCAGCAGAAGTGAGACTTACCAAGGTGTGGTAGTTTGAAGCTAATTGGAATATTTTAATGAGAAAAAATAGATTCTAGGCTGTGAAGAGGAAGCAATGGGGATGTGAAAAGGAAGCAATGGGGATGTATAAAGGAAGCAATGGGGATGTATAAAGGAAGCAATGGGGATGTATAAAGGAAGCAATGGGGATGTATAAAGGAAGCAATGGGGATGTATAAAGGAAGCAATGGGGATGTATAAAGGAAGCAATGGGGATGTATAAAGGAAGCAATGGGGATGTATAAAGGAAGCAATGGGGATGTATAAAGGAAGCAATGGGGATGTATAAAGGAAGCAATGGGGATGTATAAAGGAAGCAATGGGGATGTATAAAGGAAGCAATGGGGATGTATAAAGGAAGCAATGGGGATGTATAAAGGAAGCAATGGGGATGTATAAAGGAAGCAATGGGGATGTATAAAGGAAGCAATGGGGATGTATAAAGGAAGCAATGGGGATGTATAAAGGAAGCAATGGGGATGTATAAAGGAAGCAATGGGGATGTATAAAGGAAGCAATGGGGATGTATAAAGGAAGCAATGGGGATGTATAAAGGAAGCAATGGGGATGTATAAAGGAAGCAATGGGGATGTATAAAGGAAGCAATGGGGATGTATAAAGGAAGCAATGGGGATGTATAAAGGAAGCAATGGGGATGTATAAAGGAAGCAATGGGGATGTATAAAGGAAGCAATGGGGATGTATAAAGGAAGCAATGGGGATGTATAAAGGAAGCAATGGGGATGTATAAAGGAAGCAATGGGGATGTATAAAGGAAGCAATGGGGATGTATAAAGGAAGCAATGGGGATGTATAAAGGAAGCAATGGGGATGTATAAAGGAAGCAATGGGGATGTATAAAGGAAGCAATGGGGATGTATAAAGGAAGCAATGGGGATGTATAAAGGAAGCAATGGGGATGTATAAAGGAAGCAATGGGGATGTGAAAAGGAAGCAATGGGGATGCCTACTTCACTCGTAGGCTTGCTGAGATGTATGAAAACAAGGGCACAACATAGGTAAGACAGTTTCTATCTGCCAGAGTCGGTGTCAATGTCTGTCTTTTCTCCCTGGGCTGCTGTTCTGCTTGGATCTGTGTAACCCAACCAGTCACTCTGCTTCTAACTCCCCTTGCCAATCCTTCCACTTCACCGTGCATGTAAGGCAGACTCTGGGATAAGGTAGAGGGGTGAAGGGTGGTTGGGAGCCCCTCCTGGGGACTCTGGTTTCTGGGAGGGCTGTTGTGTTTCTGTATTACCTTTACCTTGTATGTTTCTATATATAGCTGTAGATATTTGTAATATATTGTAACTATCTGCTTGTATCTTGTGCTAAGCTGTGAATATAAAGCTTCATTCCTTAACTTCCAGCTGGCTGAATCTAGTCTGGGTGAATTCACTGGGGGAGATGGGACTGGTAACTCCCAAACCATCACACAAGGGGTTTAAGAGAGCTCAGCAGCTTGGTGGAACTCTGCCACGTATCAGGAAGAAGCTGCAAACTGCAGCCTCACTTTTCCAGTGTCAGACTCCTGAAAAACAGCTTCTCTCTCCATGATTTCTGCTGTTTCTCTTGGCACTGGAAGGTGCCTTGTCTGTGCCATGGGGTGCTCTGTTTCTAGAGCTTTTCCTTCTTGCACTGGTCTCTAAGTAAATTTTCTGTTCATGTAGACTTGCCCTTTCTGAGTAAGCTGTAGGCTTTCTTATCTGGTTTTCAAGCATTTTCCAGTGCTTGTATGCCAGGATCAATTACTCAGCTGATTCAAGCAGGGCAGTCTCCACTTGCTCCAAAAATCCACTTGCTGTGTGGGCTATTAATATCTTACTGGACATACATCACAGGTATACATTTTGTGCTAATGCAGCATGCAGAATTACAGCCTTGCAGACCAAAGCTTTAAGAGCATCTGTGAATCAGGTAGAGGCACCAGCTTCTGAAGGCTTCTCATCTTGGCCATTCAAACTTAACCCAGCACCTCTAAGACGTGGTCTGATGGTTCATTTTATGCTTGGATACATCACATATTGACAGCAAAGGGAATCTGTGGCAGCCACGGCTAGATGTGAGTTGCAGGCTAGTGCCTCAGACAGACAAGACAATCTGTCACTCCTTGAATAAATTATCTGCTCAGAGAAGAATATAATATGATGCTGTTCTCTTCCTGCTGCCCTTTCATGGTAGTTTAAGCTGCACACACTGCCTGTTTGCAAACATAGCTGCAGCACTTTGTGCCCCAGGGTCTGCCTTCTTTTCATCTAAAGTCTCAGCAACACCAGGGACATCTTTCAGAAGAGACAAGGAGCATCACTCCAGCCCATAATGCAAGGAAGCTGGCCCTGCAGGGAAGGTGAGACTGAAGTTGCAAGAGCAAAGGAATGGGAAATTAAAGTGGAAAGAGGAGAGGGATTTCTCTTCCTAAGAGGCACAGCACCACAAAGTGCAGTCAGATCTCATCTGCACTCACATTGCCTCTGTGTCAAGCAAGCATCCCCAGAGCAGGGAGCTCCAAGCCTCTTGAGCCTGCAACACTGGGAGAGCATCTCCAGAGAATTAGAGTTTTCGCTACAATTCCTGATGCGTTTTTCTCCAGTCCCTGCTCAACTGAGCACCAAACCTCTGTCACTTACACAAACAGACTTTATTTTTTTCCATACTGCTACTGTTGTCCTCACTGAGCAAAACTCTCAAAGTGCATAAAAAAACATCTAATGGCAAGGATGGAAAAGGCTGCTCCTTGTCAGGCGATGGCTTAGCCTGAGCGGAAGCTGCTGGCCCTGCTCCAGACTGGGCATAACTGGTATAAAGGAAGTTCTGCCTGAATAAAGAGCTACAGACTGAACTTCTAGAGACAGCCAACTCAGACTGTTTGAGTACATTAAAGGAGGTCAAATGTTAAGCAAATACTCAAGGAAGGAGAACAAGTAATTAGTAAGGCTAATTCTGTGCTGAAATGGTCTGGATGGTGCACACAGACACTCATCCCAAAACCTTCTATACAAAATAAGACTCAGCTCTTGAAAGAGCCACTCAGCTTTCAGCAGAGCTGTGTTAAATTCCCACCTCTGCCACAGACTCGGCGTTTTCGTCGTGGACAGGTCTCCAGTCCTGTTGCTTGTCCAATCTCCAGCCGCTAGGATGGTGGCATTAAGTCCCTAACACTGAGATGCTTAGACACTACAGCGGTGAATCCCAACCTGCCTGCACATATAGGTTTGTATATATTAAAGTACTTGCAGCAGTTACAGCACTCCAAGAACTTCTAAGAGGTTGAACAAATCCTTCTCTGTCCCTAGATCGATTGTTAAAACAGGAGGAAGAGTCTCCTCACTGAAACACAAGATGTTCTCCTTCAAGCACTGCAACAATACTACAGTGGGTAGGTAGGCTGCAGCACGGACACATGAAAATAAGCAAATGCCTTATGCAGTGTTACATAAAACCCATCAGAGACATCAAGCCTGCCTGGTCTGAACCTTTTTGGCCTGTACTCTCATCTGCTGCAACACAGCTCTCACAACTGACATGCAGAGGTAGAGAGATTCTAAAAATAACCAGTGCAGGGGAAGGGAGAGAGGATGAGGAAGAAAATGTTTCCTTGGCCAGCAGCAACCAAGGCCCCGGGAACACTTGGTGCCAGCCCTGCTCTCCCAAAACGGTCTCGGTGGCAGACCATTTATGGAAACTGAACATGGCCTAAATACATACCTAAGACACGCAGGAAGAGATCTTTCCAGTCTGAGGACAGGCCTGGAACTGCAGCAAATCAGCCAAAAGAGAGCTCTGACACAAGGCAGAATCTAGCTGCTAGAGAACTGATGTAGGGCATTGCCCTGCCGCTAAGTCAAATACAGAGAGCTGCTAATTCAGTACCAGCAACCTAGTCCCCAGCCTCTTTAACTAGAGGTCACTTAAAGAAGCTCTAAAATTGGATTTAAAAAGCAATGTGAAAATAATCAAATCACCCTCCCAGATTGCCCTCTGCTTCCCCAGCACAAACCACTCCAGGAAGCCAAGGCAAGCTCACGTCCTTGTGTGCAAGCCTTCCTCCTCTGCTGGATCCTTATCCCAGGGCTCAGAGTTGAGTCACAGGCTCCTGTCACAAGACCACGGCGTGCTGGGAGGAATATTGTTCTTCCCTCCTTCCCACTTCCACTCTCATTTACCTACAGCATATTCCAGTTTTTGAGCTGTTGATGCTGCAGAAGTGAAAAAGGCTCCCTGTGAAGTATTAGGAGAAGTGATAACAGTGAGGTGATTGCTCACACAGCACACTTTAGGCTGCCACATAGCTAAGCTTATACAGTACCTGGGAACAATGTGCAAGCAGACACCCAGTAACACACACACTTCATCTAACACTTTCAGCTACCATATATTTTATCACTGACACTGACTCCAGGTCACTGCTGGGAGATGGGCAGATATGGCAAAGCAGGAGAGGAAGCAAGACATACAAGGACAGCCAGCAGAGATGGACTGCATCCCAAACCCTGCCCTTGCAAACTGTCCTGATGGAGGAAAAAAACATTGAGAGGAGCTGGACCTGATGTGCAGATCTGCCCTAACCACCCACTAGAGTAAGATGTGAAGGCAACAGGAAGACTCTCATCAGCATGAGCCATTCCATCAGAGGCAAGATTTAACACTTGGCTGGTTCAGGTAACAGCAAGCAACAACAACAAATTTTACTTCCTTCTCTATAATCAAAGTTTTTTTTCAGACTCCTTGTGTTACTTTTCCCCCAGTGAAAGCATTCAGAGCTAGGCCAGAGCAGCAGAGGATAGACAGCCTGTAGTTCTCCTGTAATTATCAGCTGTCAGCTCATCTGAAAGGCTCCTGCTGCAGCAGAGGTACAATTAACTTCTCTAGCAAGGCCACTACTTAACTGAAACGGTTTGGAGGCTCTTCTTCCTCCCAACAAAGCTGTGCTGTCAGTTCAAACTGTGCTCCAGCCTCAGCCCTTCACTCTCAGACACCCACTATAGGGAACTTGTTTCCCTCTAGCCTCAAACCCCAGCTAGTGCTGCACCTCCACAGCTCCTGCTCTCCGGGTGGCTTTCACACACACCTCAACCCAGGACGTGGGGAGGCTGGACAGGGTGAACTGCACTGGATTGCTCCTGACCTAGGGATGGTCCACTCAGATTCACAGGTCTCTGCAGCACTCCACTCACAAGCAAGCATGCTCAGATACAGACAGAAGATACCAATCCTGCAGTCAGAAGTGCTGACATTATGCAGTTTGGGTAATTTCATCTCACCATGGCATGCATTAAACATACTTTGGCTTATAGGATATAGCAAACACCACCTCAGCTCTTGCAGCTCATTGGAGCTGTGTTGCCATTTCATAGAATCACAGAACTGTTTGGGTTGGAAAAGCCCTCTAAGATCCTTCTCTGGAGACTTTCAAAGCCTGTCTGGATGTGCTCCTCTGTGACCTGAGCTAGATTGTATGGTCCTGCTCTGGCAGGGGGGTTGGACTGGATGATCTCTTTGGGTCTCTTCCAACCCCTGACATCCTGTGATCATCTAGTCCAGCCATCAGCCTAAGACCCCCATGTCCCTAAGTGCTATGTCTACATGTTTCTTAAACGCCGTCAGGGATGGTGACTCCACCACCCCTCTGGCAGCCAATGCCTTACAACTCTTCAGTCAATAAATTGTTCCTAATATCTGACCTAACCCTCCTCTGGTCCAATTTCAGGCTATTTCACAGGCTCCTGAAAGTCCATGCAGGCTCTGAGCTCACCCAGTGCTCAGGAGTGGTTCTCCAGAGCATCACCCTACATGGCAAATTACTGCCCAAATACTTATCCAAAACATGAGCCCAACATCCACAGGCAGCATCTGGACTGTCCCTTTTAAGCCATGTGCCCTCTATATGCATCCTCTTACGTGGATTTTGCCCTTTTGGAACTAAGAGTGAGAAGCAGAGGCACAGAGTGTTGCAGACTCATGAGCTGTTTGGAGCAAATAATGAGTGAGGCATCAAAAACTGTGGAGAATGGAATATTGGGAGAGTTATGTGGCAGCAGTGAAACATCACACACTGCATTGTGCTTTGACCAGAATCATTTATCAGATCCCCTCAGTAAATTGTAAATTCCCCTTTCCCACCCCAGAAATAAACTGGTGTTGCACACCAATTGCTGAGCAGACTCCAGCCAGTGCAGCCCAGGGACACATCTACCACACATCAGCCACTCCTGAGCTTCAAAAGGACCGAATTTACACACTGGAGGGTGTCAAGATAAAGCACTGATTAAATGGAAGTCGCTGTAAATTCTGCTTAGCATCTTTTACCTCATAAAAGGAATGGAATAAACTCAAGCCCTGCCAAAAGAAGGAAAGGAAATATAGCAATGAAATCACCACCCAGCACACAGCAAGCAGCCTGCAAGTTCCCATTCTGACAGGAAGAAAAAAAAGGCAGCAGCAAATCCTGGGCAAATAACTCAGCAGTAACGACTGGGAATGAGGGGAAAGCATTGGGCCCTCGGCTCGAGCACAGAGGGATCAGTGACACTAAACTCATGCAAGTAATGGAAAGTATTTCCTCTTTGAAGCAGAAAAAAACTGTCATGGAGCTCTGAAGGTGTATTTGTAAAGCACTGGACTGCAGCACCTATCCACCACCTCTGTGTTTCTGCTGTGAGAATCCTATGGAGCTGCTTTGGCAATAGGGCTCCTGAGGTTTTAGCATACCCTGGTACAGCTCCTCTCACTCCAACAGAACCACTCCAGGCCCTAGAACAATCTCGAAGTGCTGTGAACCAGAATTTATGCAAGTTCAGTCATACCAGTGCTAAAGTAATGGAGAACAGAGTCAGCCCCTTGAAACGTCCTTCAGTCCAAGGGAAGAAACATTCCACACAGGATCTGTTCATCCCATAACAGGCAAAGAGAAAGTCGGAATTCATCCAGGTGCTTTTCCATGAGGTCACCAAAGCTTCTGTTTTCTTCTGTTGATGTGCCTTGCAGGGTGCCAGAGCACAGACACCCTTTAGCTCTTTTATCCCAACAAGAAACAGAATAAGAAGCTTCTGGGATTTTTCAGCAGTAAAGACCAAAGACAGCCTAAGATGAAACACCTTTGCTTGTGTTTGAACAGATCAGTGCAATCTTACCACAAGGACAGATGCTGACGAGATTTAAACAAGTGCTCAGTTTGCATTTACGTTTCCAGTCAGAGCTCACAGGCATTTTAGTCCAGGTTTGGCTGAGCTCAGTGCAGGCAAAACTGTGAGTCCTGCACAAAACCATAACTGCATCTTCCTTCTCTGCCACAGCCACTCTCCTGCAAAGACGCAGCTGGGAGCAAGCTCTTGTTCTTCGTGAGCAAGAAATGAAAGCAGGAACAAGAATCATAGAGTCACAGAATCTATCAGGTTGGAAGAGAGCTCCAAGCTCACCCAGCCCAACCTAGCACCCAGCCCTGCCCAATCACCCAGACCATGGCACTAAGTGCCCCAGCCAGGCTTGGCTTCAACACCTCCAGGGACTCCACCACCTCCCTGGGCAGCCCATTCCAATGCCAATCACTCTCTCTGACAACAACTTCCTCCTAACATCCAGCCTAGACCTCCTTGGCACAACTTGAGATTGTGTCCCCTTGTTCTGGTGCTGGCTGCCTGGCACCAGAGTCCAACCCCACCTAGCTACAATCTCCCTGCAGGCAGCTGCAGACAGCAATGAGCTCTGCCCTGAGCCTCCTCTTCTGCAGGCTGCACACCCCCAGCTCCCTCAGCCTCTCCTCGCAGGGCTGTGCTCCAGGCCCCTCCCCAAGCCTTGCTGCCCTTCTCTGGACACCTTCCAGCTGCTCAACATCTCTCTTGAATTGAGGACACAACACTCAAGGTGTGGCCTGAGCAGTGCTGAGCACAGGGGCAGAAGAACCTCCCTTGTCCTGCTGCCCACACTGCTCCTGAGCCAGCCCAGGATGCCATTGGCTCTGCTGCCCACCTGGGCACTGCTGCCTCCTCTTCAGATCTTCTCTCCCAGCACCCCCAGGTCTCTCTCTGCCTGGCTGCTCTCAGCCACTCTGTCTCCAGCCTGTAGTGCTGTTTCTGGCTGTCGTGGCCAAAGTGTAGAACCCTGCCCTTGGCCTTGTTAAATCGCATCCCCTTGGATGAGACCTGTGTTTAAGCAGCAGCAGAGGTTACAAATCTCAGCTGCCATTGGCCAGAAGCAGTGAGCACTGCACAGACACCGGCAGCAAGTGCAGTGAGCACAGCTGTGGTCAGCCACTGCTCAGCAGGCTTTTGCATTTCTGCTACAGAGAAGTCTGCCGATAGCCTTGGGGGCAGCATTCCCACCCTTCTCTCTCCTGCAGCCACTCCAACTCCTCCATTAACATTTCTGCTGAGTGCTCTTTAGATGGTTTGAAGGTGCCAGGACTGATTGTTTGCAGAGTCTTTGCTCTAATTTTAACATTCAAGTCAATTCCAAGCACTGAGCAGACACCAGGAAAGGCATCTTTTCCTCTCCCACTTCAGCCAAAAGGTTCTGAGGCCTACTCATTTTCTTTGCACCTATTTTCAGCTCTCCATGGCTCTTGGTAAAGGATGCTCTTTGAAATCCATGGAAGCCCCTGCTTTTCAAACTACTTGGAGCAAATGAATTAGGGTCTATTTGGCCATCTGTGGAGACAGGCAGTGGAGCTCCACAAAGGTGCAAATCCTTGGAAGGCTTTGCAATTCCATTGGTATTTCCATTTGGCTGAGGAACTTTTCTACTGGCCTCCTTGAAAGCCTGATAGACTTCTTAAGCACAGAGAGTAGCCCATGGAGAGGAAGCCAACACTCAGGAACATCTAAACTTCCACTCTGACTTCCACGTGCCAGTGGACTGGACGGTGTCATACTGAGTCACAGCATACAGGCTGAGTCTCTCCATGGAAAGAAAACACAAACCTCATCCTGAACCAGCATGTAGGATATGGTCTGACCCCACACAGTGGCTGGGTTTGCTATCTGGTGTGAGCAGCATAGTGATAAAAGAGCAAAGGGGAAGACTGTGGCCGATGACCACAGCATCCTTTCCTATCATTACAGGCCTGCACTCAAGCTCTGCTCATGAACACCCCCACCAGAGAGTGGAAAAGCAACTTGATGTCCACTTCAGCAATGCACCTCCAGCCTTTGTGTAACAGGAGAAAATGAGATGTCACATCTCAGGCTCTAGGCTCTAGACAAAACCCTTGCTTTGATTTAGGACGAAGACAGAAGGGGGGAAATGCAGATAGGACAAAGGTACTGGAAGATAACAAGAGTCATCATCCTGCTGGGGATGGGGGGCTGGACTCTCCAGAGGTCCCTTCCAACCCCAACCAAACTGTGATTCTCTGACAGTTACAGGTAATTTGGCCAATTTCCTGCCAGATAGAGGTGGTGACACTTGCACATAACAGACTGTGGTGCTGACTAATGCACCGCTGCACCAACCTGTCACAGCATGTTGACAGACCTTCCGGGAGCCACCAGCAACCTGCTTATTTTCTTGTTACTCCTCCCACTGTGATTCAGCTTGAAGGAACTGCATGTAGCCTGTTGTTCTCAAGGCACAGACAACCTACATGCAGGGAAGGCCCCAAGTGAAGGATGCTGTCTAGCTGGTGGAGGTGTTTCTTCAGTTCTGGGTAAACAAATCTGTTCAGATTTTTGAACTCCAGGGTTTGAACTCCCTCTAGAATCCCACAGAAGACAAGAACTTCACTAGGAGTTCCAAATCTGCACTAGGTAGGAAAGATTTGAGAAGAGAAAGCTGTGTGACAGAACCCACTGGAAAGGCTGCAAGGGACATAGAATGTACATCTTGCTAGGGGCCTCCAAGCAGGGCTAGAGGTAGCAAGAGAAAAAAAAAGAGGCCAATGAAGAAAGAAAAAACTCTGAGATGGGTCAAGAACTGGCTGGAAG
>WAAF01017576.1:0-10430 GCA_013400475.1 Tricholaema leucomelas | reverse complement strand
ACAACCAAAAAAAAAAAAAAAAGAGAGGAGTAAAAATAAATAAATCATTCATTAAAGTAATCTGTTTTATCCACAGTTAACATGTCAGGGAAGTGCAACAGGACGTGTAAAGTTGAAACTCTCTAGCTGATGTTTTCAAAGCTATGCCATGATTTGAATGTTCAGCTCCCATCAGAATTTGATGGAGTTTTACTTCAGGCAGCTTTTGATATTCTGCCCTACTGGTAGAAAAAGCAAGACTGTATATAAAATAAAAATCTCTTTGAAACTCTAATTTCTCACCTTGCTTCACCTCTTTAAAGGTATCATATCTGTAGCCTTTTCAAGAAAACCTGCACATTTTAAAAGTTATATTTAACTTCTGCTGAAGAGATGCCCTGAAACCATGCAAAAGAGATTGTGAGTACTGCTGCAATAAGACAGAATGCATTTTCAAAGAGGTTTGCCCTATGTGCAGACACTGATTCATGAGTTGCATATGCTAGTTCTTTAGTTCTCTGAAATTTCTTTCCATGTCCTGGTACCTTTTACACATGAGAAAACATCTTATTTAATGTGTATCTTCTCCAGACAATTTGGCTAGTACAGGCTTTTCCTGTTGATGTCTCTATAGGAGATCTAGCCAAGGATCTCTACTGGGATTTTCCTCTACTCCGTCACTGTCCATGGCTCCTTTCCTAATTTTCTTAATTAGGAAATTAGGAAATCAGCCTCCTACTCTGTGCCCTCTGGCTATGCTTTTCTCTGGCTAAGATATTCCACTTCTGTGTCACTCCTCTTGTGTTGCCAGTGCTGCTGTAGCCTCACCGTAAGGTTTCCTATATACTGACAATACCTTATGTTCCCTGCTGCGTCTGACAGGAGCTACTTATTGAGGTAAACATGTAGAGAGTGGAGACCTGTTTGGGGCCTCTAGAGGCTTAGTTTGGGCCTATGGGTGTCAGAGACACTGAGGGGGGGGAAGACTGAGCACCAGGGATTGTATGACACTCCTGAAGAAGTCTGTAGCAAATCTCCAGTTGACGTTTTATGGCTGCAATCAATAAAATTTATAGCCCAGTACCACCTTCAATATTACGGTAGTATTTCTTACAGAAATCACTTTTTTTTTTTTTTTTTTAGAGAGGTTGTTCAAAATAGAGATTTTGCTAGACCTGCACATAGACATTGTACATCATTTTAAAATACAGTTTACATGCATTATTAGAAATGGGAAATATAGATCTGGAAATACAAATCAAATTAGTTTTGTTTATATTCATAGGACTTTTAGCGTCACCTATGCAATACTCATGAAATATGCTCAATAAAACTGCTCACTGTGAAGTCTGATAGGAAATTAATATATATTAAATAAAACATTAATATATTCAATTTTAGAAGACTTGAAAAATTGAAAAGGCAGGCTATTTACAGCTTGTGCTATAGTAATTGGTATCTGCTGTATCTTTCTCCCTTTTTAGCCTAATTAATAATATATAGAATACTAATGGCATTCAAAAAGTGCTACATTAATGATGTGCTTTAAGAGCCATTTCCTGCTAGACTTGAATCAAATCACATTGATTCCAGCAAGACTTGAGTGTACTTGGTCTTTCAGAGTTTCTGCAATGGCTACTTTGCTATTTCCCTTCTGTTAACAGGCACAAACTGCTAGAGTGGCTATTGATCATTCCATCTTGTATTGCCCTAGACATAGGCAAAACCTACCTCCAGTTCCTATATTAGATTGGAGATTAGGATAAAATTCTTTACAGAAGTGCGGAAGCATTGGAATAGGAGAGATGTGGTGGAGTCACCATCCCTGGAGCTGTTCAAGAAAGCTATGGACATGGCATTCTGGGACAAAGTTTAGTGGTCATAGTGATCTTAGGCTGATGGCTGAACTCTGTGATCTTACAGGTCTTTTCCAAACAAAACATTTCAATGTGTTTTATACAGCACAGGAAGTTCCACCTTGACATGAGGAACGACTTCTTCACTCTAAGGGTCACAGAGCAGAGAGATTGTGGAGTCTCCTTCTCTGGAGACTTTGAACACCCATCTGCATGTGTTCCTGTGTGATTTATGCTAGATTATGTGGTCCTGCTCTGGCAGAGTGATTGAACTTGAAGATATCCAGAGATCTCTTCCAACCCTCTACCATCCTGTGATCCTGTGAACATGCTGTGATTCCTGGACATCACACAAAAGTGTGGGGAGGGTGCAGAGTTGGAGTTCATCTTGCCACACGACATTGATTCTGATCAAAAGCCAATCATGAGAAAAGTAGTGTGCAATGGATGCAGGAGATTATCTGAGCAACTGTTGCAGCCTGAGCAACCACAACAACTGGGGACAGGACCTGAAATAGTTGCCCCTATTCCTAAATGGTGACTACACCCCTTATTACACACAAAATCTGCAAAGGCAGCTGGAAACCAGATTTCACTGACATTGTAGCTGCTGGCAAGGAGGCTGGGGAGATTAGTCCAATGATCCACTCAAGATGTCACTAAGTTTTTTTTTGGCTTTGGTGACAGCTTTTCCTCTTTTGTTATCCCTGCCACAATGTGCCTGGTGTGACTGAGCAGTGCTGTCTCTGACAGCTGTCCAGAGCTGCAGTACCTTGAGGATATTAATGCCACACCAAGAACTGTGTGTATATTGCTATCGTTTTTCTGCTTCAGGAGCTGTGTGTTAGGAAAAACTGGAGGAAGACAGGTAAGATTTTTGAAGACACATCTGCAGTGCAAAATAAACACACCACTGTCTTGGTTGGTACAGGTGGGACCGGACACAGTAAGCCACTGCAGCTGCAGCAGGAAGGAGTGCTGTGCTGGGGCTCTCTCCAGAGCCTACTTCAATTCCAGATAAAATGATTACTCTGAAGCAAACTCTGTCTTTTCCATTCAGTTTTCAGGCCACCTTTTGGGGGCACAAAATTGAGTGGCAGAGAACTAAATACCAGAGAAGATGTTTGAGAGCCTCATTCACCTGCCAAAAGCCTGAAGTGAAATCAGAATTGCTTGGAGTCTTACAAGAAAAAAAAAAAAAAAAAAGGAAGATGTTTTTCCATTGTACTTCTGTCCAATACAGGCTTTACAGTCTCTTCAGTTCTTTGTTTTGTTTGGAAGTAGACATAATGAAATGGGTTATAGAGTGAAATGAAGCAATGCCAAAAAGCTGGTATTTCAGCATCTGCAGCCCAAAGACAGGAGATCAACCATTACATAGCCCAATATTTTTTTAATCTTTTTAGATGGTGACTTCTGCAAGAAAGTAGCCAGGATCTGTTTACTTTTTCTCTGCAATCTGCTCCAGATCTTGAAAGAAGATCACCTAATAGTTTCAGTAGGCTGATTTTTTGTTGTTGTTGTTGTTGGTTGTAGGAGTTTGCAAGACAACATGGGCAAGCTCCACACAGACCAGTATGATCAAAGTGATGCCACATGGACTCCACATGATTCAATATGAATTATACTGGAGACCTTTATTGATCGTTCTGGCTCTCATTAGATAGTCTTGAGCATAGAGCACACACCTACACATTAGCGTAAGACCAAGTGCAGTGTCCTGCACCTGGGTTGGGGCAATCCCAAGCACAAATACGGGCTGGGCAGTGGCTGGAGAGCAGCCCTGAGGAGATGGACTTGGGGGTACGGGTGGATGAGAAACTCAACATGAGCCAGCACTGTACACTTGCAGCTTCAAGGGCCAACCAGATCCTGGGCTGCATCAGGAGAAGTGTGGCCAGCAGATCGAGGGACGTGGTTCTCCCCTCTACTTGTCTCTGGTCAGACCCCACCTGGAGTACTGCATCCAGTTCTGGAGGCCCCATTACAAGAAGGATATGGACACACTGCAGCATGTCCAGAGAAGGACCACTGGCATGATCAGAAGGCTGCAGCACCTCTCCTATGAGGACAAACTGAAAGAGTTGGGGCTGTTAAGTCTGGAGAAGAAGAGGCTCCAAGGTGACCTTGTTGTGGCCTTTCAGTATCTGAAGGGGGCCTACGAAAAAGCTGGGGAGGGACTTTTCAGGATATCAGGGAATGATAGGACTAGAGGGAATGAAGTGAAGCTGGAGATGGTTAGGTTCAGGCTGGACGTGAGGAGGAAGTTCTTCACCATGAGAGTGCTGAGAGCCTGAAATGGGTTGCTCAGGTAGGTGATTGAGGCCCCGTCCCTGGAGGCGTTTAAGGCCAGGCTGAATGGGGCTCTGGCCAGTCTGCTCTAGAGTAGGGTCTTGCTGGCTATGGCAGGGGAGTTGGAACTAGATAAACCTTGTGATCCCTTCCAACCCTGACTGATTCTGTGATTCTATGATAATTAGGCAAGAGCAACCCAGTCTTTTATATACACCACACCTTGTTTTTCTCATTAACGAGATGTCCACTTGCCCATCCTTCGCCCAGATAAGATAGCCTGCAGCTGTGGGAACCAAGGTTGAAGTTTGCTTGTTATTACTCCTTCACACATGGCATTCCCACAGGTGGTGGCTGTGTGGGTTTTATTTTGTCAGAGGTTTTGTGGGGGTTTCTGTTTGTTTATTTGTTTTAATGTCTATATTTGCATTTCGAATGCTTCAAGTTGTTTGTTGCAGAGCTGCAAGACTTTTGCTGCCTATTTTAGGTCATGTAGCATGGATACACCAAAAATTTAGAAAGCTGTACTGGAAGATTATTCCAATAGGTGGTGGCTGTTGGCTTTTTTTGTGTGTTTGTTGTTGTTGGTGGTTTTTTTTGGGTTTGGGTTTTTTTTGTCGATTGATTTGTTAGTTTGTTTGCCTTTTTTTTTTTTTTGCATTGTTTGGTCTTTGGTTTTTAGTGTTGGGGTTTTTTTTTGTTGTTTGAATTGTAAGATTCCTAATGAGGACTTTTTTGTTTGCTAGAAAAGTACCGAATGTAACCAATTTTTTTTTGTGATTAGGCACAGTTACTCCATTTCTCTTTTTTAGGCTTTGCAAGATGTTTCCCTACTTCCTCAGTTACTGCTTAGTTTCTGCTGATTGTTTAACAACAGCCTGGTGAGGCTGGGAGTTTTACAACTGCAGCGAATCCTGCCAAACTTCTGAAAGCCTAATGGAATAATGACAGCTTGCAGTACAAAATGCATGAGGAAAGGGTTAATATTAACCCTATGGGATGTGATATGCTACTTATTAGGATGCTATGAAGTCTGTAGCCAGCGGAAGTTGCTGAAGTTCAAAGGCAAACATACAACAGCTTTCAGCAGCACCAGTATTTCCCCTTTGGACTTATTTTTCCCTACTCAGAGGTATATATAGTTGTGCAAGCACATGGTCACAATATAGCAGCCAAAGTATAAGAGCTAATTTTTGACGTGTAATGGCAGACGTAATGACAGCCGAGCAATATGAATTTGGTCCTTGTTTGCTCTGCACACACCGTGGCTGTCTTTTTTATCACACAGCTTTGCAAAGGTCTCAGAAAGCTTTTTCAGTACATAGGTAGGACATAAGAATTGGTCTGTCCCTAATTAGACTAAAACATAACCTTATTTTTTTCAGTTCAGCTCTTTCCTCACTTCTGCAGGTTTTGGCCTTTGACATCCTTCACCTCTTATGCCAGGCATTAATCCTGATTTGTTGTTTGTTTGTTTTATTTACCACTTTTGGACAAGTTCAGGTTTTACATTCTAAATCAAAATTAAACCATTAGTTGCTTAGGTGGGTTAAGGTGGCAGAGTGGTCATTTGAAGCACTATGGTAAGTTCCATACTCGTGTCAGTTTTGAATGTGGATCCAGTGTGGCCCTAGAATTGTGCAGCTGTGATCATGAGGAAAGTAGAAAGTCTGCAGCATTCATGACTTAGGCAGCTGCTGGAAATGTGTCTGCTGAGCAAGTGGAAACTACTATTTTTCAGAGCTATGGTGGCAATAAAGATCATACTCTCCTCAAAAAGTCAATTCCCTTACAAAATTGTACATCCTTGCTCCAAAGTGTAAGCAGCTGACCTTCTCTGTTCCAAGATGAGTCATAGGCAGGAGCTGAAGCTCTTATTTTTCCCTTTACTGCCTTAAATTAAAGATTTTACCATCATTTAAAATTTCTAAAACTATTTGACCTGAAGGAAATTTCCACTCCAGAAAGATTCAGTCTAAGAAAGACCTAAACAATAGAAAACAATCTTAACATGAGAATTTCTGGGGCAGCAGTGTATTTGTGATCAATACACCAATTCACCAAGAGAATTTCTTACACTCATGTGATTAAAGGAAGTCTGTATGTACATATACACAACCAAGACCAGAAATTATTACTATAAACAGCAATTTTTAGGTCTATCACATGCACATCTTTCAGAAAGGTTCAACTCTGTTCTTGTGAGCAAACTTAGAGACATGAGGTAAGAATCAGAGTTTAAGTGTCTGGTCATAAAAAGAATAAGGAAAATAGCTTCTGCAGGTCCAGTTGCTGCCAATTTGTAGATATGGATGTTCCTAACATATTCCTACCCATGTCACCTATGAAAAAGGGAATTGTACTGGCAGCAAATACCATTACAACTCTCTTAAAAAGAACGACACTTTTGTAAGAACCTCCCTTACTGTTAATTGCTGTTATCATATCTCCTTAACCATTCTCATTTATGACCCACCTAGAATGTCAGAAAGTAATTTCAAATTAAATTATGATAGTTGACAATTCAAAACACTTGAAAGAAAAAGAAGAACAAAATGCAGTTTGACAGTGCTAGAAGCATTGCTTGGAAGTCTTCCAGAGAGAAACTCAGGAGGGACAGTAAGAAGATGCTTTCAGGAGTCTGAAATGGGTATCAAGAGAAAATTGTAATTTTCCTCTGCATGCAGTGATTTTCATTTCTTAGTTGCCCAGTGAGGAATGAACAATGTTTAGGTCACATTTTTAAGATTCATCACCTCCCACAGTGCATTTTTAAAGGAAATCTGATTGAGATCCCACCCAGTTATATTTTGAAGTTCTAGGTACCTAGAACCAAGGGATTCTCCTCTCTCCTCTTCTCACATTTACATGTTTGTAATGCATCTTTTACTCTTATGTACTCCTCTTCATTTTGCTCGGTGTTGAGTTGGTTGTAACTTCTAAGATCTTGAAAAGGTTCTGTGTAGATCCTGGCTGTACAAGTGAGACTTGCACAATCTGTGCTACATTATTCACCAAAATGAGTTGCTGTCACAGACCATGTCTTCAAAATCATCACTTGGGGGAAGAAATGCAAGATAGATAATGGGTGTCATAGGTTGAGTTTTAGTCTGCTGCTATTCACACCAACCTGTCTCATGCCAGCTTCAAAGCGAACTGCTGGCTGGAACAAGGCATTATGGGACTTGGAGTTCAGACTGTAACGTGGGAGGCTTCCTGTTCCGGCTTCTCCTTCTGGGCTCCAGGTTTTGGGTGTTGGCTCTTCTCATCAGACATGGCAGCAAGATGGATGAGAGTCAGGTTTTGCTTTAAACCATTACAATGGGTAAGTGAAACATGTAATACGATCGAGTTTGGAAATGGATGAATGCTGAATAGGACGGATCGCCATTATGACACTTTTTATGACAGCTATGGGCGACCACACTAGAATGGCTCCTGTTAAATATTTAAACGTGAAGTCACTTTGAGAGTAGTAGGAACACGGATGTACAGGCCCACAGGTACACCAACTGTAGTTACTCTAAAGAAGGAGAGAAATCAGGAAGAAAATTAAATGAAAAGTTCAGCTCCTACATCTCTGTCTTAAGAAAAACCATATCATAGCTCACCCTCTCTATTTTTGAACTGACTAGGCACAGATCAGCCTGGGACAATTTTTTGTAACCTCTGAACTTCTTCCTGGCACTAGATAAACCTTTTAAGCTCTATTTGACCTCTTGTAGGCTTAAACCATAGAGGATATACTGTTTATCTGTTCTGGATATAGCTGAGGAGAGGAATCCTCCTTCCTTTCCCTGGTGTGATGTCTCAGAAGTACTTCCTCTCAGCAGCACAGTTATGAGTCACACCAGGGGAAGTTTAGATTGGATATTAGAAAGATTTTTTTTTTTTTGCTACGACGATTACCAGGTTTTGGGAGGTCGTGTCCAGGGCAGTGAGGAAGTACCCATCTCTGGAGGTATTTATATTTATATAGATGAAGTTTCAACCTCTTCAGGGATCTGCTTGGTAGAGTGCCATAGCAAAAAAATCCTGCAAGGAAGAGTGGCCCAAGAGAGCTGGTCAATGTTCAAAGACCACCTCCTCCAGGACCAGGAGCAATGCATACCAAAAAAGAGGAAGGCAGATAAGAATGCCAGGAGGCCTACATGGATGACTAAAATGCTCCCACATACACTTAGATGCAAGAAGAAAGCCTACAGAGAGTGGAAGCAAGGACAGGTAACCTGGAAAAAATACAAAGAAATTGTCCATGCAGCCAGAGCTGAGGTTAGGAGAGCTAAAGCTCAGCTAGAATTAAATCTGGCTAGGGACATTAAGTGGAACAAGAAGAACTTCTTCAGGTGTATTAGTGAGAAGAAAAGGAGGACAAGGGAGAATGTGGGACCCTTCCAGAAGGGAAATGGAGAGCTGGTGACGAAGGATATGGATAAGGCTGAGGTGCTCAGTGACTTCTTTGCCTCAGTCTTCAGCAGCAAGGCTTCCAACCACAATGTCCAAATCCCAGAGGGCAAAAATAAGGACTGGGAGAAGGAAGATTGCCCACTATAATTCAAGATCATGTTTGAGAGCATGTAAAGAATCTGAACATGCACAAGTCCACGGGGCCTGACAAGATCCACCCATGGGTCCTGAGGGAACTGGCAGATGAAGTTGCTAAGCCACTGTCCATCATATTTGAAAGGTCATGGCACACTGGTGAAGTTCCTGCTGACTGGAAAAGGGCAAACATAATGCCTAACTTCAAGAAAGCAAAAAAGGATGACTCTGGGAACTACAGAGCAGTCAGTGTCTCCTCTGTGCCTAGCAAGATTATGGANTGGGACCAGTGCTCTTTAACATCTTTGTCAGAGATATGGACAGAGGACTTGAGTGCACCCTCAGCATGTGTGCAGATGACACCAAGCTGTGTGGCACAGTTGACTTGCTGGAGGGCAGGGATGCCATCCAGAGAGACCTGGACAGGCTGGAGAGGTGGGCCCAGGCCAACCTTGTGACATTCAACAAGGCCAAGTGTAAGGTCCTGCACCTGGCTCAGCACAATCCCAAGCACAGGTACAGGCTGGGTGGTGAATGGCTGGACAGCAGCCCAGAGGAGAAGGACCTGGGGGTCTAGGTTGATGAAAAGCTTAACATGAGCCATCAGTGTACATATGCAGCCCAGGTAGCAACTGTGTCCTGGGCTGCATCAAGAGAAGTGTGTCCAGCAGGGCAAGGGAGGGGATTCTCCCCTTTACTCTGCTGTTGTCAGACCTCACCTGGAGTACTGTGTGCAGTTCTGGAGCTCCCACCACAAGGACATCGAACTGTTGGAGCAAGTCCAGAGGAGGGCCACCAAGATGCTCAGAGGGCTGGAGCACCTCTGCTATGAGGACAGGCTACAAGAGTTGGGGCTTTTCATCCCGGAGAAGATAAGGCCTTTAGGAGACCTTGTAATGGCCTTTCATTATCTGAAATGTGTCTATAGGAAAGTGGAGGAGAGACTATGTACAAGGTCTTGTAATAACAGGATGAGAAGTAACGGGTTTAAACTGGAAAAGGGGAAATTTAAACAAGTTGTTAGGAAGAAGTCCTTTCCAGTGAGGATGGTGAGACACTGGAACAGGTTGCCCAGGGGAGCTGTGGATGCCCTGCCCATGGAGGTGTTCAAGGCCAGGTTGGATGTGGTCTTGAGCAACCTGTTCTAGTGGGAGGTATCCTTGTCTATGGTGGGGGGTTGGAACTAGATGATCTTTGAAGTCCCTTCCAACTTAAACCGTTCTATGGCTCTAGTTCTTAGGGTTATGGTTTAGTCAAGGACTTGTCAACATTAGGTTAATGATTGGATTCTATCAAATATAGGCAGTTCTCTGTGATTCTGTGATTTTTGTACCACTCTGGGTGGATGAAGTGAGAATTCCTATTTGGAGAGATCTCTTTGTAGGAGCGATATTGTGTGTTGGCTGTGGGCATGTGTGGTGGTTTGGTTTCATCCTGTTTCATGTCTAAGAGGATGGACCTCTTACAAAGACACAGCTGTTAAGTTTATTTGCCATGCACAGCAGTAACTGCAGTGTGTAATGTTTTACCAAGATTGTGCTTTTATTGTCAGCAAGATCAGTGAGATCAAAATGGTCTTGGTAGGCAGGAGTTGATAATACACAATTAATAACTTGTTCAACTGACAGATTCTTCAAATTTCATAAAGTTTTATCTAGAAGGCCATTCTGTTTTCTTTTTTCTCTCATGCATGTTGTGCCAAAAAATTGGGAGGGGAAATTAATTGATGGGAGATAATATTTCCAAAACTAATATTGTTTA
>WAAF01017572.1:36129-57966 GCA_013400475.1 Tricholaema leucomelas | reverse complement strand
GTCCCTGCCTATGGCAGGGGGTTGGAGCTGGATGATCCTTGAGGTCCCTTCCAACCTAAACCATTCTATGATTCTATGATTCTATGAAATACTAATAAAGATAGTGAGTCTCTGTCTGCTGACATCTGCTTTACTATCTCTGCCTGAACTTGAACTACACATTCTTCTTCTAACACCTCTTGCTCACCTTTTGCAGCTCACCCTACATGTAAGGGGGATCCTGAGATAACAGAAGGGGGTTGGGAAGAAGGAAGGAGGGGAATTGTTTGAAAGCCTTCCTGGGTGGCTCTGCTGGTTGGGAGGGGTTTTGTATTTCTGTATTTCTTTTAACTTGTACATTGCTGTATATAGTTGTAAATATCTGTATATATTGTGTGTATATACATATATAAGCTTGTAAATTGTGCCATGCTATAAATACAGCATCATTCCTTAACTTCCAGCTGGCTGAGTTAATCTGGTGAATTCCTGGCTGGGTGGGGGGCAGGGGAACAGGAGTTAACTCCCAAACCTGCACAGGCCTGATTAAGACCTGTCTCCCAGGCAGAAACACATCTGCTTTCAGTCAGAGCCTAACTTACCTAGAACTAGAGGTAAAATACCTGTCTGGTACTGCAGGTAACTGCTAGACAGCCACTGAAAGGAGTGGTGCTAGACTAATAGCAACCTAATACAGCTCAGAACTGCTCTGTGATTAAGCCACTTGAATTTGAAGCCTATAGCTCTGAATATGTTTGGTAAATAAAATTCTTCCTGCTTGATTAAAGGCTGAGCAGGATGCTTTTGCTTTGGAGATAGCCAGTATTCAACTCTGACTTACTGCAGATGGAAGAGATATATCACATTCTAGGCAAGCACCTGGTGGAGTTGTCTCTTACACAATACCATATGGTTTACTTCCTTCCATCCAAGCTTGCAGTATCTGATTGTTTGGCTCAGAAACTCCTTAACGGATGTGAATGGCTAAGTCATGCTGTGCTGGTTTGAGGCTAATTGAAATATTTTCATGAGAGAAGTTAGATCATTGGTTGTGAAAAGAAAATAATGATGGTGTCTCTATCATTCAGTGGTTTGCTGAGCGGGATAAAAAAGCTAACATGTAAATAATCTTTCTCTGTGTTGTTGGATCTAATCAGTCCGGTCTGTGAGCCTGCTCCTTTTCATTTCTCCTTTGATCTGCTCTAGTATCTCTCTTACAATCTTGGCAAACAGAAAATAACATAAGCTTTGCTTACTTTTGTTACTGTTTGTCTGAGAGAGGGAGAAAGAGGGGGTAGTTTTAAGCCCTTGTGGGCAGTTTCCTATGTCTGGGAAGGAGTTCAGATTTCTGTATGGTTTCTAATTTGTATATAATTGTAAATACTTGTAAATATATTGTGTACATATGCTTGTAAATATAGCTTCATCTTACTTCCAAGCCACCTAAGCTAGTTTGGTAATTTTCAAAGTGACCTATGCCACATGCTTATCAGACCACCTCCCACTTTGGGACTTGATGTGCCTGTGTCCCTGCTTAAAAAGGTCACTATGGGGCAAGTGCATGCCTCCTGCATCCCTGGTATCTCAGCACATTCTTGTTTCCTGTGCAGTTCATCACAAAGGGCCAAAGGCAGTAGAACAGTAACTGTTAACCCTCCTCTGTGAGACCAGAGACTGCAATTACCCAAGCCCACGAAGGCAACACAGTGTACTCAAATTGTTCTATTAGGCTTGTTTAATAACATCCCTTATTCTCAGACAGCAAGTCTGCAACATGGAACATCTTAACTGAAAGTGTCTTTCTACCACATACACAGCACACAGCAAAAAATGCAGCACTTGTGAATGAGTGCATCACCAAGCAGATGGTAAGAGTTTCATGGTGCAGGTACGGTTAACTGTCAGATGTGGTGTGTTGAAGCCGGCTTAGCTCAGCTGTTTGAATTGGATCATATCTGCCCACTTCAGCTGAAGATCTCCATCTTGCCAGAGTGTTTGACCAGCCATGAACCAGCCATGTAAAAATGGACTTGGCTTGACCATCAAGCCTTGGGTGGCATAGAATAGCATAACTTTGCGAACAGGGCAAACTTAACCAAACATCTTTCTGCAGCCAGTCAAAAAAAAAAAAAACAAAAACCCAACAAAACAACAAACAAACAAACAAAACAAAACAAAGCCTCCACAAACCACCAAAACCCACCAAATAAACTTCATAAGGAATCTAGCCGAACCTCTGATTGAGAGAAGTCTCTCTAACTGAATTAAAGCCCTAAACCCTACATGGACTCTTGCAGAATGTTGGCACTGTGTGCCAACGTGCATAGTGTCTCTTATTTGTGTAATCTGGACTTTTAATAAAGCATTTGTCATTGTTATTTGCATTGTGATAGTACCAGCAACTTCCTTCATCTGAGTCATCTTAGTGAGGGCTGCAAACAGAGATGCATTTGGCCAGCGCTGGGGCTAGCCGAGTTGGGGCTTCTGATCCTCTGGGTACAGACAGGAGCGGTGGCACACGCTGTTAGAGCAGTAGTAGCCAGATTAGTCCAATTAGAGTGTGGCTCTAGTAACTGTATACTTCTTGTCGCACATTTCTGGTAACACCTGTCATAAATAGGTGCGTGGTTCGTGTTAGAAGACAAAAGCGAGGGGGATGTCCCTCCCTGGGATGGACAAGTTAGCGAGGGGCTGGCGGGAGTTTTCTTGCCGCGCTTGCGTCGGGGGTGGGGGTCAGTCAGGAGGACAAAGAGAAGACCACCAGAGGTGGCCGGACGACACAGGGGCACACCAGATCTCTGGCGCAGCAAGAATTTCAGGGACTTTTCTGCGTACCTAATACACATGCGTGAGCTGAGTGTATAAATGAGGCAGGCTGTGGTGTGCCCTTTGCACCGAGTCGGTAGAGCAGAGACCCTCCTCGCGCCCGGCGCCGCTTGCTCCCGCTTTAACAAATTTTATACCGTCTTTGCCACTGATCGGTTTGTGCCTGAGATCATGTATAACATCCCCTAATAATCATCAGCTCTACTAAAAGAGTATTGGTCAGAGCTGTCCCATCTTCCCATACACGTTTTTGTCTTTGTCATAAATATGTACTTGTATTTCTTCCTTCCTGTTACATAGCACATTAGGAATACCAGAGACGTTAAGGTCCCTCGGCGCCTTTCTGCGCCCGCGGCTGAAGAGCCCATCTGTACCGGGAGGGCTTGCGTAGGGCACAAATTCGGCGACCAACCTTTTGACGGCCGCCGGCACCGCTCCGCCTACGCCTGCCGGTCGCAGGGCAGGCTTCCAATTCAACATCCTCCCCAGCCGCCCCGACCGCCGGCCCCTCTGCCTGCCGAGCGCCGAAACGCCGATACAGGAGAGGAGGCCTAAGCCTAGCCGGAAGTGCGAGCGCCGTTAGAGAGCCGAGCCCCGCCCCACCAGGCAGAAGCAGTCGCTGCTGATACGCGCGCGCGGGCTATTTGAAGGAGCAGCCATGGAGCCATCGGTAGAGGAGTCAGTTGTCGGGGATGTGCTGGCGGAAAAGGTGGATGTCCTCTGTCTGCTTCGGTTAGTACTGGGGGATGTCGGAGATCAGCTGGATGGATGTTCTGGGGAGGCTGCGGCGCGGCCTCCTCAACTCCCGGGGCCGCGGCGTGGGGTCTGACCGTTGTCGCTTTACATTTACTCCAGCCTCAGGGAACAGATGAAGCAGCAACTCATGGAGTACAGCACTGCAGCTTGTGACAGTAAGACTGTTCCTATCCCCACTCCCTCCAACAACCCGCCGTGCGTAATATGTTATAGCAATAAAGAACGCGACATGGCTAGCATAAACTTCTAAAAACTAGTTATGTGACGTGCTCGTTGTAATGCCGAAGCCTTTTCTGTGGCTGCGCATCTTACTGCACTTTCTAGATCGCTCCTGAAGACATTCGAATGCTTACGGAACTTGAACGTGATTATTTCCCACTGCCCGTTCTCCTCTTTGATTTTGACTTCAAACTACTCTTAACACTCTGACACGTGACTGTTTTCAGGAATCTGATCACAGGGCCTGAAGTATCAAAATTCTGCCAAAGTGTTTACCAACAACACTGGTTTAAGGTGTTTTTCCTTACTCCCACTGTGATCCTGTTACCATTGTCTTTTTCCACTGAACCAGCCAGCTGCTATATAGAGCTATGCGCAGTAGAAATATTTTGAGGTCTAATTATTTTTTCTGACAGAGCTGATTGTGTAGTCTCACTAACAGTAGAAAATATGATTAAATGTGTGCAGGTGGGAATAATAACCATATTACTATAACCATCAAACTATCCTTTACATTCTGTAAATTGTGCTTTTTATCACATTCTTTCTTTCAGATAAAGAAAATTGCCCTAATAACTTCATCAGTAGTATTTTCAAGAGGTATGTTACTAGATAACATCAAACTTTTGATGTATTACAAAATAAAGAGGAACAGTGTTAGGAACTAAGCTTGAAGGTTGTCTTCAGTAAATCTCTTGGCTAATGAACAGTGTTTTGCAGGATACTGGTGAAAATAAAGGAAGTTGAGAGAAACCATATGGAAGAAATATTTTACTCAATCTTCTAATGTAGTTCTGTGGCTGATGTGACTTCTGAACTTGTAGTCTTTCTTGTGTTGGCTAGGATTCACTAATGTAGTTCCTTGTGCTAAAATGTTCCTGACCTGTTGTGGTTTACAGAAAAAATTCTTACCTTAGATACACGGAGAGAGAGTTTAAAACATGACATTATTTTTTTTTCCTTTAATTGTTACACTACTTGGTGTTGGTTGATTTTATTTTCTTTCAGTGAAAATAAAGAAAATTTGGGAAAGGATATGGAGGAAGTAAAGGCATCCTTCCAGAACAAGACATTAGCGTTGCAGAGGTTGATTTTATATTTTTTTCTTGTTTGTTTGTGTGCATGCATACATGAAGAGCAGTGAAGGGGGAAAGGACCTGGGAGTCCTAGTGTATGGAAGGTTAACCATGAGCCAGGAATGTGCTCTTGTGGCCAGGAAAGCCAAAGCCATCCTGGGGTGTATTAGAAGGGCTGTGGTTAGTAGGTTGAGGAAGGTTCTCCCCTTCTACTCTGCTCTGGTGAGGCCACATCTGGATTATTGTGTCCAGTTCAGGAAGGATAGAGAACTGTTTGAGAGAGTCCAGCACAGAGCCACAAGGATGATTAAGAGAGTGGAACATCTTTGTGAAAAAAGGCTGAGGGAACTGGGTCTTTTTGGAGAGGGGACTAAGGGGTGATCGTAATAATGTTTATAAATATGGAAAGAGGATGGAGCCAGACTCTTTTTTCGTGATGCCCAATGACAGGACAAGGGGCAGTGGATGAAACTTGAAGTGTGGGAAGTTCCATGGAAACGTAAGGAAAAAGAATTTTCACTGTGAGGGTGACAGAACAGTGGAACAGGCTGCCCAAGATGGCTGTGGAGTCTCCCTCTCTGTAGACATTCATAATCCACCTGGATGTGACCCAGTGTGATCCGGTATAGGTGATCCTGCTGTGGTGGTGGGGGGTTGAACTTTAGAGGTCTCTTCTATCCCTTATCATTCTGTGGTACTGCATACATAATGCTGATTAAAACAGGACTTCAGTGTGATGTGTATGTTACAAACATGAATAGTACAAACACTGTAGTACCATTGAACTAGTAAGGATGTGGATGTAAAAGGACAAGTTACAAACTGAATATGTCAACTCAAAGTTCCTGCAAAACTGTGAAAGTCCAAATGTATAAATCAGCAATATTTCTTGGCAGTATTTTACAAATGCCTGTAAAAAGGTGGAAGCTGATAAATGGTAGACATTTTGTGTGGTAATTAATTTGAATTCCTACCTTTGCTTAGCTTCCCTTACGCAAACACTGAGATTAATGGTGTCTGAGTTTGGAAAGAGAGAAAGAAGTTATTACTCTCATAGTTACTGATAGGTCATAGAATCAGAAAGGTTTAGGTTGGAAGGGACCTCAGGGATCATCCAGCTCCAACCCCCTGCCATAGGCAGGGACACCTCCCACTAGAGCAGGTTGCTCAAGACCTCATCCAGCCTGGCTTTAAATGCCTCCAGGGAGGAAGCATCCACAACCTCCCTGGGCAACCCATTCCAGTGTCTTACCACTCTCACTGTAAAGAACTTCCTCCTAATATCCAGTCTAAATCTCCCCTCCTCCAGCTTAAACCCATTCCCCCTCGTCCTGACATTACTAGACCTTGTAAATAGTCCCTCCCCAGCCTTCCTGTGGGCTCCCTTCAGATACTGGAAAGCCTCTATAAGGTCTCCTCAAAGCCTTCTCTAGGCTGCAGAGCCCCAACTCTCTCAGCCTGTCCTCATAGCAGAGGTGCTCCAGCCCTCTGATCATCCTCGTGGCTCTCCTATGGACCCACTGTAGCAGCTCCATATCCTTGTGCTGGGGGCTCCAGAACTGCAAGCTCCCTCTTGTTATGAGAGTTAAGCCCCATTATTTAAGGAATGTGATATTTTAAAGGTACAGAGTATTGTGTATCTGTATATAATAATTTTAAGAAACTGACAGTAGATTTAGATCAGTTTTCATTAGTTATATTTCTCCCCCACACTATGCAGAATCCAGGTTATGACTGCCCTGAGAGAAAAAGTGATGGAAAATGATAACAATTCCCGGTAAGGTGTTCTTGGGTAATGGATGACTAGAATGGAAGGGACTTCATACAGCTTAATGTGACACAGCTCTACATTACTTCATTGTACATTGGTTTAAAAGCAAGCTTCCTTCTAGTTTTGACTTAATGATACACTATTCACCTACTCTCGAGAGTCAGTGTGATTAGAATTCTTATACTCTGTGTGGATTTACATTGAGGCTCTGAATTAACCAACCTCCAATTAAAGATTGTAATTTTTGATTCTCTAATGAGAACTGTTTGTAGTTGAGTAGTTTGTTTTTAATGTGTGAGATACTTGCATTTATAATAGCTGAGCACATATTACAGGCTTGTAACAGCCTTGCCTCTGCTTTGCTGTTCATTAAGCTCCTATACAATTAATGTTTTTGAAAAAAGAACTTAAAGCTTCCAACATGTTTAATGCTATTTTTCATTTTCTGACCAATACTAGCAGATGTGTGCATATGAAACGTGATTTGAAAAATGTAATTTCTGTCAGAAATGCAGATGAAAATCTTCCATCTCCTTGAAGTCCCTGTCATGTGCTAGAACTCGGGTACTTCAGATGTAAGCTATTCTCAGGTGGCTAAGCATCCTTGATGCCTTCCAAGTTCTGTGAATTGAAATGTTAGAAAGACTTAATTGAAATGTTATGGAAACCAACTGAAAATAAGGAGACCTATTTGGCTGTATACTTAGCATAAAGACCATAAAATTAGGTGTAGCATGTAATGAAAAAAAGTATGTTTTATTTTGTATTAGAGGAAGTGGGGATTTCTTGTTTAATCCATATAAACTTGATTAAAACTTTTATGCTGCTAACTTATGTTAATGGTCTTAAGGTATACACCTGTGTTTTCTTCCTTAGATTAATCAATGAAACTGTGAAAGAAATTGCATTGTTGAGCAATGCAATAATTGAACATGAGCAGGTATGTGGTGCTTAGTCTATGCAGTTGTGTGGGTCTAACAAAGTGACAGAATTGCACAAGTTATTCCAAGCCAAGTATGTGGCCCAAAGGATGTGTTTTCCACTGGTGCTAAAATAACTGGAATGATTACTTAAAGTGACTATGTAAGAATGTCTGCTTCTAGAGTTGCCCTTAACTGGTTTTGTGGATTGAATTAGCATCTGTCAATATTTTCTTTTTTTTTTTTTTTAGCCAAAAGTCTAGAAAATACATTTTTTTTTTTTTCTTTCAGCAAGTACGTGAGAAGGAACAGAAATTACTTGACATTAAAAGGAGAAGATTCTGTAAGTATGATGGTTTATATTTTAATGTATAGTTCATATTTTTGAAGTTCTTGTAGCAAAATTAATTTCTATCTGAAGTAACTGTAAAACTCTGAACATAATTATGAACGTTCTGGAAGGAGTAAGAAGTAGTGTAAAAATGCGTTTATGCCCTATCTATTTAATCATGAGAATGATACATTTGAATGGCAAATGGAAAAAGATTAATCAATGTGATGACATTTTATTTAGTGTAATCTCCCCCCAAAATTGCATGTATTTAGTAGTTTAAATCAGTTCTACAATGTCCAAAGGATTTTTTTTTTGTTTTATGAGAATGCACCTTTCTGAAATGTTTGCAGAACAGAGAAGTGTATTTACTTAAAGATCTCTCATAATATTATACATGTTGGTATTCAGTAGGCTTTTTAAAGTGGGTCACACTTAGATATGAAGTCAATCTTTAGAACTTAATAAAAGCATTCAAAACCATATTTGCTTAATTGTTATATGAGTAGGCTTGCCCATAGTTTTAACAACTATTGTTTCAAGCATATGAAGTGCTATATACATTTACAGCAATGAACAAACACAGTGAAATGTCTGCCTCCATAGGAAAAAAAAGCATCCCTAGTATCTACAGATATTAAAGAAGAATGCTGACACAACATTTCTTTCAATACATGAACTGTCCCTAAACACTTTTATTCAGCTTAATTTCATATAAAAGCTAGTAATATTACTGGGGTGTGGGGGAGTGTTTATATATGTGTAAATATAAAACAAGTTTGGAATTTAGTTTTGAAAAAGGTAAATAGTCTTAAGCATTTCTGAATATAAAAATTGCAACAGCTGAAGCTGGAGCATAGGGCAGATATTCAAATTACTGTCTGTCTGATGGAAATGCAGATAGCACACAAAGGATTCTGGTTCCCTGGCTACTAGAAAAACTCCATAAATATTGTTTGATACCAGCTAGCCACAGGATGCATTTCCTTTTGTGTGGAAGGAACATCTTGAGGTACCTGTATTGGAGGGAAAGTACAGAGTACAGGTTATTGCAGTGGAAGTGCCTTGGATGTCTGCAAGGAAAAAAAAAAGTATATTTTAGGTCTGTTGTTAAGCTAACCACTTATCAAGCCTTCATTTTCCTAATATTGGAACAGCACTACAGAAATCTGGAGAACGGGTACTCCAGGAAATTCAAACTACGAAAAAAAAAAAGGCAGAACAAAAAGGCAATGAAATGAGAGGACCGCTGGAGAACGTACATAAGTTAAGAGAAGAAAAAGACATTATTGTACTCATTCAAAATATCTTCCAGGTAATATATAATGTAGCTTTTAGAAGCAAATTTGCAGGTTTTTATTACAGTCAAGGTAACATAGTGTATGGTAAACGTAACTTCAAAACTGTTTTCTAAAATCTTTAACAGTGTGGCAACTGCTATATGAAAGGAAAAGTATTGATTTAAGGGCTAAAAATGTCTAATTGTCACAAATGTCTTTGGGATAATTATTTTTGGAGTTTAGAGACAGGCTAGCATTCTGTCTTTTCCTGTGTACAAAAAGAATGCATTTTCTCAGAAAATGTCCACCATAGGAATGACAAATGTATTTCCTAACAATGAGAGTCACCCCTACACTCCCTTAAGTCGGTTTCCCTATTTCACAGTTAGGAAAAATAAGTAGATCTTAATCCTGTGATTTATCAATAAGCCAGACTGCTGCTCCTCAGTCTCTTGATTCTGACCATGTGCAGGTCTGTTGGCATTGCCTGCTGTAAAAGCCTTGGCCTGCAGGCACGGCTTGTCTCCAAATACTTAAGAGCAATGTAGCTTTCAAGCTTCTGGTTACCCACATATCAGATGCTGCTGGCTAGTCTGCACCTGTGCAGCTGTCTGACAGGTCATCTCGAAAGTGGAGCCACACAAAGTGGAAAAAAAACTCATGATTTTGGACAGGGTGGAAGGACCTCCTCCTTCAGCTTCTTGTGCCCCGAAGGGCTTTATTTACAGTCTGCCTCTTACTGTGTGATTTGTCCCAGTGTTCTTTGCCTGGCCCCACAGATCAGTGGAAAGTACAAAGATAGGCACAGTGAATGGTAAATTACGACTGCACTGCTTTTGAGTTTATCTGCAAACAGGTTGTGAAATCCCAGTCTAAATTTAAAAAGAGAAATGTTCTGTACTTTAGACTGGCAAGAAGAGGGAATGTATTGTAGTGTTGATCATCATGAAGGTAGGGAGGCTCTACAAAGAGACTTGGATCAATGGTCCAATTTAATGATATGAGCTTCAACAAGGCCAAATGCCAGGTCCTGCACTTGGGCCACAATGACTCCAAGCAATGCTACAGGCTTGGGGTAGTGTGGGTGGAAAGCTATCTGGCAGAAAGGGACCTGGGGGCTGTAATTGACAAGCAACTGAATATCAGCAAGCAGTGTGTCTAGGGGGCAAAGAAAACCAGTGGCATCCTGGCCTGTATTGGAAATGCTGTGTCCATCAGGAGTAGGGAGGTGATCATCCTCTTGTACTCTGCTCTAGTGAGGCCACACCTTGAGTACTGTGTTCAGTTTGGGGTACCTCATTACAAGAGGGATGTGGAGGTGCCAGAGCAAGTGCAGAGGTGGGCATCAAAGCTAGAGAAGGGTATGCAGAATAAATCTTAGGAGGAGCGAGTGAGGGAGCTACACTGTTTAGTCTGAGGAAGAGGAGGCTGAGGGGGGACCTCATTGCTGTCTACAACTACCTGAAGGAACATTGTGGAAAGGTTGGTGCTGGTCTCTTCTCACAGGTAATTAGTGATAGAACAACAGGAAATGGCCTCAAGATGTGACTTAGTAGGTTTAAACTGGACATCAGGAAACATTTTTCCATAGAAAGTGAGATCAGGCATTGTAATGGTCTGCCCAAGGAGGTGGTGGAGTTGCTAAGTCTGGTTGTGTTTAAAGGTTATTTGGATATGGTGCTTAAGGATATGATTTAGGGTGAACCCTGTAGAGCATGAATATTTGTTGGACTTCCAACCAAGCTGAAAGAGACCTCCAAGATCATCCAGGCCAACCTATCGCCCAGCCCTAGCCAGTCAAATAGACCATGGCACTAAGTGCCTCATCCAGTCTTCTCTTGAACACCTCCAGAGACTGTGACTCCACCATCTCCCTGGGCAGCCCATTCCAATGGCAAATCACTCTCTCTGTGAAGAACTTTCTTCTAACATCCGGCCTATACCTCCCCCAGCATAACTTGAGACTATGTTCCCTTGTTCTGTTGCTGGTTGCCTGACAGAAGAGACCGACCCCCCACTTGGCTACAGCCTCCCTTCAGGTAGTTGTAAACAGCAATGAGGTCACTCTGTGTCTTTTCCAACCTGAATGCTTCTGTGATTCTGAAATCTTCAGAAGATGGGATGTAACCATGCTGTGAATTTTGCAATTTCAGAAGAATTTCAAAGTCAGAAAGAGAGCCACATAGTTTTGTACTGCATGCTTTGTCTACTTCTGGTTTGTACTGGTAACGATACATCTCGATTTGTAATAAGAAATTAAACATTTTGGTGGGATTTAGATTATATTCCTAGATCTGTCTCCTTGTTTTGAGCTGTAAGTTTTCTTTGATTCATTAATTCACACATTCATGCCATAATGGCAAGGTGAGAAAGTTGATTATCTTGTGTTTGGGGCAAACTGTATTTCATGTGTTTAAAAAAAAAAAATCCTCTAAATTCCTATGTTTAAAATGGGGATAATGTGCAAACACCTCTAGGAAACTCAAAACACTGCCTTTTTGGCTATGTATTAACAGTAGGATCTAAAAAAATACTTCCCTTTCTCCTCTTTCACGCATTCTAATTCAGTCGCAGCTATGAATTTCAAGGTGTCCTGAATTAAAAATGGAATGGACAGCTTTTGAGAAATTTTATGAAGAATAATCTATTTTAAAGGCTTTATGTAATAATCTTTCTTTTTAATAGAATGTCGTAATAGGAAGCAGAGTGAACTGGGCCGAGGATCCATCTCTAAAGAACACTCTTCTACAGCTTGAAAAAAATACCGATTTCCTGTGAATCAATACAAACTGCTTAATTTCATACAGTGTAGATAATGCACTAAAGTCTGGTATGACTTGGGGGATTTTAAGCTTTTAACTGTTCTGTAAGTTGTAGTTTTCTCTAGAGACTCAGAATGGGGACAACAGGCAAAATTTTATCCCTAGTACACAATGAATGTTTGAACAGGTTGAGTAGCTGATGAAAGCTACCTGAAGAGACACTTGATAGCTGTCCTGTCCCAAATACTGATCTCTATATGAAAGGCTACAGTACTACAGGAAAGAATACATGAATCTATTTTTTTAATGTAAAACAGGAGCTAACCCAAAATTATGTCGTTTTCGCCTGAGCACCATCAGGCTGTAGAGCTCAGACAGAATGCATCACCCTGCACTGCCCCTATAAAAAGAAAAACTGAAAGAGGTGATTAAGTCGGCTTTTGCTGTAAAACGTTTTTATTATCAAAACCCTGTGCATCACTTTAAACAGTGAAGCTAACAGCTCCTTGGGCTGTACTATATACTGATGAGTTAGCCAGAGCTTCCAGCACTAGTTGCAACCTGTAGATGCTGTTGCATCAAGTTAAATGTAACCCTAGGAAAAATGCAAGTAAAATGTAAGAGGTTACCTTCGCGCTATTAATTATGCCGCTACGCAGTATTTCCGACGGTCAGCTGGCAGTTCCGTTTTAGCTTTGACGACAACTCGGCTGTATCACAGCGTGATAGGCTGAAGTAGTTGCTGTTTGTTGTTTGATAGCTTTTACAAAAGTTGAATTTAAATCGAATAAACCACAGAATTGCTCAGAGCGTTAATCGTCTGTTTGGTCGTCTGGTTTGCGGAGGGAGTGTTTTGTTTGGTGGTTTTTTTTTCGGGGTGGGTGGGCGAATTGCTCTTCGTTCGCGTTCGTTTTCAGGCCCGGCGGCTGCGCAGCCCCTGGGCCCTACGGCTCCGCCCGCAGCGGGCCGCGCTGCCGCTGTCCCTCAGGCGCGTGGGCGGGGCGCCCCGCCGCGACGGCGGGCGGGTCGCCATGGGCAGTAAGATGGCGGCTGCTGCTAGGGTCGTTCAGGTAACGTCGGTCGGCCTGGGGACTGGGGAGACGGGGGTAGCGGGGGTGGGCAGCCTGGCTCGAGCGGCGGCTCTCGCCTGGCGTGCGACCGCCAAGGCCTGAGGCGGCTGGGGCCTGTGCGCCGCCGGGGAGGCCGGTGTCCTTGGCGTGGGAGAAGGAGGAGGATAGAAGGGGTCCCCCCGGTGTCGCCGGTCATTTAGTGCCCGTGCCTGGCTCTCAGGTACCAAAGGATGCTACAACGTAGTACACAGGGGTTTGTGCCCTTTCCAAGGGCGGAAGGGCGCAAGCCGGCAGTCTGTCTCCAAGGTGAAGGTGAGATGTGGAGGCTTCATGTGCGTCAAAAATGAGCTGTGTGGCTTCAACTATCAAGCTTCATAATTTAATTTTTTTTTCCTGATGGACGTTGTCGAAGCCGTCCAGATAGCTGAATAAATACTTAAAAGCAAAGCACTGCTTGCAGTTCCCTTGCTGAAGCTTTATAGACAGCAGTAACAGTTTTTGCATATGCAAGCGTACTGACAGCTGCGAGAGAAGAGACTGCTGGTTTCTGCTCTGGACATGGGGGTGGAGGAATGCTTTTAAAGGTGAAGTTTCTCTCCGAGTAAACATGGATCTATAATAAGTAGTACGAGAGTGGTGGTGTAGAAAGCAGCACAATAAAAGTGGTTGTTAGTGCATTATATGTTCCATTTTATTGTTGTGAAGGTGATGTGTGCCTAGAAATGTACTTTATTTTCCTCGTTTTTCCCACTGCTTTGCCTTGTTCTAGGTGGTCAAGCCACATACCCCGTTAATTAAGTTCCCAGACAGAAAAAGTAGTCCTAAACCCAAAAGTAAGTACTTCATCTATAGATACAACTTGCACCATGCTGCTTCATGTTAGCTGTTACGTGTAAGAACCAACACACTATTCTTCTGTTTCTCTGCACAGGTCAACTGATTTTAAGTAGTTTCTGAAACATAGTTGTTCTAGTTTGAACACAACTCTTGACTCTTCTCTTTCAGACTCTGTACCACTATGGGAATACACTTAATACATGCATGTCTTTATTTTGTGGGTAAAGACATTCATGAAGATTTCCAGTGTTTTTCATACATATATACATAAAGTCCTATTTTTTCAAAATCTAACAGTTGCCTGAAATGATTGTGCCCAAATCAGTTCAAAGCAACTTTAGATATTTGGTAATACTTGAAGAGATAATGTTTCACTTTCCTTGTTGTTTCTTAATTAGAGTGTTCAGTATCTGTGGTTTTTAAAACTGTGATTATAATTGGGAGGAGCCATCTAAGCATGCATGTGAACAGGTATTTCCTTGTGCTCCTAAATAATGCTGAGGAAGAAAAAATGCAATATTTGACAGTTTTTATTCCTGTATTGATGTTCACATTTAAACATAAAAGTTATATGAGTGATGAATTATTTCAGTGTTCTTTTTGAGTCAAAGCCCTTGAAACTGAAGTAGGAGACATCTTAAGAAGCTCTGTTTAGAAATTATACTCTACCACGTTATTGCCGCAGCCTCATCACATCTAGCTTTAACTTCAGTTTATCCATTAACGTTACAAAGTATCTACAGTTCACATCCTGCCACTTTTCACTGACCTGTGAACTCTTCAGGAACTGCTTTCTGTGTTAACTTTCTGCAATAACTATCTACTAGAATTCTGTGTGTTGTGCATTGATTGGCCAGCTTCCCCACCTTATGTGCCAGTGAATCAATTTCCTAATGACTTGAAAATCTCTTAGCCCTTGTTTATCTCAGAAGGTTTTTGTGGATGTATTTTTTTAAAGTATGTTACTTTTCTATCTTGACAGGGCTCTATTGTTTCTTCAGTAAATTGGAATCTATCTCATCTTGCTTGAGTGCTGTATCAATAACCGTATTTCACTCTACCAGGCTGTTGCTTCTGCGTAGTTCTGCAGATCAAGGCTAAATTTTTAAGGTTGTGGGTGCTTGAAAGGCTACCCAAATCAGGGAAAAATGTAGTAGAGATCGTATGTTAACTAAAGCAACAGCAATATCAAGACTTGTACTTTCAAGTCTTGACTTCTGATGGTTTTAGTTGTTTGGTTTGGTGGGGGATGTTTGTTTGGTTTTTTTTGTATTTTTGTTTAATACAATGCATGTACTCCAACTGCACTTCATACAAAACATAAGATCCTTGGGAAATTTCTAGACATTTTCTGGGTGTGTGAAAAAAAACTTGGAGAAACTGCTTCCTGTTTTTTTTCATATATAAGGTGTGTTGTTTCTTGAAACAAAATTGTTTTGCTGCCTGTTTTCACTGTGTTCCTTTTGATGGAACATTCCTCCGTTCACTGTTTGTTCTGTTACATTGTTCTGCACGTTGGCCATAACAGCCCCATGCAGTGCTAGAGGCTGGGGAATGAGTGGCTGAAGAGCAGCCAGGCAGAGAGGGACCTGCGGGTACTGGTTGACAGCTGACTGAACATGAGCCAGCAGTTTGCCCAGGTGGCCAAGAAGGCAATGACATCCTGGCCTGTATCAGAAGGAGTGTGGCCATCAGGACCAGGGAAGTCATTCTGCCCTTGTATGTGGCACTGGTTAGGCCACACCTTGAGTACCTCTGTCCAGCTCTAGGCCCCTTAATTTAAAAAAGATGTTGAGGTGCTTGAATGTATCCAGAGAAGAGCGACAAGGCTGGTGAGTGGGCTGGAGCACAGCCTTACGAGGAGCGGCTGAGGTAGCTGGGGTTGTTCAGCCTGGAGAGGAGAAGGCTCAGGGGAGAGCTTATTGCTCTCTACAACTACACGAAGGGAGGTTGTAGCCAGTTGGGGGTTGGTGTCTTCTCCTTGGAATTTTTTTTTTCTCCCACCATTATTATAATCAGTGGTGGTTTTATGACATTGCTGCAGGTGTTTGAAGTCTCAATCCCGACAGTGATTCAGATTTACTGTGGCTAAAACTGGCCCCTCTCATTTGTCCCACTGGTCTTGTTGTAGGCAGAAAGAAAAGAGGCTGGCAGTGCTGTGGTATTTTAACTCCTCATATTCTTTGACTTATCCAGTCTTGATGCTTATTTTGTTTTATCCCTCTGTCGCAGTTGGTTAAATGTTGCATTTGTCAGTGCTCATTTTTCAGGAGCACTGATAGAGACCTCTTGTGGAGGGATCTTCCTTACCAGGTGTTTTAACCTTACATAGAGAAATCTGTGCGCTTATGAAGTAAACATATTGGTGTGAGGCTCCATCCTGCCAGGGGGGGCATTTTTGTTTCCATTGTAAAATTAGCCATGGTGGGAAAGACCTAAGCTTCAGAATGCTGTCCTTCTGTTATCTCTTCTGTCAAACTGAAAACAGCTTCTCTAATGTGAATTCTTTTAAGCCTAGCTCCTTACTCTTCCCTGTAAAGTACTTCATGCACTGCTTGGTCTCTGAATTTCATAGAATCATAGAATGTTAGAGGTCATTAACATTGATGGCTGATACCCTATATTTGATGTTCATCCTGCTCATTATTAGCAAAATTAGGTATGATGCCATTTTGTAATACTGAAAATGGGTACAACACTGCAGTACATGTTGTGATATGCCACATTTGTAACTTACTTTTCTGTAAGCTTCTACCTCTTTTTCACTTGTCTGCTGTTGCAGTCATGACGAACAAGAAGCATTATCTTAGTGGATCTCAGTCTTAGTTGTCTATGTACATAATTGACTCCACAACACACATTTAGAGTATTTATTATTTTTCTGTAAGTATAGCTCCTCAATGAACAAGCTTTGTTAGGACATAGGCTGATTTATCTTCTGTTTCTCCATTAGTATTTCTATCACTCAAAACATACTTTATTTCATTGTCAGAGCTTTTTCACTGTGCTCTGATGTAGCTAACAACAATAGGCTGTGAAGACTGTTGTAGATAAGTATTTATTATAATGAAGAAGATTGTCAATAACTGGTAACTTCTATTGGCTCCTCATTAATTTTACAGTCTTGTTTTATCTCTGTACATGGGTTTGCTGTCTGGGTTTCAGTACAGGAATCTCTACAAGCAAGTGTGCCATCTCTTCATGCTTCAAATGCACAGGAGTCTATAGGAGGCAGATCACCAGCCTTTCAGAGTATTTCACCTCTTAGTAGAGTACAAGGTATACCAGACACTTCTGAATTAGCAAGAATCTTACCTCAGAAATACAGAAGGAAACTTATGTCTGATGAAGAGATTGAATATATTCAAGTAAGTTTCACTTATTGGGGCATATTGTTTGTATTTATGTAACATTTAGCTTATTTCTATGCCTTTGAAGTTTTAAATCTAGTATTACATTGTAATTCTTGGTAAGAATGCACTCTCATCTTTCTTGACTTTGATGCACAATACCAAAGCTACAAATTTTTAATGCAGAGGGTATACCTAAATGTCACTAATTAGTAGATTGTAATGTCACTGTGTAGAGAGATAACTAGCTATCTGCATATCTGTTTTTATAAGTCAGAGCATACATTAATCAGCATCACCACTTGTTTTTGTAACAGCTGTTAATGTGTCATGTGAATGTGCTGGATAGGAGTGCAGGTGTCTACTCAAGACCAGTGAAGGCTATTGCCAGGTGATAGAAGTCCAAAATATTTCTCAAACTATTATTAATAAATTAAGTATTTCTAGTAGTCCAAACATTTTATTAAACTTCATATATTTTCTGCAGTATTTGCCAATATAGCATTTTACATGAAAAGGAAGGGAAACCTATTGTGTAATAATTCTCAGCTGTAAACACATACTTGAAAGTCCACAAATTTTGAAGAACTTGTGACTTGTGTGAGGTCTGAGTTTAAAAGGGAAAGATACTTGCAAGGCTTTGTTAAATGCTAAAGACACCTACAGTTAGTCATCATGGTAGAGGAAACAAGATTTCCTCCATGTACATGAGCAGGGTATTACAATTAGGAAAAAAAATAGTCATTTCCTATACTAACATGCTCTTGACCCTGAGCATAGTTTTTCTAATAGTAAGGTAAACTGTCAAATAATTTTGTTGGGAAAATAATGAATGAGTCATGACTTACTTTGGCTTTATTTTACTTTGCACTTTGGAACTTGGGCAGTGAAAATAATTCTAAAACTTGCATTCTCTGCTGCTGTGTTCATCAGACCTTTCAAAATGAGTAGGAGTCAGGTTTCTCTGACGAAGAGTGTTTGTAATGGTGGTTTGCATACATTGATCTTTTTTGTATTCTCCCTGACAAAAGTGGAGCTGTCACTGGTAGATGAAAGACAAATTTACAAATCAGAAATTAGAACTAGAACATTTGTCTGTTAGTCTCGAACAGTGCCAAAGAATTGGTCTCAGTTTCCACTTCTTTCAGTGAAATACATTTAACTGTCTGCTTTTCTTTTGCAGCGTGGAGGTCCAGAATAAGTATGGAAGATAGCTCACTGGCCACTGCTGAAGAACGAAGTATTGTATTCATAATAAAGGCATTTCTTTAATGTTAGAAATTCATGTAGTCTAATAGCTTTAATAAAAACCCATATGAAGGGTGACAAGTTTGACACAACATGTTATATATTAATTTCTGATTGAGAATTTTCTATTGATAGCTAACTAGCAACTATTTCATGTCCACACTATTAAAATACCTTTCTAATTAGCCATTTGCAAACTTGACAGAGTAATCTTATTTTTCTACTTGGAAAGATTCAGATGTCTTAATGGGAATGATTTTACGGACAGGAAATGGACACTGAAGTATACTTGGAGATTATAGACTTCACGGTTGTGGTAGCAGTTATATAGCTTCAGATGAGCAATTGCCTGGCATCATTTTCCCTTAATATCATAGTTGAAACTGGGAGCAAAATAAAAACATGTTCTTCTGGGGCAATTTAATTTCAGAAGACAGCCCTGTTTTTGTCTGAAAAACTGATTCTTTGTACAACAAATTCAGTCCACACACACATGAGGCAAGATGCTGATTTATTAAAAAAGTTGTGCAAGTTTGGGTGCTGGGGGCTATCCCCACAAAGCTAGCACGCCTCCCAGAATTTCCCCACATATGAGAAATAATTTCTTATCAGCAAACTGCAGGTGAAGTGCTTCTTCACCTTCAAATAGAGTATCTACAAGTATCAACAGCATCTTCAAGTATTAACAGTATCTACAAAATTGATAGCATGTGCTCTGAGAGGGATGTCTTATAGGTAAAAGGCTTCCTGGCTCAATTACAATGATAATAAGGAGAACTCAGTAGGAACATACAGTGCAAGTTTTACATCTTCACAGTTTGCTGATAAAAGTTTCTTCTATTGACAAGTTCTTATTTCTCACAGATTTTTGTTCAATGGGAACTTCCAGCATGGGCTGGAATTATTTTGGTTAGAGAAGACCTTTAAGGTCATTGAGTCCAATCATGATCTAACTCTATGAAATCTGCTGCTTAACCACGCCCTTTAGCACCACATCTATGTGTCTTATAAACATCTCTAGAGGTGGTGATTCAACCACCTCCCTGGGGAACCTCTTCCAGTGTTTGATAATTCTTTCAGTGAAGAAGTTTCTTCTGTTATCAAATCAGAACACCTATCTGCCTCCCTTCCCCAGGACAACTTGAGGCCATTTGCACTCATCTATCACTTGTTATTAGGGAGAGGAGACCAGGTAATTGTAGGGAGAGACGTCTCTAGCCCCTTCTCCAGACTGAACAACCTCAGTTCCCTTAGCTGCTCCTCATAACACCTCTTCTCCAGGCCCTTCCCCAGCTTCATTTACCAGTCTTGGACCTGCTCCAGCACCTCAATATGTTTCTCTTACTGATATCCCCAAAGTGGACACCTTACTTGAGGTATGACCTCCCAGTGTAAAGTACAGTCAGATAATCACTACCCTGGTCCTGATGGCCCCACACTTCGTGATACAGGTCAGGATGCCGTTGGCTTTCTTGGGCACCTGGACATACTACTGTCTCATGTTCTACCAGTTGTCAATACTCCCAGGTCTTTCTCTGCTGGGCTGCTTTCCAGCCACTTTGCCCCAAGCCTGTAGCACTGCATGGGATTGTTGTGATCCAGGTGCAGGACCCAGCATGTGGCCTTGTTGAATCATACAAATGGCCTCAGGCTATTGGTCCAGCCTGTCCAGATGCCTATGCAGCGCCTTCCTACCCTCAAGTGGATCAACACTCCCTCACACCTTAGTATCTGCAGACTTACTGAGAGTGCACTCAACCCCCTCATCCCAATTAGTGATCAAGATACTAAACAAGACTGTCCCAAAAACTCAGCCCTGGGGAACACCACAAGTGAATGGCTGCCAACTGGATTTAACTCCACTTGCCACCACTCTTGGGGCCCAGCCATCCAGCAAGTCTTCTACCAAGTGAAGCATCCACCCATCCAAGCCATGAAGAAACAGTTTCTCTAGGTGAATGCTGTCGGAGACAGCATCAAAAGCTTCACGAGTAAACAACAACCACAGCCTTTCCCACATGCACTAAGTGGGGCAGCTTGTCACAGAAGACCAGATCTGTCAAGCAGGACCTGCCCTTCATGAACTCACACTGAGTGGGCCTGATTTACTAATGACCTTGACTCAGGCATAGAGAGTGTCATCAGTAAGTTTGCAGATTACATCAAATTAGGTTGCTGTGTTGATTTGAGTGAGGGTAGAGAGGGTTTTCAGAGGGACTTGGATAGGCTAGATCAATGGGCCAACATTAATGGGATGAGTTTCAACAAGGCCAAACGCCAGGCCCTGCACTTGAGTCACAACAACCCCAAGCAATGCTACAGGCCTGGGGCAGTGTGGCTGGAGAGCTGCCTAGCAGAAAGGGGTCTAGGGGGTTGTAATGGACAGGAAGTTGAGTATGAGCTAGCAGTGTGCCCAGGTGGCCAAGAAGGCCAGTGGCATCCTGTCTCGTATTAAAAATGCTGTGGCCAGCAGGAGCAGGGAGAGCATTGTTCCCTTGTACTTGGCTTTGGTAAGGCCACATCTTGAGTATGGTGTTTGGTTTGGGGCACTGCAATACAAGAGAAATGTGAAGGTGCTGAAGTGAGTCCAGAGAAGGGCAACAAAGTTGGTAAAGGGCCTAGAAAATAAATCTTAGGAGGAGCTGATAGACCTTCAGTGCCGGAGAGGGAGAATCTCTTCTCCAGCTGGGTTTGATCCTAACACTTTGCTCTCTCCATTCCCAGGGAGACCAGTGGGATGGGCTCCCATAGGGCTGAGGCTGTGAGGGGACAGCACAGGGATGTTGTGCCATCGTGTCACACAGAGGCAGCCCCAGTTGTTTTTGCCAGGCCCAGGTGATAGGGGGTTGGAGTTCTTTTGGAACTTAGCGGGTGCCTATATTCTTGAACTAATGAAACTACTTTGAACACGTTTTGAAACTCTTGCCTTGAGACACCAAGAGAAGGAAGAAAGACTACCACAAAATCCTGAAAACCGTGACAAACTGCACAAGTCAGCATATTCTATAGCCGAAGTGAAAAGGACAACATGAGGACAAGACTGCTAGCCTTCATCCTGAAGATCCCTAAAGAAGACCACCAGAGGGCACTGCGCCTGCAGAAGGGGGCAGAGTAGTCGAGCTAAAACATTTCTCAGAAATACTTTGAGTATGTATAACTTTTATTGGAAATCCTATGAAAATGCAATGAGTAATGACATTTAACCACAAGGATAGTGTGGTGGTTTGGGTGTCCCCCGCCCCCCCACACTTTAGAAATCACCCAGACTAGACTCAGTTGGCTCTGGAAACATGAAGGAAGCTTATATTTACAGCTAGCACAATTTACAAGCAGATATTTACAGTATATACAGTTGTAGACAGAAATATACAAGGTAACAAAGGTAATACAGACACAACTCCCCTCACAGAAA
>WAAF01017572.1:9661-36073 GCA_013400475.1 Tricholaema leucomelas | reverse complement strand
GTGGATGCTTCCTCCCTGGAGGTGTTTAAGGTCAGGCTGGATGAGGCCTTGGGCGAGCTACTCTAGTGGGAGGTGTCCCTGCCTGTGGCAGGGGGTTGGAGCTGGATGATCCTTGAGGTCCCTTCCAACCTAAACCATTCTATGATTCTATGATTCTATGATCATTGTTTTCATTTCTCAGCCTATGATCTAATTCTTCTCACCAAAACATTCTAGCTAGGCTCAAACTAGCACAGATAGAAGTCAGGGGCGCACATATCTGTGGTGAAGAGATCCCCTGTGCGATAGCGTGCTAATAAACATACCTGCTTTATAACCTTCTGGGTTGTAAGGTCTCCTGTGTGTCAGAGCGACTGAGGGAGCTGGGGCTGTTTAGTTTGAAAAAGTGGAGGCTGAGGGGACACCTCATTGCTGTCCACAACTACCTGAAGGGATGTTGTGGAGAGACTGTTGCTTGTTTCTTCTCAGAGGTAATTGGAGACAGAACAAGGGGGAATGGCCTCAAGCTGAGACTGGGTAGGTTTAGATTGGACATTAGGAAAAAGTTTTTCACAGCTTGGTCAGGCACTGGAATGAGCTGCCCAGGGAGGTAGTTGAGTCACCAACACTGGATGTATTTCCAGGTGATTTGGATGTGGTGCTTAGGGATGTGGTTTAAGGTGAATGTTGTAGAATTATACGTTGGGCTTGGTGATCCTGAGGGTTTTTTCCAATCTGGATGTTTCTGTGTTTCTGTCTGACTTATGTATCTTCATGTTCCTCCAATGACCATGTGATGTCCTGGTTATCCTGCATGTACTGCGTAATGGCACTCAACATTATCCGCTCTATGACCTTCCCCTGCACTGAGGATGGAGGGACAGGCCTACAGTTCCCTGGGTTCTCCTTCCAGCTCTTCTTGTATACTTGCCAATCTTCAGTCAGCTGGGACCTCTCCAATAATCTATCAGCCACTCTTGAAGGACAGAGTTGCTAGCAAGGTGAGCATTGTGGTATGGGGATATGAAGAAATAGGGGGTGACCAAAGGTATATCTATACTAGAAACAAAGAAACAGAATAGGTAATCATAGAGAAGTAGAAGTAGATGACTAACAAGGGGAAAAGATGGTCTTAATCATTAACAAAGGATGTATTCTCAAGTAGCAATGTGAAAACATTCCAAGGCCAAAGCAAGGCAAAAAAAACAAATACTTCACAATGTTATCTGGGATGGAGGAGAAGGACTGACCAGCACTCCCCATAATCCTATCAACCAGTACCCATAAGGAGGAAAAGCAGAAGACCATCAAGGAGATAGGCTGACAAGGGTACTACAAATCTGCATGATCATAACATGCCAGCCAGGGGTGAAAAGTACATGGTGATGAAGACTCACAGCCTTCCTCCAATCGACCACTGCCCACATTTGAAGGACCCTTGCCCACAATTTCAGAAGGGAACTACGCAAGCGCAGAGGACTGATAATTATCCGCCGGAGCAGGCGGATTTTAGTGGTAAGAATGTACAGGCGTTTCATTAATATGCATGGATTCAGTGTATAAATGTGGGGTGCTTGCTCTTTTGGGCATGCACGATTTTGGAGGCGATATCCCTCGTGCATCTTGCGCAATAAACATACCTACTTTATGACTTTCGAGTTACAGAGTCCTTTCCGTACGTCATTGTTTATTCACAGTGAACAATTTCATCCCATAGAGCACCCGATCCGTGGTCCTCCTTACAAGACTAGTACAGTTATTCAACCCTAAGTTAACTCACATCACTCCAAAGCAGGCATTTAATCAAACGGTTTCACTTGGCCCACACTGTGTGCCCCGTCGCAGTTGAAGGTCTACAATATACTTGATTTAGGGGCTTAACTTTTGATAAAATGGTAGCAGTTAGGCCTTAACTTCGGCCTTCGACAGGACAGAGGGAAGCAGCAGGTGCGGTTGGGGACTGCGGACGACAACCGCCACCTCGGGATGCCTCGGACGTCGGATGCGCGCCAAACGCAAGCAGCCGCAGCCGCCGCCGCAGCCGCCGCCGCCGCCACATGGCCAAACCTCCAGCTCGCTGTCTTCCCTCGCCTCCGCGGCGCCACCGTGCGCGGGGCGGGGCCACAATCAGCTCTCGCGAGGCGCCGCCGATCGCACGTGTAGGGAGCGTAGTGACGACGGCCGTTGCCAGGGGCGGGGCTGGCTCTGGGGCCGGAAGCGGCGCGGGGCCCGGCTCTGGCGGTGTTAAAGCCCCGCTGCCGTCCCGCTACTGCTTCTCTGCTGGTTCCTTTTGCCCCTTACCCGGCGGCAGCGATGGATGCACGGGTGCGCGCGAAGCGCTACGAGAAGCTCGACTTTTTGGGGGAGGGGCAGGTGAGCGGCTGTTGGGGTGCGGGTGGAAGGGACGTGCGTGGGAGACCTGGAGGGCTTTCGGGGCCGCAGTAAGGGGAGCCCGCTGCCCTGAGGCTGGTCTCGCGGAGTGCCGCGGTGGTAGGACGGGAGCAGACAGCAGGACAGGCAGGTTGTGCGGAGACAGCGGAGTCTCTCGTGGCCTCCTAAGGGAAGGCCCTGGAGCCGGCAGTGCTCTAGGCAGCCGCGACTGCGTCCGAGACCCTGAGAAGGCGGTAGGGGCATACGCCTTGTAGTAATGTAAGCCTCTCTTTCTCCGTAGTTCGCCACTGTCTATAAAGCACGGGATAAAACTAACAACCAAATCGTGGCTATTAAAAAGGTGAGTCTCAGAATATTTGCCTGTTGTGTGATTAAGTATCTGACTACTTTTGACTTGCCATTTTTTTCCCCCGACTGATTTAATAGGTAATTAGAGAATATATATTTTTATTTCTAGAATATTTTGTTTAAATCACCTTTCTATATTTTTGAGTTTCTAACGGGATACTCAGTCTGTAACTTGAAGTTTTGCTTATTGTTGGATTTAGTTTAAAAAACAGAAAAGGACATTTCAACACATCAGACTTTTTTAGTCCTTGATGGTGGCTTCTAGTTTTTAAATGTTTTCTCCTCCTATTCTGGATTTCCTTCAGTCCAGTTCATTACTCTTGACTTAAGGAATTGGTGGGTTTTGGAAAAAAAAATGACGAAAGTTATCTTAGATCTGCTACTTACTTGAGTCAAAATGTTGGAAATGTTAGTGTTGTCATAAAATGTTTCACTTCATAGTACCTGAAGAGATTGCAGGAAGTTTTTATACTGAAAATAGGTGATTACATGTGCTTTGTGAGGGCTCACACATTGCAGTACATTGTGTCAAGACCCTACTTTATTAGGCAAGGTGAACCATATGAATAATAGTTTGGTTTGATAAACTAATCCACTTTAGTATTATGATACTTTTTCTCTATGACTGCTACTAGTAGCAGTTGTTCTGAAAAGCGTTATTGCTTTTTTACTTTTATCACCTGGAAAGATCAGCAGTGAGATTCTGAACTTTAAAATTTCAAGGCAGTAGATGATTGAGATAAAGAATTTAAAGCCATCCCAGATTTATAGAATATACTGATATTAGTAGACTCAATCTAAGAAAACTGTCATTTTCGCCCGTATTTCTCCCTGGGGAGAAGCTCAATGTTGACATAACAAAGCTTTGTGGCTGCGAAGCTTTTTGTGCTGACAGTTTGCATCATGTGTTTTCAGATCATGCTGTAAAGACAATTATTTTTAAGGGAGAAAAGAAACTCTAAACTGAAAAAGAACTCTAGCTGTTGTAGTTCTTCATGGTACTGAAACTCATTCTGCTGTAGAGTAATATTAAAGAACGTATTCCTTTACTGCCAGGACAAAACACGGAATCAGTCAACCAGAAAGTGGCTTAACCTTATGTAATGTGAAACATTTCTTTTCAGATTAAATTGGGACATAGATCAGAAGCTAAAGATGGTAAGTTTTAAACCACATTTGTGCTGCAGAAGCTCTGCTTTGCTTACTTTGGTTTTGTAAATTGATATATTAATTTCCCACACTGTAACTTGGCTGAGAAAAATGAGCTCAACTCTCAGTGTAACATTTAGTACAGGATTGCTCCCCAAACGTCAGGGACAGAAAAAAAAACAGTAAAGATGGTGTGCATAGTGTCTAGATATGAGCGTGTGATCACTGAGTTTCTCAAGTTAGGTGGAATACAAACACGAGTATGGTATGGAATTATAATCTTTATAGAATTTAGAATGCCTTTTCCTATTGTAGCATCTCTCTGCCTTATCTAAGACAGGTGAGAGTATTTATGTTTTCTTTGTTATATTTTTGTGATTTATACTGAAAATATTAAACCCAAGATTTTAAAACTCTTGTCTCTGTGTAGGTTTTCTGCTATGGTAAGTAGAGCTGCTGCTCTATGGAGTGCTGTCTTTGGATTGTGTGCCTTGACCAGCCATGTGCCCTTAGGTGTGGGTATGGCAAGTGAGGGACAAAAAAATGAATAATCCTGGTCTTCTCATACAGCCTGTGTGGTGCCATGTGTTTAGGCTGCCATCCTTGATGAATCTTACTTGAGGTTACCAGCTTTCCAGTGAAAAATCTTAGCTCTGAGATCTCCAATTCTACTGAGAAACTGAATGCTTATTGCAGTCTCACAGCTGTGCTGTCGAAAAAGTTGTGATCCACCTGGCCTTCACTGAACTAATGTCCTTTGAGGACATCAATTACTTTTGGCCTGTAATATGTTAGCAAAAGTTCAAAGATGTCATTAGAGATAATGATGATATCTGTTTCTTCTACCCAAAAGCAGCAACTGTCAACTTTATTCCAGAATAGGTGATTACAATAGGCAAAACAGGAGTGTGAAGTAAGCCATTTAGCTCTGTCCTAATCTCTACTAGAATCATATGTCTTGAATCATATTCCACATTTTGTCAGAACACCGTGTTTCTGCTCATAAGCAGCTGAAATCTCTTGCACAATATACTGGAGGAGCATTTCCTTGCCAGCCAGCTTTCATACAAGCCATGCATAACCAGCATTTTTGAAGGAGAAATTGATACTATTTGGGAGTCGTGGTTTTATGCAGTCCAGTCAGCGTGACTGCCAAAGTCCTAATTTTCCTCTCTAAGGTTTGCCTATTAAGGATTCAAGCAAGAGTGAGCAGGTTTTGGCTGCCGTACCTTTTATGCCACAAGATCAATATAGAAAACATTGCCTTATTTAATAATTCTGTATCACCAAAAAGAAAAGAAAGGTTTGTCAGTGTGCCTCCCTCTGGATGTATGACACATTGAGGTGTAATTTTTAAGGTACGTTTACAAGATGTAACTTTTCTTAAAATAAAATCACACCTTAAATTACTGTGAAAAAGGTGATCTTGGTTTTCCTCAGCCTTTACTAGAACTTTCTCATTTTACTCAAAGGAGGGAATCTTTGCTTTGTAACCTGAATCTGATTACTGTGGTGTAGAATTTCCTTGCTGTCGAAGAAAACATATGTCCACTTTCTTTCTGCAGCAACCTATTTAGCTATGGCAGTGTACTTGCTATTTAGCAAATTGGTGAAAATATACTTTATTGTATTTAATTGTCAGCAAGAACAAGAAGAGGTTTCTGTAGAGCTTAATCCAAAGTTTTAAATTTTGTTAACATCTTATTTTTTGTCCCCTCCTTTAATGTAGGAATCAACAGAACAGCACTCAGGGAGATAAAATTGTTACAGGAATTAAGCCATCCAAATATTATTGGTGTAAGTAAAATGAATGCTACTTCTAGAATCAGTCCTCAGATACTTTTGGTGCAGGTTCAAACAGAAATTTACAATTAGTTGGATCATGGAGATGCTGCCTAGTTTTGAGCTTTTTTCCAGCTAAAATGGACAGTAAATTTTTATGGCAAAATACCTGTTTCAACAACAAAGGCAAAGTTGCGTGGGTTTTTTTTCCTGTGTTTTTGTTTGGCTTGGTTTTAGCCCGGGGCTATGTGCCTGTTAATGGTGGGGATAATTGTGAGAGTTTAGATTACCTGGGATTGTGTGTGTAATAGGCTTGCAAATGACTGGCAGTGCTAAATTTGCCTGATTGGCTGCTTCACGTGCAACTGGCCATAGCCAAAAGCAAGCTTTTGTAAGCAGTGGTAAAGTGAGATTCATGTGCCTTATTAGGTTTCACTGCCAATATTTAAACGCTTTGCTGGAAGGATTAAAACCTCTATCTTTCCAGTTGCGTTTAGGTTGACAGATAGCCAGCTAGAATTAAAGATATTTTTAAATTGGCTAATGGTGATAATTTGAAGGTCTGACATAAATATTATCCCAAATATATTTTTTCCAGACACAATGTTTCACTTTTGTCATAGTAGGAATGTGATTCTCTTCTGGGTTGTAAACTTAATTTCCAAGTGGTTGCTTTAACTATCAAAGTTAGAGTATGTGCACAGAAAGACAACTAAAACGGCAAAAGGATGCAGCACCTTTATGAAAAGGTCTGGGATTCCTCACTCTGGAAAAAAAAAAAAAAAGCTGGGCACAAAACTGAGCTGATAAACTGGTATTTTATAAACCCCACTAGAAATAAGAAATGTTTTTAAAACATTTGCATCTGCAGGTGGGGGAAGGTGGATGTTACAGTGCTTGATACAGCCTCTGGTGAATTTCTTTAGAGTATTGACACAGGCATTGTTGAAGCAGATAGCATCAACTGTTCAAAAAGGAATTAGACGAGTTTATTATCAGAAGGTACACTGGCAGGCACTACAGGCAGTAGACAAGACTGTGCTTCGCTAAGCCATCCTAATAAAATTGTTGTCCTGGGTTCATCTATGATAGACTTAATTTTCTAAGCATGGAGCTAAGAAAATGGGGGATACCGCACCCAGGACAGCTAGCTGAGCCAGCCAGTGGGGTATTCCATACCATAAATGTCATTGGGTTGGCAGTGGATGAGCATGTTGCTTTTCTGTTACTTGCTTTATACATTACTTCTTTTACTGTTATGTGAGTTGTTGTATTCTTTATAATTCTCTGTTAAACTGTCCTTAACCCAAAGGGTTTTGTGTCTTGCTCCTAATTTTTGCTTTCTATCCTACATCAGTGGGCAGGATTGCTGGGGGCAGTTGTGTGAGCAGCTGAGTTGTATCTGGGCCTGAAACCAAAACAAAGTGTGTGTAAGAGATATGAACTACAAAAAGCAGACAAGCCTGTAGGCTGACCTTCACAGTAGCTCCTGTTAGCTGTTTCTGCAGAGGAAGAGCATAAGCACAATCGTTGTTAAAAACTATGCAAACAACTATCTTGCAGTTGTGTAGTTAACATGATCATAATACATACACTATAAGGAATGAGCCAGAACATGGAAATTATACCTTCCTGATCTACCTGAGAATAGAGTATCAGGCAGGATCATCTGTTGTTCTTACTCAGTATCATGCTTGTGTTGTCTTGAATTGAAAACTGATTCTGTCATTATACAGCTTCATCCTGAGTACTGTTTGGGTATTCTCCAGAGTTTAATTTATCCTACAAAGCTTGCTACAAAGATATAAATATACACATAATATTTTGAAAATACAGTTGATAAAGTTAGCACTTAGAATTTTTAAATACTGCATGCTTACAGGAAACAGATGCGCTGAATTGAATCCAGGGGAAAACGTAGTATGGTCTCAAGAAAGGGCAGGAGTTTTGTAGAACAAAGTTTGGGGAGAGTAAAAGGTGTGTACTAGATTATCTGTTGTAGCTATCGTGGTAAAGTTAATTATTAGTAATTTTTGGTGTTTTCTTAAGGAAGGAGGAGCAATTGTGTGAAATGTTATTACCATACTTGGTGGGGACATTCTTTTGGGGACTGAGTAAAGAAACAAAACTGAGAATATTGCAAGTCAAAAGAAAACAGTTCAGCAAACCAAAAATCCACATGCAGACTACGATGGTGCAGTCTCTTAGGAAATTTGAAGTAGGAGTGTGTTTCATCAGTAACATACTTTGTTTTACAGCTTCTAGATGCGTTTGGACACAAGTCTAATATTAGTTTGGTGTTTGATTTTATGGAAACTGATCTGGAGGTAAGACTGTTTAAAGACATTTTTATTTCAGTATCTTCAAATGTTTTTGGAAGCAGTAGTTTAACAGGCATACATTTGTTGGCTACATTAGGAAGGTTGCATTGTTTCAGTTGATTAAAATCATGCTTAAAAGATTTGAATAATTTGACAATTTTTCTGTCAGCTGATAATGCTTTTAGTTTGGAAAACAGTCTGCATGATCTTTAAGATAAACAGGTTATATTTACTATGTTAGTTTTTTGGCACTCTAGTCAGAGCATAGAACCTCAGTCATGGATGAGCATCTCAAGAGTGCAATTCTTGAGCATAATACCAGCAAGCATGTTAAAGTAAGTGTGATACTAAAGCATACCACATGATGAACTGATACTAAAATCACATAGAACTGAACCGTTTGTTTAAATGTACCAATGCTAGATACTTGCAAGTCAGCATATTCTCTTAAGAATATTTCATTCTCTAGCACCTCAAGTCAGTTTGTCTTTGCAGAAGTCTTTGTGTACGATTTTGATGAAAAATTCTTTGGTTTTGCAGACTGTAGTAGTCAGCAGTTCATGCCAGATCTGTGTGTGTACCATGTTACACCTACTCTGGATTGAAATTTACATAGTTATTAAGCTAGTTCATTGCACTTTGTCTTAACTGCTGAAGAATATACAGTGTACAAAGACAAATAAAATACTCTAGTACTACATAATGTTCTGATGTACAGAACATCTACCTGTATCGTGATACCACTCAAGTCACCATTTGGGACCACAGGCTGTTGTGATTGGGTGTATGCTGCATACATGAGATTTTGTGCATTCTTGGACAGCTATTTTCTAAACTACTCAAAGCTTAGGAAAGGCTATTGCTAAGCTAGACGATAATACTAGCAAACAGGAAATACTTTTAAACAGGGTGTTTATGTAAAATTTCAATGTTAAAAGTCAAAGCATGTGGGAAATACAAGTAAATTTGTTAAAATATGATGAAATGGCCATGTCTCCTGGTTTTCTCAGAATTTGCGAGTTCTGTAAAGTTCACATAGTCCACCTGGATTCCCCATTTCAATTCCTGATCTCCAGAACAGAATTTTCTGGAAAAAGGGTGAGAGATACAGAAAATGTGATTGACAAGTGTGTCTTTTTCTGAAAGTATGAAATAACTTCTGAGCTGAAAGAGTAATGTAAATTAATCTTGCATGATAAGCTTTTCTACCAATTTAACATTTTACAGGTTATCATAAAGGATCCTAGTATTGTGTTGACACAGTCTCACATCAAGGCATATATGTTGATGACACTTCAAGGATTAGAATACTTACACCAACACTGGATTCTGCACAGAGTATGTACTAAATTGACAGCCCTTATGCTGAAACAAAAGTCTTATTTGCTAGAACTCAGGTCTAAAGTCTAATAAAGACGGTTTTGAAGTTCACGCATTCTTAGTGTATAAACAGTTATGCTAGCTGTTCTGGAGAGATGGTAGACAACAGCAGTACCAGGAGATAACTACTGCTGTGGGTATAATTTAGACATTTACGTAAAAGTGTTTCAAGTTCTGTGTGGCTTTGATTAGCTCTGAACTGGCTTTGGCTGTGGTTGATGTAACTTTCTGCAACAGCCTGCATGGTGCCACGTTCTGGATTTGTGGCTAAACTGGTTTGGCAACACACCGTGCTCTATTGCTAAGCACTGTTTAGGCTCTGTCAAACCTTTCTGATTTTTGCACTTTGCCCTCATCCCAGAAGAAGTATGGGGCTGTGGAAGAAGTGGGAAGATCTGACCCAAGTTGGCCAGAAGGGTATTACATGCTCAATTATGCCATACTTGGCAGTAAAAAAAAGTAGTGGATGAAGGTGCTATTTTGCTGTCCAAGGTGACTGTTGCTTAGAGACTGGCTATTACAATGCCTGTGAGAGATTGTAAATTCTTTCCATAGCATTGTTTTTATGTCTTTTTTTTCCCCTCTTTCCTTCATCTGTTAAAATGCTATTTTATTGCTTCAATTTTTCTTTCCTCTTTGAAACACTTGCAGAGTCTTCCTATTACTCATTTAGTGTCTATTCCATAAATACAGAACTGCAGCTAAACTAATGCTTGTAAAGAGGCAGTGCTTTTTGAAAAGTCTGCAGTTTAATGCAGTATTCAAATTGGTGTGTTTCTCTGTGATTGTCATCTGTGATGAAATACTTGATTTCCTGATTTGTTTTTATTGTTTTTTTTCCACAGAATAGGATCAAGTGTGCATTTCAGAACACTCTTATGGCATGCCTGCCATTACGGATCTGATTTTTTTAACAATGACACAATTCTTTCTTTGCTTTCTGTTCTGATAGGATCTTAAACCAAATAATTTATTGTTAGATGAAAATGGAGTTTTGAAATTGGCTGACTTTGGCTTGGCAAAGTCTTTTGGAAGCCCAAATAGAGTTTATACACACCAGGTAGTAACAAGGTAAGACATTTCTATTTTGTTTCTTAAGTAGTGGCTGTGTAGTTGTACCGCAGTGTTTCTTGAAGTATGTCACTTCAAATCAACATGTTTGAAGTTTGGCTTAAGTGAGGTGCTCAAGTGGCAAAAGCCTCATGAAGAAAAGACCAGAAAGCATTATTAGTAAAATCTTCAGAAGAACTGCTAGGATATGTATCCGTGGGATTTGTTCTGGGTTATGATTCTGTTTAGAAACACATGGAAATAATACGTAACTGCTGGGCTTTCTGAGAAAAAAAGTTACTATTTTAATTGTGAAAGCTAGCAACTTTTTGTAGCTAGTCATAGTTACCTGTTATGAGGCAAAAGCTTGAAACAATTACAATATTTATTAATGCTATGTATAGAATGTTTAACTGGGATGTTCTTTGAAAAACAGGAGTTATCTGGTGGATACTGTTTAAAAAACAGTATCCACCAGATATTTCCTTTTGTCTGTTCAGGCAAAGCTGGTTTCTTTGAATAATTTTATTCAAAAAGCAAAAATGCTGCATTAGGCTCAAATTCAGTTTGTATCAGATCATTACATTAAATGTTGTTCTTGAGTCATGGAAGCAGCTGTTTTAAACTGTTGTCAAGGTTCATTTTGCATAAAACTAGTCTCTATAGTTACATCTGTTGGTATGGAGATTTTTGGAACCCAGAAGGAAGTTTATCTCTTTTTCAATAAAGTTTAGAATAATTTTGGTTTATAACATGCAAACCTGTGTTAAATACTTTTTTTCTTTGCATTTCTACAGTTCTGTTGTTTGTCAATCAGCTCAGCTGAAAGTAATTAATTTTTGATTGTGTGTATGATTCAGTAGTGAGGAGTGCTTGCTTCTGTTCAGTCTTAAAACCCCTTGCAGGGTAGAGTGCAGGTCTTCAGCATCTGAAAAATACATAGGCAGAAGCTTTTTTTCTTTTTAGATCTTGCATTGCTACAATATATAGCATTTGACATGAGCAAAGCAAGATGAATTTCCCAAAATATGTTTTCTTTCAGGTGGTATCGAGCCCCAGAACTATTGTTTGGTGCTAGAATGTATGGTGTGGGTGTTGATATGTGGGCTGTTGGTTGTATTTTAGCTGAATTGCTCCTCAGGGTAAGTCTTCCAATGTAAGTATTTTGTATTTACTCTGCAGTGCACTGCAACCTCATATGTTGACTTTCTCCTGCTAACAGCAGCAGGCAAAAGCAGGCTATTTAGGAAAGGAAGAAGAGGAGGGGGAAAGAGCTTTTTAACTGTAGAGAAAATTAAGTCATGGAATAGACTTGATGTTCTATAAGCATCATACTCTTTGGAGGTCTTTTAAAATGTCTGAGTTTAAAAAAATTGCAGCAAATTGTCAGTCTTCTCTTGGGGAAGGTTAAGTAGATAACTCTTCCAGTCCCCTTGAGTGTTATCCTTTCACATCCTTTGTAGTCTTCTGTCAATTTAATTTCCTGTACTTCTAGAAATATGACATCATATATACATATATGCTTTGTCCCTTATTGTTCCTCAGTAACTGTAAATAACTATCATCAGTACCTTAATTGTGGATTTATTTGTAATGAATTGATGTTTCCCTAAGCAGTGATTAGTTAACAATATTGGATTGGAGATGAAGGTTAACATCAGGCTAAATCTATGTCAGTCCTAAGTATGTGCCACAGACATAATGGTCCTTAAGTATGTTGTACTTAAGTAGACAATTTATTATGCAGTTCTTTGAGGAAGACATACTGTGAGGTATGAGTAGAGGGTAGGGACCCAAACAGAGCTGAAAGCGTGAAGTAACCTGCAGTACAACTTGCTTTCCTTAGGTAGCTTCTGCATGGTTTAAATTCAATGAACTAGACTGATCCGTTTGAAAACAACTCGAAAGAAATCTTCTTTATCAGACAAACATGCTGGTACAATTTCGCTGGTAGTTCAGAAATGGAATTGTTCAGTGCTTGTTTAAGCAGCACTAATGATACATACATAAATATGCCTGAAACCTGCTAAAATTGGCTATACTTCAGGAAAGTCAGAGACCAAATAAATTGTTGAATTGTTGATTCTTTAGTTTCTCAAAAAGCATAAAATGTGTTGTAGTTCAGTTTTATCCCTGTCATAGTTTTAAGTATCCCTTTTGAAGTGTGCTGGGTTGAGAGACAATGAAAGTTTGTGGAGCATTACAGAAGTAGTTTGTTCAGGGGGCTTTGATGCAAAAATTTAGTGTCATGCATAGTAGATATATTCAATAAGGCCCTTTTGTCCTACTTAGTTAACTACTGCCTCTAATTCTTCATAATTTTGCTTTGGTCACAAAGTCCATTCTTTCCCATATTGTGTGCCTGATGCACAAGCTACGAGTTGAAGTGGTTTTCTCCCTGCTTTTCTCCCCTCTGCTTAGTTTAAATGAGGCATGGCAATGGTAAGGGAGTTTCTGTCCTAGAGGGTCACTATCTCCATCGTTGTGTGATACCATTCCATCAGATGAACTGCTGCTTCTGTAATCCAGTTACAGTTAATTAAAATCTTCCCTCTTAGTTATTCTGCATTGTGTTTTTTGCTTAATATTATGCTTATCTCTCTGCTCTCAAGTCAGTGATATCAAGCATAGATTGTGAGAAACCTTCAGAAATTATTTGAACTTTACTGGAAAATTTCAAATATTCATCACACCTTTTTGTGGGCAGAGGGAGAGATCAAAACTCCTCTCTAGAATTGAACTTCAGAAGTTAATTTAATCAAATTAAATTTGCTTGTCTTCTTCCAGGTTCCTTTTTTGCCTGGAGACTCTGATCTTGACCAGCTGACAAAGATATTTGAAGCACTGGGCACTCCAACAGAAGAACAGTGGCCTGTGAGTCTTTTTGTTTAGCAGACTGATCTTAGTTTAACCTGATCTGCTATTTTAGCTTTTGAAATTAAAGAGTATACCAGAATACTTGAGTCGATTTTCAGAAGGCACCTGTCTGAGCTCACAAAGCAGAGGGTAAGAAGCTGAGATTTATTGTTTCTCTTGGCAAATCTCTAGTCAATATAGCAGTGCTATTCACATGAAGCATCAATAAAGAAATGAAGAATTTTCATTTCTGTATGTCTCCACAGTTTTCTGTGGCTTTTCATGTAAAGATAGTGTTGTTGCTTAACATTTTTGAGATGCCTAATTAGTTTACTTCAGAAGCAGGAACAACTTGGAGAGGCCTAAGTTGACCTGATTAAGGTACAGTTTTGGGATACAGTAAGAAACACCAAACGAAAAGCTTTAGGGGTAAGCAGAGTAACAGTACTGTAACAAATAAAAATTAGTACAGTCATCTTTGTTATGATGACAGTAAATTCATTAATTAGGTAATACCAGGCCAAACTTAGTGCCAGGGCACACAATGCCCTACCTAACCATCAGGCAGGCTTACAGGAAGCAGGGCGTAACTTCTGATGAGTCACTTGGACCAACTGTTGGACATGGGGAATCCTGAATACCCTGATCAGTGTCTTTTTTTGTGGACACACTCTCCAGAGTTCCTAACCAGTTATTGCATCCCACCCCTGCTCTCCCTGTGTGCCAGCTTTCTTTTGTGTGAATGGTGCTTGAATGCTGCACTATTGTGTGCAATCCTGAAATGAAGCTATAACCATATAAGGTATGTGGTCACCATATGGAGAAGATACTATATAAGGCAACACTAGCCCCACATTTTCACCCCTTATTTATGCAACTGTGTGGCATCTTGCCATGGCAGCATCATAAGGTCAAGACTGATATAATACAGCTCACAGGGAGTATCATGTATGGAGAGAAGCCTGGTCATGGAGTGCTGAAGAGTTAAAATTGAGGCAATACAGTCAATAAGATATTGTGCAAGAAACTATCAGAACAACGTGGGCCAAAATTCCAAGTGTTTGTTTTTTTTTTTTTAATATGACAATTAAAACAAATGTGAAGCCACTCAGGATAAGGGTAACAGCTAGATTAAGAAGTAGGATGTTCCACATGTTCTTAAAGGTGGGGGGCATCCTGAAAAGGACTCATGCCAACTGTATTTGGCTTAATTAAAAAAAAAAAAAAAAACAAACACTTTGCAGGATTTGTTTGATCTCTGGTACTGTGATTATTGGAGTTCATTATTCCTGCTGCTTTGTCTATTTCAGTAGCTGACACAAGTCTTCATGGTTTTCTATTTGGATTCCAAAGCCTGAAGGGAGCATCTGGGCTTCTGATTCTGAAATTTGAATGGTATCTCCCCCTCTGTATTTGCAAGGCAGCTTAAGTATCCGCAGTAACAAATCTGTGGTAGCATTTGCTTAATTTGGCTAGGTGTGTATTTATGAATGGGTGAAGGTAATTGTGACACCCCTCAGCATCCTACCCAGTTTCGTTAGTTGATGAGATTCTTAAGTCTGGTTAGGCTTTAAGAATTTGATGTATCCTCATTTGAATCTAGATGCAACCAAATATTTCCTTCCCAGTCTTCTTGGTCAGTGTATAAAGCTTTCAGACAATGTTACGGGTTGGAAGGGACCTCCAGAGATTGAGTCTCTGCCAAAGCAGGATCACCTAGGGCAGCCCAAGCAGAAGTGCATTCAGGTGAGTTTTGAAAGTCTTCAGAGAAGGAGAGTCCACAACTTTCCTGGGCTGTCTGTTTCAGGGCTCTGTCACTCTCACCATAAAGAAGAGTCTCCTCATCTTGAGGTGAAACCTCTTGTGTTCTAGCTTTGTACCCATTGTTCATTGTCCTATCACTAAGCACCACCAAAAAGAGACTGACACTTTGATCTTGACATCCATCCCTGAGGTAGTTAGAGACATTGATAAGATCCTCTCTCAGCCATCTGTCCTCAAGACTAAACAGTCCCAGGTCCCTCAGTCTTTCATCATAGCAGAGATGTTCAGTTCAACTGTTGTCTCTCTTGTTGGACTCTATCAGATCCCTATCTCAAATTGCATAGCCCAAAACTGGACACAGTAGTCCAGGTGAGGTGTCACCATGGCAGAGAAGAGAGGGAGAAGAACCTCCTTAGACCTGAATACATATTTCTTAATGCACTCCAGGATGCCACTGGTCCTCTTGGCCACAAGGGCACATTGCTGTCCCATGGAGAACTTGCTGTCCATTAGGACTCCAAGGTCTTTCTCTGTGGAGCTGCTTACCAGCAGAACAGTCCCTAGTCTGTACTGGTGCCTGCTGTAACTCCTCTCCAGATGCAGGACTCTGCACTTGTCCTTATTGAAGTCTGTGAGATTTGCATCTGCCCAGATGTTGCTGGATGGCAGTAAAGCCTTCCACTGTGTCAGCCACCCCTGCCCCCAGTTGTGTAGTTTTGTACCATCAGTGAACTTGCTGAGTGTACATTCACTTCCCTCATCCAGGTAAGTGATGAAGATACTAAGCAAAATTGGACCCAGTACTGATCCCTGGGGAACACCACTGACCACAGGCAGACTCTGCACTGCTGATCACAATTCTGTGAGCTCTGTTGTTGATCCACTTACCAATCCACCTCACCTTCCAGCTGCTTATAAATTTTTTTCTTGGGCAAATTTTGCCTCCAGGGGGACCATGAGGTGCTCTGAGTTTTCTGTGCATGCCAGCACATTTTGAACACGGGCAGCTTCAAGAGTCCTCTCTTCCAGACCTAGTATCTTGCTGCTCTTGAGCTAATTCTTTTTGTAGGGAGACAGCACAGTGTTTGGCTACAGTCAAATGTGTTGTTGCTCCAGGAGTCTAAATGAAACAAAGGTTGTTTGCACTCCTGTTTCTGCTGTCTTTGGAGAGGAAGAGTTAAGATACCGGTGGGGAAATGAAAAGAATAGGAGATTTGCTAGCATGACGGAGATGATGCATTCTCAGATATGCTTTTCAAGATTAGAGACCTTTACAATTCTACCACTGTTGTGTCAGTATTTTATTTTGCTTGGATAAAATTGCTGAAGTGTAAGGACTAGAGGTTTAAAATATTTGAAACACTGTTAAAATACTGTGTTTTGATAATTGACAGTTACAAGATATTTTTTGTGATAGAATTTGAATACAGTGGATTGGTTTCTTAGCTACAAGAGGAAAAAAAGGAGGGAATTAATCTGCCTGCTTTGCCAATTTTCTTTCCTTCCCTCACTCCCCAGATAAAGTTTCAATTGTGCTTTTCAAAAGTAGCTCCAAATGTGTGATGAACTTGAAGGACAGTATTATTAACTTGGTGAAATTGCAGACTGGCTCTTTTGTGAAGCCTGTCTCTTTTATCATATCAGTTCACAGAAGAGTCTGACTTGATTTGCCTGCACCTGCTATAAATTTCCATGGTACTTAATTTCTTCGTTAGATGCTTCCTTTTAGACTGGTCATGGCTAAAGCAAGGGAAGGACATATTGCTTGGAGTTAAAGTGTAAAACAGTTACAACAGTTATTTTTTTAAATCCTTCAAATTTATTTTAAAATGTTGGTGACCAAGTGAGGCAAAATTTTAAAAGATAATTTATTTCTCCTGAAAGATAACTGCATGAAGTTTCCTTTCTGTGGAGTGCTGAACTCTTTCAAACTTAACAAAAGTATGTTCCATCTGTGGCCTTTGTAGGGAATGACAAGTCTTCCAGATTATGTCACATTTAAGTCTTTCCCTGGAACACCCCTTCAACATATCTTCAGTGCGGCTGGTGACGATTTGCTCAATCTTCTGCAAGGCTTATTCACATTTAATCCTTGCACTAGAGTTACAGCTACTCAGGTACAGTATACTTGTATTATTTCCTGATGTTCATAAACCTACTGTTAATATATGGTAAAAGTATTTTAAAGCTAGTAAACCAGGCTTGAATTTAAATGTCACGTAACTATGGATATTAAATACTAGAAACTTGTTTCCGGTGTTTTATAGATGGAACACTAAACGCCATTAATAATGCTTGCTGATCATCTTGATTCCCAGTGCAGAGCAAAGGCAGACAAAATGTATGAGTCGTGGCCTTCAGTCATAATACTTGATATTCAAAATTCGGTCACCTAAAGCTTGAACATTGTCTTAACATGCCTTACTCTCTGAGTTTGAAAATTTTTCATTCAAAATCTTCTTCAATTTAATTTACTTTTTTTCATTTCTTACAATACAAAATCCTGTAATGATTTAAGCCAGCAGTCTGATTTAAATACCCTTTTCCGTTATACTTGGGTGAAACAGATCTCAATTTCATTACTCCTTGATGGGGAGAAATAAAGAACTTCACAACATTCCACAGGATGTTTATTCAATTCAGAATACTGACTTCTGCTATGAGGAAGATACAGCAGCTAGCAGTTTGCAAACTGTTTCTGTCATCATTCTTAGGAAAGCATGCAAGAAACAGCTGTCCCTGCTCCCTCATTACTTGTTAGACAAAGCAGATCTCAGTCCAGGAAATTAGTGCTTGTGTTATGTAGCTTTTTAATAGAGGAATTTTTCAGAGCACATTCAAGTTTTTTAGTTGCCATTCTTAAGAAATTTAAGTGTAAGTTTCCAAATCAGTTTTGCTATGTTTGTGACATAATGTTACTAGTTCATAAGTACAAAGTCATGTTATTGGTCGTATTACAGGGTTGTGGCTTGACTATTGATGATACATATTTTTTCTGGTCTAGCATTTTTATTGACAATGCTACAGTGTAAGGCAGGAAACAATTTGCACTTACTGTATTGGCTTGATTGATAGCTGGCATTGAATGATACGTGACTTACACTAGCAAGAGTAATAATCACTAAAGAGACAGCTTAGCTGTTTCACTTGGCCACAGTTCATGGAAGCTGTGTAGTTCCTGAAAATTAAAATGGAGTATGCAATTCTCACATGGAATTTAACCCCACTCACTTGTTTGTCTTCCACTCTAATTCATGATGTGTTTTTATCACAGTTTACAGTGTAAAAACAGCACAGTTAAAGAAATTTTTGGGAAAGAACTATGGTAAAATCTAGCAAAATAGCTGGTGTCTTGGTACCAAATCTCATCAAGATATCTCTAGTTAGATACTCTTTTAATCTTATTCCCACTTTCTTCTTTATCCTCATGTCTCATTTGTCTATTCAGAATGTAAGATATTCAGAGCTAGAAACTTGATGTTTGTAGAAGACCTTCTGTGTCTTAGTTTGGAGTTTTGTTAGGAGGTGAGAGCATTAGTTAAAAATAGCAGTACACTGTTATCTCTTAGCTTACAAACTGAAGTGCTGTGAGTGTTCATTGAGAACACAAAATCTTGATTTGCCTGTAGGCCACCTTCAAATACAAAAATGTTCAAGTAGTTCTGAAGTCCCAGTTGCAATTGCTTTATTTCATTCTAAGATCTATATAAATAGTGTTCTGACATGTACTCATTGCTTATTTTTCCCTCCATTAAGGCATTAAAAGAGAAGTATTTCAGTAACCGACCAGGACCCACTCCAGGGAACCAATTGCCAAGACCCAACTGTCCTGCAGAAGCTCTAAAGGAGCAACAAAATACAGTATTAAATTTAAAAAGGAAAAGACCGGAAGGACTAGATCAAGGTAATCTCTTAATCCATAACCTGTCTTAAAATGTGAGGTACATGCTCAGAGAATATGCTACTTAGAGAACAGAAAAGCTGTGAATGAGACTACTTGTCTGGCCAACAGCACCGTCTCAAACCCTTTCATGATTTATGCCTTAGGATGAATGCTTCAGGGTGAGAATGACATTTCTATGTTCTAACAGAACTGTCACCAAAAAGGCTCAGTTAAGACATTAGGAATCTATTTTCTGTATTTAGTTCTGTTAATTTCTGTATGGGTTATGATGTAATTTTAAAATTCTGTTACATCTTACTGAGATTTCACATTACTTAAAAAAAAAAAGGTGTGTGAAAGAAACATGCCATATTATCCATTCAGAGGACAGAATTGAGAATGTAAATTAGATTTAGAAGAGAAGTTTATGTGTTCTCTCTTAGACTAAGCAAGTTAACTGGTAAGACTGCTCTGAGTAAGAAGCATTAAGCACATTTTTGTGACCGTTTTGAAAGGCAGGCCTGTGCCCTAACACTTGTTTCTATATGGAACCCCCAGTCATCCCCAGATAATTGCATGTACTTCGTATCTTTGTAGCAAGAAAAGCCCTGAGGATTCAAGACCTGTATCTGACACTGAAATACTTCTAGTAGAGAGGCAATTTCTAGTTCTTAAACTTGAAGCTGATCTTTTTAACAGCTGGAATATGCTTTGTAACCAGCTATCAGGTAATTATCAGCCCTTTGTACTTGCCAGGTATGAGGTGCTGTTTTGCTACAAAAGTAATCTTTTTGGAATGGTGACTGCTTCCATAAAAGTGCCTTTCTTCTTGAATTCAGAGATAGGTGCATTATTAGTTTAACTTACTTCTTAGGCAGTTTGACAACTTGTGTCTCAGTCTTGTCAAATTAAAAGTGAAATGCATTAATTCACTACCTTGAGGTTCTAATCTCAAATTAAAATATAATCAGTTGACTATATCTGTGGTCTTTGCTGATCATAATACTGTGGGCCAACTAGTATGTGGGAAATTAAGTTGGTTTATGTAATTAAACTTTTTAGCTCCTTTTGCAACTTCCATACCAGGAGCTGCTTAGTGTTTTAGAGTTCATGACCTAAAATGCCTGTTAACTGAAGAGCAGGAAAGAAGAAATGCTTTTTTGAGTTCTGTGACTTAACCATTTGAAGTCTGGCATTTGACAACGAGCAGAGTTTCTAGAGCTGTATCAAGCTAGAACACTAACTGCTTTAATGTCTTTTGAAAGTTGTCTGGCAAGAGGCAATCAGACCTGTGTGTCATGAGTGCTAGTTTTGAAATTGGCTACAGCTAAGGCATTTAGGAATTCAGCATTACTTTGAGATGTTTCAGTATCCATATAAAATGCAGTATCATTTTCAGGAAATGGAAACATAATGTATTTTTCTAGTATGGATTTTCCATGATGTTCTGTTATTGCCTTCATTGGCCTGAGAGAAACAAGGTGTCTCAAAGACAGATCCCCTGTTGACAACAAACATTAAAGGAGAGAGCCAGTGTTAGGGCTAGCAAATCTGCCATCCTGCACTTCATTTGACATCCTTATTTAGATTATCATCTAAAGTTAAACTCTGGATATTGGTTTAGAAGAACAATCCCACAGTCTGTCTAAATAAAATTTGAAGTATAGCATGTTTTGGGGTTTTTTATTGCTATTGTGGGAGGAAATGTGCAAAAATAATTTCAAAGAAAAATAAGTTGTGCACTCTGAAATTCTTAGGTAGGCATGTGGTTACATCCTGCACTGTACATTCTCTTTCCTTCAGCCCTGCTGAGGTCATACTCTGGAATTTAACAAAATGGATTAAGTGATTGCTGCTAGGTGTACCCTAGGAAAAATTTGTACCATCCCCATATGTGCTACTTTTCCACAAGAACAAAACCTCTGTAGCCTGTGGGGTGTGTTCACCAGACTTAAATGTGCAGCAGAGGTACTTTGAGAAAGCAACCACTTTGTTGTCAGGGGAATACTATCATTAGATGGATGGCTGCCTGTGGAAGGTATTAAGTATGAATCATTGCTAGATATTTTTACCACTTTTCTGATTAGTGAGGTATGTGGAGACGCTGATACTGCAGTGACACCATTGTCCATCTTCTCCACTCTAGCAAGCAGTTAGTTAAAAGCAATGCTACATGTTACCCAGGTTACCAATTCCTAGTCTTATTTATCTGCATTTCTAGAGAGGCATAACTTTGCAAAACAGTATAAAAGATACTTTTTCCTGAGTTAATATAATGAATTTATCTAATTTCAGAACTGTTCTACACTGGTTTGGAAAAAAATGTACCCAAGCATTCTGTTCCTATGTAAGGCAAAGCATTTGGGCATTTAAAGTTCATGAGTGTAGTTCAATGTCAGTGTTTTAGAGGACATCTCTGCCTGTGGGGCAGGCAAAACCATTTGAATCCCTTTCATAGTGAGCTTCGTACCCATCCCAGAAGACAAGGTTCATGCTACCTACATTGTAAATAAGTAGCATATGAAGAAATGAGAGAACATGATCTGGAATATAATCAGAAGAACAGCTGCCCTCATCTGTACAGCTGATACTAAACAGAGAAACACTTAAAGAATGAGGTAGAGGCTAAAGGGGCTATTGTTTGGTGCAAGCAACTTATTCCTGGGTAATGATGGCATGTGAAAAAAATCAGGAGTGTATGTGTGACAGGGCAGGTTTAAGCCTTAGAATGGCTTGCTTCTCTTAGGTTTAGCAGTACAATTTAATGGTCTGACTTGTTATACAAACAATGAGAAACAGATACATGTATCCTAGGTGCAATGAAGCCTTAAGTACAGAATTTGAGACTCATTTGGAGTACAGGTACTGACTCAAGTGAACTGTGATTATAATGTGCTTTCACAGATAATGGGTAAAGTCGCCACATACTGCCACTGCAACAAACAGAATTAAGCAGCTCAGAGTAAATGTATCTCAAAAATGAGTACTAAAATCACGAGGAAAGGTGGCTGGCCCCCTTTACTTTGGTAACAATGTCATTTGAACTTTTCAGGATTACCAAAAAAATTGGTTTTTTGATTGCTGTGGACGCCGGATGAAAATGGCCTGAGTCCCAACAATTGAAAAAACACTGTAGTAGTCACTAGATTGTTATTTTGTAATATTTTCATGTGTAAAATGTGAATTTGTTATTTACTGAAACAGTTTTCATTAACCCTACTTCTGTGTTTGTTTTCTAAATAAAAATATCTTTCAAGCAGTACGAGATTCTTTTCTCTAATTTGTGGTCTTGTTACTTTGATTTGTGCTTTGAGGGTAGTAACTTGCAAAAACACTCACTGGCTGCAGCCTCCCAGAGTCTCATTTGGCAGAATCTTTATGCTGAATCATGCGCTATCATGTACAGATGAACACCCTAAGGAGCAGAACTTCTGCAAGGCCTTTGTCATGGTCCCCCCCCCAACAACTTCCTCACCAAATTGGATAGATATGGATTTGATGGGTGGACTGTGCAGTGGATAAAGAATTGACTGGATGTTCACATCTAGGGAGGTTAGTGCTTAATGGCTTGAAGTCCAGACGGAGAGCAGTGACAAGTGGTGTGTCTCGGGGGTCTGTATTGGGACCTGTGCTGTCTTTTTTTATCTCTGATTTAGACAATGAGATTGAGTGCATCATCTGCAAGTTTGCAGATGACACCAAGCTGAGTGGTGCTGTTGATACTCCAAAAAGATGGGATGTCATCCAGAGGGACCTGCACAAGGTACAGAGCTAGGCCCAGGTTCAACAAGAGCAAGTGCAGGGTTCCACACCTGGGCTGAAACAGTCCTCACTATCAATACAGGCAGGGGGATGAGGTGACAGAAAGCAGCTCTGTGGGAAAGAACTTGGGGGTGCTGATGGACAAGAAGCTGGACATGAGCCGACAGTGTGCATCTGCAACCCCGAAGGCAAGTCACCTCCTGGGCTGCATCAAAAGATGTGTGCCCAGCAGATCCAGAGAGGTGATTCTGTTACTTTGCTCTGCTCTGGTGAGACCTCACCTGGGGAGCTGTGTCCAGGTCTGGAGCCCTCAATACAGGCAGGACCTGATGGAGCAGGTCCAGAGGAGAGCCATGAAAATAATCAAGGGGATAGATTGGAGGAGAGGAGGTTCTGGACAGATGTAGTAGCAGCCTTCCTGTACCTGAAGGAGGCCTATAAGAAGGCTGGAGAGAGACTGTTTACAAAGGCCTGTGGTGATAGGATGAGGGAAAATGGCTTCGAAATACAGATGAGCAGCTGCAGATTGGATGTTAGGAATGGGTTCTTTACTACGAGGGTGGTGGAACTCTGGAATGTATTGCCTGGGTTGGTTGTTGGGGCCACATCCCTGGAGATACTCAAGGTGAGGCTTGACAGGGCTCTGGGCAGCCTGATCTAGTTGAGGTTGCCCCTGCTTACTGCAGAGACAGTTGGACTCAATGACTTTTGGAGGTCCTTTTGAGCCCAGACCATTCTATGATTGTGTAGTTGTTTGCCAGCCCAATAATAAGTACTGGAAAGAAGTGCCAGCAGCATGTTTTGGTTTCATTTGTTATTGCTCAAGTTAATACACCAGAGTTTGCATGTCTTCTCTCAGCAGTCATGCATTAAGACCTTCCACAGACACATCCACTATATTAAAAACGGTATGATGCTCAAATTGAGTATGAAGTGTTGGAGTCGTTTGGGGTTTTTTTGCAGACTCACAACCTCAAGACTGCAGTAAGAAGCAGAGGGGAGATCTAGCTGGGAAAACTATACCAGCCCTCCTGCTAACCTGTGACTGCTCAACAGTTGTATATGAAGTTTTATACTGAGCTCGACTCTGTTGCCTGGCTTCCAAGCCTGGCTGTGTTAGAAAGTGGCCACTGGGTAACAATTTCTGCAATGAAGAGAAACAAGCTGTTGTTGATGCATCTTACCTGCCTGTCCACCTGTATTGTGTAACGCATCTGTACTGTGAGGATGTACAGTAAGTCTTGTTTTCAGCTAAGTTCATCAATGAAGCCACTTGCATCGGGCTAAAATTGCCTTGCTGTTAATGGTGGTGGTGTGCATAAATCAAGTGTTTACACATGACAGAGTAAGGTAAGATTAGAAAGAGGATCAGCACAATTTTTTTCCCCCATAATTTCAGGCTTTTGGATAGTTCAAATTCTGTGACTTAGGTCAGAACTCTGGAAGGAGTATTTGGGACTTGGTAAACATAACTTAATATGCAATCATGCTATTAGCCAAGTGGTGTTTAATTTGTGACTTGGTTACCCTGTAATCTTTACATCATGCTAATCATGCTTCAGCTTTGACAATCTGTCTTTTATCACACCAACCCATTACATATATACAGCTGCTGCAGTCTACTTTGCTTCTGTTCAGAACCACAACAATCAAAGATGGTTTGTCTCAAGCCTGCAATGTGCATGCTTGTGCAGATGTCTTAAGTTGTACACTTGTGCAAACTGGAACATCATCTAAATGCCTTTTCTTTTGGTTTAAGACAGTTGTTCTGCTCTTACCAACTGTTTTATTATCAATTACTGCTCTTTCTTCCTGAAAGGCTAGTACTCGTGCTTGCCAAGTTGATGACTTCTACCTTGGGGCTTAATAGAATTTGAGTAATTTCTGTGCTTTATGCCAATGTTGTTTGTATAGTTTTATCGTTTCCTTCTTCCCAACAATGTAGCAAAACTCGTATAAGCACACAGCAAAGAAAGGGGAAGGTGCTCTCTGTTATCAACAAAACATTTTCTCACAGATACCAGTATTACTGGCAGTGGCATGGAGAACAAGAAGTGCTAGCTATCACATCCTCATCTTGTCTCCCTGGTTCTTGACTGATGCCAGTGCTGCCTGATCCCTGCAGCCGTTTTGTTTTGACAGATTGAGTCGTGTTGTGTGTAGCCGCCTCAGTGCTCAGTGCTGCCGCCCGCTGCTCACCTGTCGGTACTGCAGTTCTGCAGCGGCGCAGGCCTCGCCGTCAGTGCTCAGGGCTGCTGCTGTCTGGTGGCTGAATTCTTTAAATGTCTGAAAATTCTTGGGGGCATGGGTGGGTTAAAAAATATGTAAAGCTGTAATTACTGGTGTGAGAAGTTAAAAAGACAAAAATATGTCATTTTTTTATATAGACGATGAGGAATGGTATTAATGAGTGCACCCTCAGTAAGTTTGCAGATGACACCAAGCTGTGTGGCACAGCTGACTTGCTGGAGGGCAGGGATGCCATCCAGAGGGACCTGGACAGGCTGGAGAGGTGGCCCCAGGCCAACCTCATGACGTTTAATAAGGCCAAGTGTAAGGTCCTGCACCTGGGTCGGTGCAATCCCAGGCACAGATACAGGCTGGGTGATGAATGGCTGGAGAGCAGCCCTGAGGAAAAGGACCTGGGGGTCTGGGTCGACGAGAAGCTCAACATGAGCCGGCAGTGTGCACATGCAGCCCAGACAGCCAACCGAGTGCTGGGCTGCATCAAGAGAAGTGTGGCCAGCAGGGCAAGGGAGGTGATTCTCCCCCTTTACTCTGCTCTCGTCAGACCCCACCTGGAGTACTGTGTGCAGTTCTGGAGCCCCCAATACAAGAAGGACATGGAACTGCTGGAGCGGGTCCAAAGGAGAGCCACGAAGATGATCAGAGGGCTGGAGCACCTCTGCTATGAGGACAGGCTGAGAGAGTTGGGGCTCTTCAGCCTGGAGAGGAGAAGGCTTCGAGGAGACCTTATAGTGGCCTTCCAGTATTTGAAGGGAGCCTACAGGAAAGCTGGGGAGGGACTATTTACACGGTCTAGTAATGTTAGGACGAGGGGGAATGGGTTTAAGCTGGAAGAGGGGAGATTTAGACTGGATGTTAGGAGGAAGTTCTTTACAGTGAGGGTGGTAAGACACTGGAACGGGTTGCCCAGAGAGGTTGTGGATGCTTCCTCCCTGGAGGCGTTTAAGGTCAGGCTGGATGAGGCCTTGAGCAACCTGCTCTAGTGGGAGGTGTCCCTGCCTATGGCAGGGGGTTGGAGCTGGATGATCCTTGAGGTCCCTTCCACCCTAAACCATTCTATGATTCTATGATTCTATAATTTACAGTCAAAGGGTTTAAAAACAAAGAAGTGTGCATCTACTCTATTATGAAAAGGATTTTGGACGATAGATACCCATGTTGGTATGGGGCCAGTGCCTGAGCAGTCCAGCTGCCTGTTGCTATGGAAGTCTGCAGCCAGCATGGACTCAGGCACGAGTGAGACCATCCTCTGTCACTGTCCTGCAACCTATTACTACATTTTTCTCTTTCCCCCCCCCCCCCGCCCAATCTGTCTTTATATCCAGTTTAAAAAAATTAAATGTCTCCATCAGCCCTTCACAGTTCTCTTTCCCTGTCCGAGGTTAGGGTGGATCCCTCCCCTAGTAGAATAAACTCACAACAACATGGATTATTTTTTTTAAAATGAAATTGTATTTCTTATAGTTTAAGTATAACAGTATAAGGAGAAATAAACTAGTA
>WAAF01017571.1:54339-64976 GCA_013400475.1 Tricholaema leucomelas | reverse complement strand
TTTTTTTTTCCCTGCAGATGGCTAAACACTTTGTGGTTCAGTCTATGCAGAGGCAAATGTAGTGGTAGATATATTAAAATAAAGTGATGGGTTGCTTACACTGAAATATCACTTTCCTTCAATGACATTTTGATTTTCTTGAATCAACAGACCATGAAAGCTCATTTGGACGGACACTAGCTCAAAATAAAATCTCCTCTAGCTCTATAATCATCTTTTTTAGTATTTAGGCTACCAAAAAGACAGAGCTCATATTCTCATTCTATTCTGAAGACAAAAAAGCAATTTGGTGCTGAACCACAGGAGGTTTAGTGAGGCCTGGGCATCAAAGACTGTTGGACATAGGTGATTTGAATTCTTAGATGGGAAGGTACATGTGCAATACAGAAGCAGGTGCTAAAAAAATTGGAAATGATAGAAAACTGCTTGAGCTTGAGTACATAATCAGAAACTCACTGAAGTTTGTGAGATGCAGTGTCAGCAGCAGGGGGGGAAATAATTTTCTTTTGCAGCCTCAGAACGGTTGGTGGAAAGGCACAGTTGTTACTCCAAAAAGATGGAAAGACAGTGAGAGGAAGAGCTGAGCTGCAGAACTTAAAGGCATCAGAGAAAACATAGTATCGGTGGCATATGGAGGAATTCAATAAAAATCAAATCCCTGAATATTGTGATTTTTATCTCTCTTTTTTAATTAATTTTAATTAAAAAAAAGAAAACACAAACAAACAAACACAAAAGATCCCAAACTCTCCTTTCACAGGAAAGGAGTTTTAATGCTTTCCTGTATCAAGAGTTTATAAAGCANTTCTCCAGGCTAAACACGCCCAGCTCCCTCAGCTTCTCCTCATAGGGTTTGTGTTCCAGGACTCGCACCAGCTTTGTAGCCCTTCTCTGGACAAGTTCCAGCACCTCAACATCTCTCTTGAATTGAGGAGCCCAGAACCGGACACAGCACTCAAGGTGTGGCCTGACCAGTGTTGAGTACAGGGGCAGAATAACCTCCCTTGTCCTACTGGCCACACTGTTCCTGATACAGGTCAGGATGCCATTGGCCCTCTTGGCCACCTGGGCACACTGCTGGCTCATCTCCAGCTACTCTCTACCAGTACCCCCATGTCCCTTTTTTCCTGGCTGCTCTCCAGCCACTCTGTCCCCAGCCTGTAGTGCTACTTGGGGTTGTTGTGGTCAATGTGTAGAACCCTGCACTTGGCCTTGTTCAATTTCATCCCATTGGCCTCTGCCCAGCCTGTCTAGGTCCCTCTGCAGGGCTCTCCTACCTTCCAACAGATCAACACTTGCGCAAATATGTAACCAAAACCACGCAATGAAGAAATCCTCCTTAGATAACAGCAGTAAATTTAAATCTTTTCATTACAGAAGAAAATAAATATGTGTTTCAATTGAATAGGTCTGATGGATTGGAAGTTGATTATTCATGATGAAATCCACATTTAGTTTTCTCCTCAGCAAAGAAGTCAAGGGGAATTTTGAACAGATGAGACTTCAGTATTTATCCTGTGATATTCAGTTCTTCCATTTACAAATTTGAACAAGTCCAACATAAACCTGTCCTGGAGTCCTGTATACCCCAAAATTCTTCTCCCTCTGTGGTTTGAATGGGAGAGGAAAAGGTGCAAAAAGACCTGTTCCCCATCCCTGCCCTGCAAGCGTGAAGGGGGGGAGCAAGGGACCCTCCTGGCACAAAGGGTGCCCCATGCAGGCCCCGCGCTGGAATCGGCTGGGGACTGGCTGTGTTCTTCACGCCTAGGAAGTGGTAACTCAGCTCTTTGTCTAGGAAGAGTATAAATATTGAGGGGTCTTCTTGCCTTGGGGTTCCTGCCTTGGAGTTTGTTCCTGTCTTGGAGTTCTGCCCCCCCAGCTTTCTGCAGAAGGAGCCCCTGACGCTCCAAAAGACAAGCTCCTGAGGGACAGGGCTGTCTCCGCTTTGGATGGCTTCCACCTTAAGCACCTTCTCTATGCAGCTTTATAGCTCTTAATGACCGTCGGAGGCTTCTGAAAGACCTGAAGGGACAAGCGTCTGGACTGCCCTTCCATTCAGCCAGCCTGACTCATCTGTGAGTAACTTTGGCTCAGCCTTATATTAATGAGGACACTATATATATTTAATAGCTCAAGACTTTTCCAACCTCTGACTTCCAAAATAGTCAAATCTACCTATGGTATCCCTGTAGATCTTCTCAACCAACTGAACCTGCTAATTAAAACTAAATTATTTTCTGTATCTAGTTTTGGGGGCAGATTTTGGGGAAAATAAAATAACTATATTTTTTTCTATAAATTCCTGACTCAGCCACATTAATTCTCTGCCTCCATAACAAAACCCAACAGTTTACAGGACTTCACAATGCAGAATCAGAGCATAACAATTAGGAAATACCTGAACATTTCACCTCACTGCAAAATCAGTCAAATAAATTATAGTAATTTCACCTCACTGCAAAATAAAGTAATTAATTTATATTACTGTAACTGAAGCTCTGTGTTCCAGGTATTGAGGTGAAAAAAAAAAAATGTGTCAGGTTTTCTCACAAGATTTCTGTAATCTGGCATTATTCCTTCAAGATAATTTAGTCATTAAATTTTTGCTCATTACAGAAGCTGGAAAACAATGCAGTGAATTAATCTCCAAAAGTTAAAAGAGCTTTGAGAAAAGTTTTAATCTCTTACCATTTACCAAAACCTTGGTTATCCTTCTCATAAGAATCATAGAATCAGTCAGGGTGGGAAGGGACCACAAGGATCATCTAGTTCCAACCCCCCTGCCATGGGCAGGGACACCCTACCCTAGATCAGGCTGGCCACAGCCTCATCCAGCCTGGCCTTAAACACCTCCAGCAATGGGGCCTCAACCACCTCCCTGGACAACCCACTCCAGGCTCTCACCACTCTCATGCTGAACAACTTTCTTGTCATGTCCAGTCTGAATCTCCCCACCTCCAGCTTTGCTCCATTCCCCCTAGTCCTGTCACTCCCTGATAAAAGTCCCTCCCCAGCTTTTTTGTAGGCCCCCTTCAGATACTGGAAGGCTACAAGAAGGTCACCTGGGAGCCTCCTCTTCTCCAGACTGAGCAGCTCCAACTCTTTCAGTCTGTCCTCATAGCAGAGCTGCTCCAGCTCTCTGATTTTCTTCGTGGCCCTTCTCATGAAGTTTCATAGTTTGCAATGGTAGCCACCTAAGCTGGTTTTAGCAAACTAAAACTGAGTTAATAATAGTAGTCTGTCTCACTTTTTACCAGTGATGGAGAAAAATCAGTACATCTTGCCAAACCACCCCACAAGAGCACAAAGATTTAGTGTTATTGTTTCTCATTGTTGAGGATTTAGGACTAATTGTTCTATCATAAAGTCCTCCAGAGGACCAGAAAGTCCCAGGAGACTGAACACTCCACCCCAGAGGGAGAACATAGCATACTGTAAATTGTCATTCTGTTCATCTTTCCTGTATCTCTCTATGTAGGGAGCAGACTGTCCACTCTCTCTCTCTCTCTCCCCTCCAAGTGTGTGGTTGATATTATCACTGTGGTTTGTGTGGGAGTGGGCCTGGCTGGCAAGCTGTTTCTTGTTGTGTAGCTGAGGCCTACTCAGCCTATCTTGGGACTGGGGGGACAGTGAGGCCTACAGAGCCTCATCTGAGTTGGGGAGGGAAGTGGGGCCTGATCTGAGGCCTACCGAGCCTGCTCTGGAGGGGGGGAAGTGAGGCCTACTGTGTCTAGTGAGGTGGGAGAGGCTTGGCTTGTTGAGGCCTACTGAAGCCTGTCTTGAGGCTTAGCCAGGATGGCCAAGCTAGGATTGATTCTGAATGGATCTATATAGAATCATAGAATCATAGAATGGTTTAGGTTGGAAGGGACCTCAAGGATCATCCAGCTCCAACCCCCTGCCATAGGCAGGGACACCTCCCACTAGAGCAGGCTGCTCAAGGCCTCATCCAGCCTGGCCTTAAACACCTCCAGGGAGGAAGCAGCCACAACCTCCCTGGGCAACCCATTCCAGTATGCTTCTACCTTTTGAATTTTGTTTTTGTAGGGTTTCCATATAACCTCCAGTTCTGTGTCAGTGTTTTTATTTACTCCTTTGGGGTAAATTCCTTTTCTCCTCAGTCCAGAGCTGTTTCCAGCTCAAGCCAAGATGCTCATCAGAGAGAAAATTCCTTAAAAAGGAATATATAAACAGAAGAAAAAAACAGTAAAATTAGAAAATGACCCAGAATAGAATGTTGTTTTGCAGCTCTGGCCAGGTCCTTTTCCTTGGCCAGGCAGCATAAATATCAAAGCATCGTCCTGGTACTATGTAATTGAATTAAAGAGACACTAACTGAGAGAAAGAAAGGACAAGATTAAGATACTGAGAACACAGCATGAGAGATCTGAGAACACAATCTCACATCTTTGAAACATCACCACTCAGTTGCAGTTAACAATGACCAATTATCCTCACTGATGCCTGAAGGTATGGCTTTCAGGATGAGCCAGCAATGAAGCAAAGAGTATCTACAGAATTCAGAGAGGGTGTTTTGGGCACTGCAAATGTCAGTCATCCCACCTGATTTTAACCATCTAACCAGAGAATTTCAATATGAGTTTGTTGTGTAAATGATTTTGAAAGAGCATAAATTGTTTCTCTGGGATAGCCCATCTTAATTCTGTCAGGGCAAACATAATCTTAGTATTCAGCCTTGAGGACTAATTCAGCATGAGCTTTTCATTAGATCAAAATTCCAGTGAAGCCTCAAAGGCAAGACACAAGGCCAAACATCATGTTTAGTTTATGTGTACTAAGGAGACACATTTTCTGTATGGAGGCAAGTAACAGCTAATAATGCTATTAAATGATAGCAATTCAATCCAGATATGCTACACAAAGTCCAAATTATGCAATTGTAAGAGCTCATTCAAAAATAATGCCCATAGAACTGGTATGTAGACATTTTCTATAATCTGTATCTCTATTTTATATTTTATCCACTTGTCCTGGAAGGCTAAGAGGCCTATTAGATATTCTGACTTGCCTTACTCTTCTGCTGATGGGAGAAGCAAGGGCAGGAGAAAAACAAAGGCTTGGGCCATTATGTCCCATCCCAAAGTGACAAACAAGTACCCACAGGTGTATCTTGCCTATAAGGGTGAGGAAGCTCTGGTTTCACCTAATATGGGCAGTTTTGCATTTTGATTGGTGAATCTCTGGGGACAAAGGAGCCATTATACTCACGCAAGCATTGAGCTAAGTTGCAAGTAATTGTGCTGCTTCTGCCTCACTGCTCTTGGACAACATGTTCTGCTCTGCCTTGTGCTTCAGACCAGTTTAGCTCTGATGTTTTGGGCTTGAACTACCTGGAAATTTAAGTGCCTTAAGTTTACCAGGAGAAGACATTCAAGTGCCTCACAATGAGCTCAGAAGTGCCACTGACATTGTGCTCTCTGCATATCTGCAAGAGATCCTGCTTGCACCTCTGTAAACTTCTGTGCCAAGAGGAGCCAGGATGAGGTCAGAGATCATCTGCCTCTTTCCCAGCACCCTGGGAAGGTCTAGAAGCCTCTCAATAGCTGAGCAGTTCCAACACTGCTACAAAGGAGCCAGAGACTGTCTTGAAATTTCTACTCCGCCACAGCAAGTAGCACAGACTTGCTCTAGGGTTCCAGGCTACCTATCTGTAAGTGGGGCAAAGCCGCATTGTGGCTAAACTTTTCCATATTTCCTGATTCTCCTAAATTAATTAATAGCCTATAAGCATCCTTGTGAAGATTTTTATGATCAAATTAAAACCCAAATTTAACGAATTTGTACATAGCTGTGGGTGGGGCTTTCCAGAAATAAAATTAACTACATGTTTTGTAATTCCTGCCTTGTTAATTACCTTAACTAAATCACCACTCTTTCAGGGCCTTACTGGATTCTGATGTCAGTGATGCACCCAAACACAGCCCACCCCTATGTGTGCAGGCATCCAGGCGATTGGCTTCAAGGAGTGTTGGAGCCTGGCACTCGAAGTTGAGGGTGGCAGAGACAATGCCTGCATTAGGTGTGAGCAGATCAATGGTCTGCTTAACCTAGTGGCTGAAATGAAGGATGAAGTGAAAAGGCTAAGGGCTATAAGGGAATGTGAAAGGGAATTGCACCTACAGCACCATGTTTTGCAGACCTGCTTAGCAGAGGGAGCTGAACAAGAAACAAGGGAGAATGGACACAGGTGTTTGTCAGAAGAGGCAGGCGAAAACCCTTCCAGCTCCCCTCACCTCCTCAGTTGCCCTTTCACAACAGATATAGGGCACTAGAGGTTGAGGGTGAGGTAGTCTTGGAGGCAGAAGCAACATCATCTGGAGGGTTAACTAAAGTAAATCAGTTGCCCCCTCACACCAGAACAAGTACCCAAAAGAAAACGAGGAGCCTAACTGTTATTGGTGACTCCCTTCTGAAGGGAACAGAGGGCCCCATATGCTGGCCAGACCCCTTCCACAGGGAGGTCTGCTGCCTCCCTGGGGCCCGGCTCAGGGATGTTAGCAGGAGGCTGCCTACTGTAGTGCAGCCCTCTGATTACTATCCCTTGTTAGTTATAGAGGCAGGAAATGATGAGGTTGATAACAGAGGTCTAAAAGCAACCAAAAGTGACTTCAAGGCACTGGGAAAAGCAGATGAGGGATCGGGAGCACAGGTAATCTTTTCATCTATACCCTCAGTCGCAGGTTGGAATGCAGAGAGGAATAGGAACCTGATTAACAAGTGGCTCAGAGGCTGGTGCCACCAACATAATTTTGATTCTTTGACCTTTGGGAACTTTATATGGCCCCGGGTCTGCTAGCAACAGATGGGGTACAACTAACTCAGAGAGGAAGAAAGATCCTGGCCCATGAGCTGGCGGGGCTTGCTGAAAGGGTTTTACATTAGACTGAAAGGAGGAGGGGGTTAAACACAACAGTATCCAGTCTGAACTTCCTCTAGTGTAGCTGTACTCCATTCCATCATGACTTGTCTCCAGATACCAGAGAGAAAAGATCATCACCCATTTCTCCAATTTCTTCATTCTCCCTCATGAGGTGGTTGTAGATAACCATAAGGTCACCCCCAATCTCCTGTTCTTGAAGCTGAACAAATCTGATATTCTCAGGCATTCCTATGTCATGTTCTCTAATCCTTTCAACATCTTTGTTGCCCTCCTTTGGATGCATTCTAATATTTTTATATTCTTACATTCTGATGATCAAAACTGCACACAGTACTTGAAATAAGGGTGCACAGTGCTGAGTACTGTGGGACAATCGCTGCTTGCAATTGCCTAGCTTTACTTAAAGATACAGTTGCCTGAGGATACAGTTGGCCCTTTCAGCCTCCAGGATATATTGAACTTACCAATATATCAACCAAAGCTTTCTGCACGACTGCATGACATTCTCTTGTCCTCCAGTCTTACAGATCACATCATTTCAGGTTTAGAATCAAAAAAGTTTCTTTATAAAATTTCACACAGTGATTGCCCAGCACTTACCAAGATCTCTCTGTGAGGTTACTTTACCCTTGAGGGACTGAATGGCTCCTCCTAATGTAAAATCTTTGCCAAACTTACTTAGTGTGCATTCAACTCCTGTGTCCAGGTCATTGATAAAAATATTGAAGGGAAATGGTCCTAAAATTGTGCCCAGGGGACACATCATAATTTGTAAGAAATGCTGTGGAATCTTAATCATTTATTCCATTTTTAACAATATCTTAGACAAACAACTGTCAGAAAGAGCTTAAAATGTTTTAGCTTCTGGCAGAGGAATGGACTAAAGTACTTCTGAAAAATGTCTTTTTAGTCTGATTTTTTTCCAACTGGTGTAATTGCACATTTTTAATAGAAATGTTACAATAAGAAAGATTAATTTCACAAGTATACCTTTAAAGTATCAACCTGGGGAACAGAAATGTGAAGTACAAAGAGTCATTATGAAGGAAGAGTGAGAGAACTGGGTTTGTTCATCTTTGAGAAGAGAAGGCTTAGAGAAAACCTCATAACTATGTAAAAGTACATAAAGGAAGGCTGTCAAGAGGATGAAGACTCTTTTTTTACAGAGAGTCATGTGGTGAAGACAAGGGGTAATGAGTACAAGCTGCTAATGGGGAGATACATACTGGGTGCCAGAAAGAATGTTTTCATTATTCTGACTATTAAAGATTGGAATAAACTCCCAAGGGATCTGGTCGATTCCCCTACATTAGACAATGTGATGGTTTGGGAGTTACTCATGCTCCCCCCTCCAATGAAATCACCCAGACTAGACTCAGATGGCTGGAAGTTAAGGAATCAAGCTATATTTACAACTTAGCACAATTTACAAGCATATATATGCACAAATATTTACAGTTATATACAAGTTAAAAGTAACACAGAAACATAAAATCCCTCCCCAAACAATCAGATTGCCAGGAGGCTCCTGACCCAAACCCCCTTCCCCCTCTTCAGAAATAACCAGATCAACCCCCTTATATCTTATGTGATAAATCTGGAGAGATTTGAGGTGAGATGTCAAAAAGACAACAAGGATTAGGTCGGATTAAAGAGATACAGCAGAGGCAGCCATACAGATCAGACCACCAGAAAGAAGGAACAAACCTGAGAGCTGAGAAGTGTGTGAGAGGTGAGTGTCTTATCTATATTTCGACTAGTTGCACTTCTCAGCACAAAAACGAGGGATATAGGGTACTGTTGGGTATTCTTTCTTTCTTCTCATAACCAAGGATTTAATTTCCCTCAGTAATATATTCTGGTTAGCCTCAAACCAACACAGACAGTTTCAAGACCCAGCTTGAGAGGGTGATGGGCCATCTCACTTAAACCATATTCTTGCCCTGAAGAGTTGGACTAGATGATCCTCGAGGTTCCTCTCACACTGCTATTCAAAGAATCTATGAATTATAACCAGAACTAGTTTAAGACAAAACAAAGAAACAAACAATAAAAAAAACAACAGTGAAAGAGGGGGAGGTACAAACATGCAGTGAATAAATTGCCAATATTTTTTCTCTTTATTCATAGTTTGTGTTCCTAACCTGATACATGATCACAGTATCACAGTATTACCAAGGAAGAGACCTCATAGATCATCAAGTCCAAGCCCTTACCACAGAGCTCAAGGCTAGACCATGGCACCAAGTGCCATGTTCAATCCTGCCTTTGACAGCTCCAGGGACGGCGACTCCACCACCTCCCTGGGCAGCCCATTCCAGTAGCCAATGACTCTCTCAGTGAAGAACTTTCTCCTCTCCTCAAGCCTAAATTTCCCCTGGCACAGCTTGAGGCAGTGTCCTCTTGTTCTGGTGCTGGCCGCCTGAGAGAAGAGAGCAACCTCCTCCTGGCTACAACCACCCCTCAGCTAGTTGTAGACAGCAATAAGGTCTGCCCTGAGCCTCCTCTTCTCCAGCCTAACCAATCCCAGCTCCCTCAGCCTCTCCTCGTAGGGCTGTGCTCGAGGCCTCTCACCAGCCTTGTTGCCCTTCTCTGGACACGTTCAAGCATCTCAATGTCCCTCTTAAACTGGGGGGCCCAGAACTGGACACAGTACTCAAGGTGTGGCCTAACCAGTGCAGAGTACAGGGGCAGGATGATCTCCCTGCTCCTGCTACATTCGTTTGCTGGGTTGAATCACTGAGACTTTGGAACCATTTTTTTTTTTCCCATTTAGTTCCTGTGCTTGCCTGCAGGAAGCCAGGAGCTGATTTTGCTAGCAATTGAAAAGTCCCACTATTTCTCCTCTACTTATTGCCTATCTGAAATGCAGTAATCAAAATAAGTTTATTTTTGAAACTTTCTGTAATTGAAATATATTGGGTTTTAATTTTGAGGGGGGGGATACATAAAATGGAATATGAAGCTAGCAGCTCTGTTTTAAAGATTAATTTAATTCAGGCCACAGGCTTTAAGTCATTATTTCTTATTCTAATTTTTATAGTCCTGTTATGCCCTCATTTATAGGTGTCCTTTTTTATGGAATTGCAGTCCTGCAGCATGATGATTTAATTTTTAGAGAATGGGTCATTACTCAATACAGCTTAACATTACTCTACTGAAACAGTAATTTTTCATACAAAATGTTGAGTTCTCAAAGTATTTAAATTATCTGTTAAAATATGTTTAGCATCTGGAAATTAAAAAGGCAAAACCAACAAACAACTAACCCATATCATCATAATATGACCAGCCAACTGGTCACTGGAGCATGCTCTCTGAGTTATAATTTCAGAAATCCTACCACAAAACACTAAGGACAAAAAAAAAAAAGAGACATATTTACTGTGTTCATATTTTTCTTAGAAGGGGAAATATTTCCTACATTAAAATACTACTACACTTTTAATTTATTTATTTCTAAATATATGCAAACTCATTGAACTAAAAAAGCTAAGAGCAGGTGTTGATCTGTTGGAAGGTAGGAGAGCCCTGCAGAGGGACCTAGACAGGCTGCATGGGTGGGCAGAGGCCAATGGGATGAGATTTAACAAGGCCAAGTGCAGGGTTCTACACTTTGGCCACAACAACCCCAAGTAGCACTACAGGCTGGGGACAGAGTGGCTGGAGAGCAGCCAGGAAGAAAGGGACCTGGGGGTACTGGTAGAGAGTAGGCTGAAGATGACCCAGCAGTGTG
>WAAF01017571.1:2331-54197 GCA_013400475.1 Tricholaema leucomelas | reverse complement strand
GGGGGGGGGGGGGGGGCAGGCATCACCCAAACCATCACATCAAAGATAATGAGAACTTTCTACCCAAGCTACTGAGTGATCAGTCTCAGTATTATTAGAAAATCTGCAATGTGTCTTTCTCAGAGCCTGGAGAACAGGGATGGGTAGTGAAACAGAAATGTAGGGAAAGAAAGAATGATATGAAAGATTAATTTATCTTTTCTGAAAATTTCAGTCTGCTACACTAAGATGTTAAATAATTTGTCTTCACACTATGATTTTTTGTTATGATTTGTTGGGGATTTTTTGGTTGGTTTTGGATTTTGTGGGTTGTTTTTTTTTTTTTGTAAACAGCATTTTAAGAGTCTGGAAACTTATATGGAGTTGATGATACTGGTTAAGAAAAATCAAGCATAAGTTAATGTAAGTTATTTTTATGCTACTTGGGAAAAAGAAATAAACCCACAAAATTAGCATGAAAACACAACTGTCCATTGCCTAAAAGCAGTGTTCTTTAAAATGATACAATATTCCAAATATCCTGGTTTGAGTTAAAACAGAACTAATTCTGCTCAGTGATTGTATTTTACAGATAAGTCTCTTCAAAGTAACTGCATTTTCTGCACTTGACAGGAACGTTTGTTCAGGCAACATCTGTTTCTAGCAGCGATAGTGCTCAATGGTTCTAGTTAGTACCAAGGACTGGTGTGCAGGCCAAGGTCACTGATGAATCTTGTGTACTACATGGGGGTGCAGAATAACAGCCAGCACCTGCAGGGAGGTGACAGGTGATGGTACACTGACCAACAAAGCATTCCATTCCATATGTATCATATTCAGTATTTAGCTAAGTGATCACGAGGGTCAAGTCTCTTCTTCAGTGGTTGACATCCAAGGACAAGTTTGCTTCTTCTGCCTGTGATCTCATTCCCTGAGTCCCTGAATCCAGCTCCAGAATTTAATTCCTCACTCCATTTACTGTCTGCTGCTGAATTCACTCTGGGACTTCTGCCACAGCATCAGGGGTGACTGTGACAAACTGCTGTGAGGGGGTTTTGGTTTGATATTAGTTTTGCATATAATTATGCATTTAATTTGATATTATTTTCATTAAAAGAGCTTTTGTTTTCTTTACAATGCATAAATCTCTCTCCTGTATTTCCATTCTCTTTCCCTTTGGGAAGGAAAAGGGATTAATAGCATCTGTCACTTGTTTTGTGGCTGACCCAACCCTACTTATGACACCCAAGCAACTGAAAAGGTGGATGATAAAGAAAAATTAAAGTGAAGGGAAAAGAATTAGGAATTGCACTTCTTAACATCTCATATCTTCCGTGAATTCCTAACTTAAAAAAAAAATCTGTTAATATTTACCTGTTTTCTTAAATTCATCAACTTTGAGACCTTACACATGCTACTTTTATCAATGCTATATATAATTTGATCCAGTAACATAGCTTTTTCCAGAGTGTTAATGACTCCTTCATCTTGATAGGTTGTCTCCTGTCCTTCATGGGTTATCCTCTTGCTTTCATGGTTCATCAGAATGACATTCATGGTGGACCTTCAAATTATTTCTAGCTCTTCCCAAGCTAAAGAATTCAGTGTCATACAAAAATGTCATCTTAAGCACAAAAAATCAAGAAGACAAACATATTTATACATTTTTTTATAGATTTATTCAAAATTAAGTTGTTTAGTTGCTCTAAGACAATTCATAGAATCATAGAATCAACCAGGTTGGAAGAGACCTCCAAGATCATCCAGTCCAACCTAGCACCCAGCCCTATCCAGTAATCTAGACCATGGCACTATATGGCCCATCCAGTCTTTAACACCTTCAGGGACGGTGACTCCACCACTTCCCTGGACAGTCCATTCCAATGCAAATCACTCTCTCTGGGAAGCACTTCCTCCTAACATCCAGCCTATACCACCCCCAGCACAGCTTGAGGCTGTGTCCCCTTGTTCTGTTGCTGGTTGCCTGGGAGAAGAGACCAACCCCCACCAGGCTAAAGCCTCCCTCCAGGTAGATGAGGAAGAGACATTGCAATTCCTTGATAAATAATTTATTATAAATCATTTGTTAACTTCCATAATAAGCTTGTCTTCATACAAAACAGCTACTTTTCCTTCTTAGAATATATGTGTCAGTTTTCATGATTAACTACAGGAATGAGTACATGATTAAAACTGAAGACACTACAATATGGTCTCCTGTGGGACTGGTTAAAATATGTTCCCCTAAATACTTCCTATTGCAAGCTGCATTTTCTCCTGAGTCAAATACGTACTTGCTTTACTTCTGTTTTCTTCTTGCTAATATGGCTGGGTTGGCCACTAGTTGAGTGTCAGACAAAAAAGAGGAAGTGAAGGGGAATAAGGGAGAGTCTCAAACCACTGTTGCAGCAGAGAAGGTCCATTCAAGGATTCACCATATGAAACCAAGATGGAACCAAGCAGCTGGTTGAGAACGGCATTTCCATCTTATTTTCTCTTCTAAGTAAAAAGGGAAAAGTTAGAAGTATAGGAAAGGAGAAAAAGTGAGGAACTCTAAAGCAAGGGATAGTCACCACCTTAGATTCAGTGACATCTTGCCAGTCCTAAAGTCTTCATGTGGTTGAGGAGCTCCAAGTGTCCAGTGGTTGCTCTCACAGTTTTACAGTTTTCCAAGCCCATATGCACTCGTATTTCCTTAGCTGGTTGCCATAGTTTCTTGCCCAAGTGTCATTCTGTGGTTTTCTGTGTTTTATATAGCTTGAAACTGCACCTGTGCCAGCCTTGTTTGTGTGGAGTGCACTTGTTTGTGTAGAGCAGTCTCTCCACCTGAGGACCCCTGACTCATTCTATGACACTTGCACAGAATACTTCAGCTCCCAATGCAGCACTCTTGAATGCAAAACTTGTGGTTTTGTGTAGAGGCTCAATAAGCTCCAGCTTGTGTAACAACAGCTTGTGGTTTTGTCAGGTACATAGTGTTTATAGTTGCAAAGTTAAGTTCAGAGCAAAGTGCAAGATGAGGTATCCTGTTTTGAGTACTTCTCAGAAAAATGGTGAGACATAGCATAATTTCTCAGAATGATTTAAATCTTTACAAGGAAGGAGACCTATTGAATTGAAAAAATAAAAAACAAAAAAAAAATCACAAGCAAGAAACAAACAGCAAAACCCATCACAACTTTAAAGAAAATAGTAATTATATATATATAAATGTATACAAATGTATACAAACCCAATATTGAACTCAAACCCCTTAAAGACAATGAAATCACTTTCACCACTGATACTGTGAACAGGCACTGAGGAAGTACCAGACAGGAACTGTATTCAGGAGTTGAATTATGGAACTTCATGATCCCTTATCTTTGTACTGAATATGACATATGTGGAATGGAATACTTTGTTGGTCAGTTTAGGGTCACTTGTTCTGTCTGCTCCTCTACACATGTACCGCCTCTTACTGCACCCCGATGTAACACACAGACTTATTGGTGACTTTGGTCTCCATAGGAGCAAGCTCAAACAAGAGCCTTTCTGCATGCCAGTCCTTGGTAGTAACTTCAAACATCAAGCATTACCACTTGTAGAAGCAGATACTGTCTACCAAAAATGTCATTAACTTTAGAAACTGCATTTACTTAGAAGAGATTTAGCCAAAAAGCAAAACTGTTAATGAGAATTAGTTCTGTAACGAACTCATTATAAGACATATTATTAAAATAAATTATTAAATACTTAGCACTGCTCTTGCTAATATTCATGGGAAAAAAATTGAAAATAGCAAATTTAATTTTAAAGTAAGTCAACAAAAGCCCTCAAAGTTATTCAAATTTATTTTGTATTAAATAATTTCCTCAATTATTGTTCTGACTCAAAATTAGTAAAATTAAGTTTATTTTCTGAGAAGAGAAAAAAACTCTATTTAAAAGTTTGAAATAAAAGCATAATTAACACTTGAAACTCCCTTTGAAACTATCCTTCCAAATTCTGTTCAGATGTAGTCTAATGGTTGTTAAGTGGGAATCAGAAACTGCAGTGTGATTCATTTACATATGAGTAGTACACCTAAGTCTAAGTCCTTTGTAGTCAATCACAAGAGTGACATTCATCTGATCTGTTTTATGCATCAAATATAAAAGATTGAATGCTTATTGGAAGTGCCTCTTTCTCTCTATTGAGTATAATGTACATGTAGACTGAGTAACTTATATTTGGTCAGATGAATTGTTTCTGCTTACTCACTGTATTATCTTCACAGAATTGCTTCACGTTTCCTTCAGCTATGGTACAATTTCACCACTGCTTCATTATAATGTTCTTATTAAAAGGTTTCTCACATTTGTATGGAAAGGTAGTTAAACTGTAGAATTCACTTAATAGAAAAGTTTCTGATCTTTGCAGAAAGTTGAGGGGAGATGGAAAACACATAACAAGTTGCAATGGTTTAGTGCAAGGGCTAAACTCCCTGGTCCCCCAAGTGAGGGAAAAGGTAACGTACAAAAGTCAGGTTTGAGATAAAAGTGATGAGAGTTTAATATAGCATGAGATATCATAAGCACAATGCACAACTGTCTTAATCTAATTCAGGGGTCCCCAAAATTTTGAAACAGGGGGCCGGTTCACTGTGCCTCAGACACTGTCGGGGGCTGGACTATAGTTTGGTTCCAGCCCAGTTGTGTCAGAGGCTGGACTATAGTTTGGTTCCAGCCCAGTCCTGGTGGGTGCTTGGGGCTGCAGAGGCCAGCGAGCAGATTAAGTGTCAGGAAGTGGCTGCTTGGCTTCCCCCCCCCAGCCCCCTGCGGTGTGTGTGGGGTTTCTCTAAATACCAGCGGGCCGGATTGAGGACCCTGGGGGGTTGTATCTGGCCCACGGGCCATAGTTTGAGGACCCCTGATCTAATTGATCTAATAATCACAGAATCATCAAATCATAGAATTGTCACGGCTTAAGGGACCCCAAGGATCATCTAGTTCCAGTCCTCCTGCTGTGAGCAGGGACACCTCACACTAGATCAGGTTGCTCAGAGTCTCATCCAGCCTGGCCTTAAAAACCTCCAGGGATGGAGCTTCTATCACCTCCCTGGGCAACCTGTTCCAGTGTCTCACCATCCTCATAGTGAACTTCTTCCTAATATCCAATGTGAATCTACCCATTTGCAGTTTTGCTTCATTTCCCCTTATCCTGTCACTACCCAACATCCTAAAAAGGCCTTCACCAGATTTCTTGTAGGTCCCCTTCAGATACTGGAATGCATGATTACCTTGGCTTAGCCCATTTGCAGAAGAGTAGTGAAATACAGGGGAAAAACCTCAACATCATAAAACAGAAAGCCAAAATCAGCAATGACTGGCAATGACTTCTTGCCTATGGCATGAAGGCACTTATTCCTCTTTCTGGTAAAATGAGGCATGGCAAAGTTTCCAGATGGACAAGGTTGCAGATTCAAAGCTTTTGTTAAGCATCAAAGCCAGCTTGAAGCAGCAAGGCTTCCCGATCCCCCAGGCAACAATGCAAGGCTTGGCTAGGCAAAGCAAAATGAAGCATGGCAGCATGGCAAGGCAACGCAAATGAAGGCAAAGCAAGTTGTTTGCAGCTTCTGCCCATATTTATCAATTGCCCGAGTCTTGATTGCTCCATTGGGCAATAGAGATTCACTGATCAGAATGCACTTTGCCAGAACTATATTAAGTGAAGCCAGGGGCTTGCTTTAGCCAAATTTGGGAACACACAGGCCTATGCATGAGGTACATGTATGTACCTTGTTTACCACAGGATGTAAGCAGGAGCAGATGCAGTGTCTGCAGGCCTTTTGTCTTTTTCCTGTGTCTCTCCCCACTCTGGAAGGAAGAAGGGGAGAGAGGATCATGTCTGGACAAGCCAGGACACATATTAAGCCTTTTTATTGGCCTTTCACAACAATGAGAAGGAAGGAATGTCAGAGAAGAAGTCACACAAAATGATCTCCCAATTCCTTCCAACCCTGCATCACTTGGGAAGTTGTTGGAGGAGGTAACAGGAGTGGGGAATGAGGAAGGTATGCTCAGCTCAAAGAGCTGGTGGCAGGGAGATGTTTCATGAATTTTAGTTTTGGTTCCCACTATCCTACCCTACCTTATTTAGCAATAATTAAATTACTCTCTTCCTAGTTGAGTCTGTTTTGTCTGGGATGGAAATTGTCAATGAATCGCCCTATCTTTTATCTTGACCCACAAGATTTTCCATTTATTTTCTCCCTGCATCCCATCAACATTCAACTGTAATCCTCATTCCAACCTCTGCAACAATCACTGTAGCTATATTTCCAACATAATCACTTAAATTCAGTTCCCAGAGAAAGAACATCTGTTGCAAGGTGAAAAACAAACAATGGTAATAAAAAGAAAACCATATTGTGAATAGCTGAAACGTTACTTCCATCACTTTAAAAGCATGCAGAGTCATATTAAGTGGTATATTTAGAATCCTTCTGTGTGCTTCAGGTGAAAATTTGGAATGTACTACTGAAAAAAAACACTTTGTAGTATTTCTGGTATTTCAGACTCAAACTGTTCCTAATACAAAAAGCTTGTTACATAATAATCTTTTCACACAAAAGAAGCACAAATATGGTTTTAAAACATTTCTCAGACCAAGAAACAAGTTTTCCACTCCTTTTTTACCCCACAGTCTAAACAAAGAACCATGTTCAAGGCAAGGTTGGACGTGGCACTTGGTGCCATGGTCTAGCCTTGAGCTCTGTGGTAAAGGGTTGGACTTGATGATCTGTGAGGTCTCTTCCAACCTTGGTGATACTGTGATACTGTGATCTCCCTAGAATATAATCTGGAAGGGATGATAATCATATCTTTGCTTGAAATTTTAGTGGTTATACTACAATTAAGCCAAACTAATTTTAACTATGAAATAGCTAGTGAGAAGAGATAGGTATCTCCAGAGAAGGTTGTCTAAAACATTTACTTTGACTCAGTATGAATTTGCTGATTCAGATGCTTATCTGCCTGCCTTTCATTACAGACTCTCTAACCTGCACATGTAACACATACTTGCTATTTACTTTTAAGATGGATGGAAGTAGGACTATTGATACACAAGAGGTTAGGTTGGTAACAACAAAAGGATATGCAGCTTGTGACAAATATACCCTTTCCCTTGAACTGAAAGGATGGTGGTTTTTCCTTGCCATTCAATGTTTTTACTCCCCTCTTCTGGTATGATTACAGAATAGGAGTCCATGGTGGTTTTATGGTAGTCATTTCTGGAAGAACTGCTAATGTTTGGAATATTTTCTTAACTTGGAATATCTCTGCTTTATTTATCATCCCGCTCCAGCTGTCAGCATGTTACAATGAGCACTTCCTATTATTATACCAAGCTTCTTTGTCTGCAAAATACAGCTTTTAAAAACCAAGTAACTAATACTGCATAGGTGATTATGTGAGCCATTGTGATCACATATGAACAGAGTAGGAACAGCTGGTCAGATAATGTAGATCATAATACACAAATATCCTCACTAATACACAGCAGTGAGTTAATTATTCTGTGTGAGCCATTATTGTCCTTTGTTCCTGATTGCACAGATTGCAACCAGCCATCCAAAAAAGTCTGTGAATCCTGGCTATCTTTTTGAAGTTAGGACGAGTAACTATTTGTCTAAAATGTGTTCATAGGATGTGGTCATAATTCACCATTATCTCATTTTCTTTGTTATCATGTTTAGTATAGTGCAACGCGAGCCAATGTAGGAGTGAGAACAATACCATCTAAGATGAGCAATCATAAACTAAAAATAACAACTTATGACTAGTCAATGTGAGCAGCTGTGAACAGGCCATAGTCAAACACTTATGAATAATGAGCACATTGACAGGCTCAGCATTAGTTTGCAAGCAATTCATAGAAAAACAAATTCATAATTAATAGTATTTATAATGAATCATTCAGTTAGCTCTGCTTCTTGACAGTTGTCATGACACTTCCTATTCATTTTTTTTCATTGAGATCTGCATATCTTGCTCTTTTAATCTTTCAAATATTAATTCTGTCTTGGATTATAGTCCTTGAATTCCTAATAAAAACCCTCTCATTCCACTTGAAATCTTCATTCTTTTGAGAGGTATTGTTTTATTATATAATTATGATTATCTATATTCTAAAGGATTCATTTTTGTAGTATTTAAAAGCACAAAGTATAGCAACCTGGTTTTTTTACCTTTTCAATGGAGGAATTCAGTGGGAGGCTTTAGTGAAGTAATTTTAATGCAAAACATTGGTTGGATTTTTAGTTTTGGTTTGTTATGGTGATACTTTTGTGGAATCATAGAATCAACCAGGTTGGAAGAGACCTCCAAGATCATCCAGTCCAACCTAGCACCCAGCCCTATCCAGTCAACTAGACCATGGCACTAAGTGCCTCAGCCAGGCTTTTCTTGAACACCTCCAGCGATGGTGACTCCACCAAATGTTTTGTTTGTTTTGTTTCTTTGGTCAGTTGGTTGTTTTTTGACATTGTCTTCCTATTACAACATTGTAGAATTAATAGCATAAGTTAATATGTACCTGAAGTTCTTCACTCTCCTGAGAAAATCTTCTGATTTTCAGAGTTAGATGTCTAAAACAAGAACAGCACTAGTTTATATAAGACTATGAAACACACTGGTAATCCAAGCAAGAATTATCACAAAATTTACCACCAATTCTCCTGCTAAGTTTGTTGACTAATTTTGTTCCAATGAACTGTTAATGTGGACTTGAAAATAAACAACATACAGTAATAAACAAACATATACAAAATATTCTCTGGGGGAAGAATTAAAGAAGGAGTCATCTTCAAATATTAAATCCATCATCATTCATACAAATATATGCTGCTGAGCAGAACATGGTCCAGAAGGCAGATTAAAGCCTTCATGGAGCTGGCCAGCAAATTGTGACTTGGCACTCTACATCATAGTCTCAAAAGCAGTGCAGATATTTGTCACAGTGAGTCCTCCAGTTCTGATTCACTAGGTGTCCCGTTTAGGGAATCTGTTGGCATCACATTCTGTTCAATTAGATTATTCAGCTCAATGGAAGCAAAAAGGGAATCAATACTTCAAGTCTCCTTGGAAAGAATATAAATTAATCAGGATGTAGAAAAAAGAAATGAAGAATAAGGAGCCAGAACACAGCAAGAAGGCTGATAACTTTTCCTTAATTCTTTTTTACATATGTGTGACATATATTTGCTTTGGTCTACTTTGTTTTTTTCTGCCTGTATTCCTTACATACTAGGCAGTACATGCTTTTAAAAAGAAAAGAAAATGTCATTTCAAAACAAAAGGTTGGGATGTTCTGTTCCTTGTCCTTTCTCATTTACATTACAGGATAGATCCTTCCTGCTTAATGTGTAGCTACTCAGTATTTTTATTTTATTCCTGTTGCTCAAGATATGGCCTTAAGCCAAATTACTGCACACTGTTTAAGCCCTGCTCTGAAGGTAGAGTTATTGATTTTGTTAAGGATTTTCTTATAGCAGTCCCCACTAATGTATATGAGCACTTCACAAAAAAATTGTCCTCACAACTATCCACTAAGGAGTCTGGAAATGAAGGGGAGGTAGGGGTGGAAGATCATATTCTCACCTTGGTACAGAACTGAAGCATATTGTGTCTAAGTTTATTTTGAAGTGNTGCTTCCTCCCTGGAGGCGTATAAAGCCAGGCTGGATGAGGCCTTGAGCAGCCTGCTCTAGTGGGAGGTGTCCCTGCCTATGGCAGGGGGTTGGAGCTGGACGATCCTTGCAGTCCCTTCCAACCTGAACCATTCTATGATTCTATGATTCTATATGAGACTAATTTTTTTTTTAACACTACATAACACTTTGTGTATTCAACCACAGTATTTCTTGAGCTCAGAAGCTCTCTTTTTTTTTTTTTGAAAGCAATTCCATTTTTTAATTTCATTAAAAGTTCAGGTTCAACAAAAAAAGTTGGATGCTAAAGAGTGTGTTGGTGTGGTAGCTGCTAAGTAAAATTCCAGATTAGAAGGAAGGTGTCTAGAGGACAGAAAGGTTGATTAGAAAAAATAATGAGTAAAAAATAACCAAAATAATCCTACCCACAGATCCAGAGCTGGCTAACAGATCATAGAATCATAGAATCAACCATGTTGGAAGAGACCTCCAATATCATCCAGTCCAACCTCACGCCAAGCCCTATCCAATCAACTAGACCATGCCACTAAGTGTCTCAGACAGGCTTTTCTTGAACACCTCCAGGGATGGTGACTCCACCACCTCACTGGGCAGCCCATTAGAAAGCCAATCACTCTCTCTGGGAAGAACTTCCTCCTAACATCCAGTATATACCTCCCCCAGCACAACTTGAGATCATGTCCACTTGTTCTGTTGCTGGTTGCGTAGGAGGAGACACCAACCCCACCTGGCTACAGTCTCCCTTCAGGTAGTTGTAGACAGCAATGAGGTCACCACTGAGCCTCCTCTTCAGATAAAGTGGAGAAGCTTTCACTGAAGCAATCCTTCTTTGAAGTTTAGTTTGGGCATGCAAAGGGAGGTGCAACTCTGTACTGAAATTCTAAGGTACTTTTCTTAAATATATGACTATACTAATCATTTTAATAAGAGGAGAAGGCTGTATTTCCCAGGAAGTACCTATACAGCCTTTCAAGTTGTACATCCATACTGCACTTGAATCCCCCCGAGATTAAATTTTCACTGCTCAGTTATAGACAATCAATTTACTTGTACACTAAGTATGAGATGGTCACCTCACTGGACTATTTTCTCAATTTTGAGGATGAGATTTCTGATTACAGTTTCTGATTATGGAACAATTCAGTAAAATATCGATCTTAAATACCATCACTTAGGTTTAGTTTTAACAACCTGCTCTAGTGGGAGGTGTCCTTGCCTATGGCAGGGGGTTGGAGCTGGATGATCCCTGAGATCCCTTCCAACCTAAACCATTCTATGATTCTATGATTTCTTATCTCAGAAGGTGAGAAAAGTAAACCAAATTTTCTGTACTCACAACCACAAGTCAAACATCAAGAAGTTTGGACTTTTGTTACTTAGCATCAGAACAATCAGATACAATCCCAAGTTACTCAATATAAGAATAATAATCTTTAATTACTTCTTCTTTTGAATTGCAAACATATTTTTAAACCTTTTCCATACATTTTCAGTAAAATACAAGCATCCTCATAATGAAACTTGCCAAGCAATTGCAATGTGAACTTGATTTCTAGATAAAATGGCAAATACTACTAAAACTGTATTCTTTTAATGTATTCTTCACATTGGGTTTCCTTTCCCCTCTGCTGAAAAAAACCCAAATAAACAACAAAACAAAACAAACAAAATACAACAATGATTTATCTTTGGAACAAACAGATCCCACATAAAGGGAAGAAGAAATGTGTACTCAGAAATTAACAGAGAGCTTGTAAAAAGCTGTATTACCTATGGTAAAATTAGGATATATTATTCTGAAACAGCATTTCAAGTAGTTATTTTACAACTCAGAAGTAAAACATAGTAATTTTGTGGTTTTCATTTGAACCTTAAAATAAAAACATTCTCCTTTGCAACTGAATTATAGCTGGCTATTACCAGGAAAAAGCAGTTTTCAAGGATGAAATCTTAAAGACATTAAAATGAAGCTTTATCAGGAAACTTGGAGGCAATCACAGAGATCACTAATCTCCACAATAATGACATTATAGCGTAGGAACAATTTTGCTGTGTCATATTTATTACCAAAGTCTTTGTTGGAGCACTTTCTCTCAAGGAAAGACAAAGTCATTGCATAATCAAGATCCATTATCTATAATACTTTAGAAATAAACATACTCTAAAACTCTTCTAATTGAACAAGAATTGCTTCATTTTTCTTATTTGTCAAAGTATGTACTGAAAACACATAACTAGTATTTCAAAATAAGTACAAGATCTCAAATTATTGGAATTCTGTCTGAGCAGCAGGAGTTAAAACATTCATTGTGGGGGTTGTTAAGAGAGGATCATTTGTAAACTTCATAATGTGGTATTAAAATGATGTGCTTGTTGCAATCATAGAATCGATCAGATTGGAAGAGATCTCCAAGATCACCCAGTCCAACCTATCACCCAGGGCTGTCCAATCAACTAGGCCATGGGACTAAGTGCTTCATCCAGGCTTTTTTTTGATCACCTCCAGGGACGGTGACTCCACCAGCTCCCTGGGCAGCCCATTCCAATGGCAATACCTCAGTAAAGAGAGATTCTGGTATCTGATATTGTTCTGTTTTCTCTTCAATTTTGTGTTTGATTATCAAATATTATTTATTAATATTTAAAATTTGGGAAAATCCCATAAGACTGGTTTGGATTTTCAGTTGACAGTAATTAGTTGCACACAGAGTAATTTATAAACATGCAATTAAACAGCTTAAACAATCAGAACTTGGAAAATAAGAACACAAACCCAGGAAAAATTCTAACTACGTTTACGGTGCCTTAGCATTAACTCTAGTACCTGTACTTAGGACATGTTGATCCCTGAATAAGTTTCCTGTACAAAGATTCTTCCAAAAACTGTGATTATGATCCCGAGGGTAAAAATAGAAAATATATTCCAGGCAGAGAGAAGGAGAATTCAGTTGCCGCAGGCTGCAAACATGTGGCCGTGGTGAGCAATGCTTTCTGCAGGCAGGACCTGGGTAATGGGACTCAGCATGGCTGGAGAGATGCTGTGGGAAAGATGCATTTTCATGTTGTTCCCCCATTAAATATGCCTTTTGAAAACCAAACTGGTGAACAGGCAGGTGCATCACTTTGGCCAACGAATTCAAAGTTTCATGCCTCAGTGTGACTACACTGGCACCTGGAGGAGCTGCACAAGACACTTGACATATGGTGCTGGCTGCTAGCACTCAGGGCATCTTTGCTGAAGCCAATTCCCATTGCTTAGTCTGCTTATCAACTCAACTCTTGGCTCCTGATATGGGAGGAGGAGAGCAGTGACCAAACCCAATCTGACAAGATTTCTGCCCTGCCAGGACACTCTCCTCACAGAGGGCTACCCCTGCAGCCACACTGCTGCCAAAACCAAACTTTGATACTTAACCCCAATACACAAGTATCTGAAAAGCCTGGCTCAGGAAAGGACTGGGTGTGCAGTTGAGCTGAAACAGGGCTCCTGGACCTGTAGGTGAGGGGAGTCCCCAGGTGAGGCTGGTCAGGGTCAGTAAGACCTAGTGTTGTCATTGGGGCCCTGGCATTTCCAAGAAAGGTTTCTAGGATAATGCTTGCTCTTTGTCTGTTTGTGGACATTGTCTCTGCAGGGGCTGCATGGCATTTTGATGAGACATTTATTCAGAAGGCAGCTTGCTGTGCAGCATCTAGCATCCTCCTAGAGATTTATCTGTTTTGAAGATGCCTTTAGGATGCAGTTATTGCACGTTCACTGCTAAGGGATTTGCAAGTAGTCTTTTCAAATACAGTTTAGACAAAGCCTTTCTACCCCCACGTCTCAATGCCAAGTCCAAGCTTTATCACATATGTTCCAAAGAAATTTATATGCCGATTCTGCTACAGCTGGAAAATTGGACTGCTTCAATCCATTTATCAGTCAGAAACAAATCATATACTGTCATTGTAGATTCCCTTTTCACTCCTCTTTTGACTGTTTCTAAAGAAATGTTGGTTTATACTAAAAGCATATATAAGAGGAGCATTTATGCTCCTTTGAAAGTATCATGATCAAAGGAGCCACAAACAACAATATACAAAGACAAAGACGGCCAACAGATGTTATGGGAGGTTATGATATCAAGGAGTTTTCTTATGGGGCTGATGAATTAGGGTGAAGTAGTACATCTTCCGTGACAAAGTTATTAATCTTAAGTACTTCCCTTACATTTAAATTTCTGGGGTTTATTGAGCGTGTCCAGAGAAGGGTCACTGGGATGATCAGAGGGCTGCAGCACCTCTCTTGTGAGGACAGACTGAAAGAGTTAGGGCTGATCAGTCTGGAGAAGAGGAGGCTCCGAGGTGACCTTATTGTGGCCTTCCTGTATCTGAAGGGGGCCTACAAGAAAGCTGGAGAGGAACATTTTAGGCTCTCAGGGAGTGACAGGACTAGGGGGAATGGAGCAAAGCTGGGGTGAGTAGATTCACAGTGGACATGAGGAGGAAGTTGTTCATCATGAGAGTGGTGAGAGCCTGGACTGGGTTACCCAGGGAGATGGTTGAGGCCCCATTGCTGGAGGTGTTAAAGGCCAGGCTGGATGAGGCATTTAAGGCCAGGCTGGATGAGGCTGTGACCAGCCTGCTCTAGGATAGGGTTGCTCCTGGCCATGGCAGAGGGCTTAGAACTAGACTATCCTTGTGGTCCCTTCCAACCCTGACTGATTCTATTCTATGATTCTATGATTTTTTATTATCAACGATCAATATTTCTTTCTAATAAGTATAATCAATACTGCAACAAGCATGAAGAGCCTATCTTTACTTATACCTGGTTTTCTGCATCCAGCCATCTTTAAAGCATTTTCCCCACTGCACTCTCATTCACCTTTACCTTTTCATTATTTTTCTTTATGTCTTCATTACAGGACATAGCATTAGTAATTTTTGTCTGCCTTTGAATTTAATAGAGCATGTCAAAGTTTTTCTGCCTTTGCAACAGATTGCAATTGATTGCAACTTTTTTGCCATGAGGGAGATGGTTGAAGGCAGCAGAATTACAAACACATAATCAGTCAACATCCAAAGAAAGACTGATGCAATACTGAGTGCTTTGATCCATGGATCCTCATTTTAGAGCAGTGGAGTTTAAAGCACAAAGTGGGTAAACATCATGTCTAATGTAGGAAACTAAGAGAAGGAAAAAAAATGTTTTGACACAATTATTTCAGTCCTCCAATGTATTATTCATTGAATTGTCTCTGTATAACTCAGTATTTGTCTGTTAAAAAAAAAATCAAAACCTTTAAATTGTATTACCTTTAATAAATGTAAATGCATAGGACAATGTAGGTAACTGCATACACTTTTAAAATCACAAATCTTAGACTTGGATCTTCTGTTAATTTATTGGGGGGGGGAAAGTCTGATTTATTACCATATGGTCATAGCATTGGGATTTAATTCAGTAAGAAACACCTCATTTCTATTAGTGTACTCAGTTCAGGTATTTTGAGGTTCAAATCCTGCCATCTATAATAGTTTTTATGCTCTTAAATAAAAGTTTTGTTTTGGTGTCAATGTCTTAGGGCCATGAGGATGCTCAGAGAGCTGCAGCACCTCTCCTCTGAGGATGGACTGAAAGGGTTGGGGCTGTTCAGTCTGCAGAAGAGGAGGCTCCCAGGTGACCTTCTTGTGGCCTTGCAGTATCTGCAGGGGGCCTACAAAAAAAGCTGGGGAGGGACTTTTTAGGGTATCAGTGTGGTGGAAGATCCAAATTATGCCTAGAACACATATCCTTAAACACCTGCCCGAATACCTTGGACCCCCCTTCCTGCTTCTTCTTCCCGGGTGGAAGAAGCCAGAAAGCAGACAAAAGCTTTGGCACCTCTCAGTCTATCACAGACTCCATATGTGGCCTTGTTTTGCAGCTTGCTTTGTGTGTGATAAACACAGGTCAGGACCCTAGGCCTGTGCATCTGCCTTCTGTGGAGAAATAACTTAGGACTGGTTCTAGGGCTGCTTTCACCTGTTGGTGTTGGTCAAAGACGCTCGACAAAGTGCTTCAAACCCTGGCAAAGTGCTTGTGTGCTGCTGCTGCTTTTGTTTGTTCACTGTTTGCCTTACCGCCTCTGTGATCCACCACACTTTGCATCGCGCCTAAGTGGGGACTTGCCTACGACTGGCAGCCCTGACCCTGCCTGACCGAGCCTCAATGCAGGTAACGACCCAGCAACGACCTAGCAACGAGTTCCGACACTGGGACCTGCCGGCCTGCCGCTCCAGCCCGCCCTGCCAGCCCGAGGGCCGACTCCTTGCTGTACACAGCACTCAATCGGACTGCTCCAGCCTGCAAACCTGGCCCCTGCTGTGCCCAGGTGGCTGCTGACCACCCGATGAGCTCCTGAGAGCCACGGCAGACCTCTCTCGTGTCCGTGGGCCTTCTCAGACGGCGTGCTCGATCCGGACTGAACAAGCAGCACAGCCCCATTGCACCATCACCACGGGAAGGCCACCGCATGGCTTTCACTGTCTGTATTTTCCTGTTCATGCTTCTGGAGCGCAACTGTTGAGACTTTGACCAGTGAGAACCTAACTCTCTTCACTCGAGTCGGTAAAAGTTTGTGCTTAACCTCTCAGCGGCAGTCTGTGCTGCAAGGCTCTCCAGTTAGAAACATTTCCTAAAGCCTTTTCCTGAATCATTTGATTTGACTCTGGATAGATGCATTCTGCAAAACAGTTTTACCAACCACATCAGAGAATCTGTCTGTGTTAATTGTAACTAAGTTTGGGGAAGTTTTCTTTGGATAATTAATAAACTATTTAATATTTACATCGGCCTCATTAAAATTCACTCCTAAATCAGATTCAAACTCCTCCTTAGCAATCAGGGAGGGACAGGACTAGGGGGGATGGAGCAAAGCTGGAGGTAGGTAGGTTCAGACTTGATGTGAGGAGGAAATTCTTCAGCTTGAGAGTGGTGAGAGCCTGGACAGAGTTGCCCAGGGAGGTGGTTGAGGCCCCATCCCTGGAGGTGTTTAAGGCCAGCCTGATCGAGGGTAGGGTATCTTTGCCCATGGCAGGGGGTTTGGAACTAGATGATCCTTGTGGACCCTTCCAATCCTGACTGATTCTATGATTCTGTGATTCTTTGACTTTTTCATTTGCCTCTGGTGGGAATACTGGAATAGAGTTTTGGTTTCTTATTCTTTAAATTTTTATTAATAATTTGTTATAAAAAATTAAGATAATTAAGAGTTACTGTAATAAATGAGTATTGGTTACTGTTTAGTGTTTGCCCTTACTCATAATATCTTCCTTCAACATATTCTGTCTATAATATTCAGGCTGCTGAAAGAGGAATGTGACTATTTGATGCCTTGGTTAATACATTTACCTGCCTTCTATTTTTCAGGTTTTGCAGAAGACAACATTTATTACTGAGATTTCATTTTCCTAATTAACCATATATATATATATCTGTGTGTGTCTATAGTTGTATTTGAAAACTTTAAAAATATTCTAAACTGATTTCTAAGATGGTACATGTATGTTAATTACATAAGTCTTTTCCCACAGCTTAGTGTTCTACTTGCTCTCCATTCCACATTAAATCACAAAGTAGACTGAAGTGGAATGGACCTTTAAAAGTCATCTAGTCCATAACCACTGGTTAGCAGGGACATCTTTAACTAGGTAAGACAGGAATGTTTTTTTTGTCATCTCTCTGGGCAGCATGTTCCAGTGGTTCCCCACCCTCACTGTATAAAAATTCAGTAGGCTGCACATGAGCCAGCAGTGTGCTCAGGTGGCCAGGAGAGCCAATGACATCCTTGCCTGTATCAGGAACAGTGTGGCCAGTAGGACAAGGGAGGTTATTCTGCCTCTGTACTCAACGCTGGTCAGGCCACACCTTGACTCCTGTGTCCAGTTTTGGGCTCCTCAATTCAAGAAAGATGTTGAGATACTGGAATGTGTCCAGAGAAGGGCGACAAAGCTGGTGAGAGACTTGGAACACAACCCTGTGAGGAGCAGCTGAAGGAGCTGGGGTTGTTTAGCGTGGAGAAGAGGAGGCTCAGAGGTGACCTCATTTCTGTCTACAAGTACCTGAAGGGAAGCTGTAGCCAGGTGGGGGTCTCAAGTTGTGCTGGGGGAGGTATAGGCTGGATATTAGGAGAAACTTCTTCACGAAGATTTGCCATTGGAATGGGCCACCCAGGGAGGTGGTGGAGTCACCATCCCTGGAGTTGTTGAAAAAAAGACTGAATGAGGCACTTAGTGTCATGATCTAGTTGATTAGATAGGGTGGACTGGATGATCTTGAAGGTCTCTTCCAACTTGGTTGATAACAAAAACAAATAAAATGTGTCTCTGATTTGACTGATAATAATGTGATGAGGCAGAATTATAAAAATGCAGTTACCTTTATTTTCCCAAAAAGCCATCTCCAAAACTATATTACAAAACCAGTTCAATTTTACATACAGGTTCTAATTAGGTCAGGAATTTTCACAAGGATGCTTATGGGCAATTTTGGTAATTCAGGAAAGTCAGAAAATAGAAAAGTCTAAGCCACAAAATAGCTTTACTCTGCTTAGATATCAAAGGCAGATGAAAGAGCCCTAGGAGAAGGCCAACAGAGCACCAGATTTACTCATGAGGACAAAGTAGGAATTTGGAGACAGGCTCTAGAACTCCTTTGCAGCAGCCTCTGGAAGCTGCAAGTTTTATAATCCAATTGTGGAACCATGCAGAGTAAATTCAATGTGAATGGAACCCACCAAAGTCAAAATATGTCCAGACACAACTTCCATGAGGCAGATGTTGTGGAGCAGTGCCGCCTTATCAGCTCAGGGAAAGCTGCACTGCTGGTGGGTTTCTGTGAACTGTGGCAGTTTACAGCTGATTCAGGGTCATTCCAGCTTGGGGGTAGGGAGCAGGAAAGCAGAATACACCAGTCTGAGGAGAAGCCAGGCCCAGGTGCCACAAGGAAAGGTCTCAAATGGTCAAAATGAACCTAATGGACTTGATGGACGTGCATGTACTTTCTGGTCACTCTTAAGTCTTTCCTAGACACTGTGGCCAGTGCTAATACATACTGGGCACAAATAATCCAGCCAATTACAGAACCAGATGCCAGCGTGGGCTTTCCTATGTGTTTGGGGGGTTATTTTTGGTTTTTTTTTGTTGTTTGTTTGGTTGGTTTTTTTTTTTTTGTTTGGGTTTTGTTTGTTTTTTAGGGGGTCTGTTGTGCTTTGGTTTGGTGAGGTTTTGTTGGTTGGGGTTTTTGTGCATTTGTTTGTTGCATTTTGTTTTGTTTAATTTTCCTTAGATCACAAATAATTTAATACTTTAAAAAGTCAATTAAAAAAATCCCAATAAATCAAAGTCTTACTAGCTTCACCAGCAGGACAGTTGACAGTAGGACAGCTTGTAAAATGGACTGTAACTTGATGGCTGTATAAAACCAGTGGTGACTTTTAGACTGCTTTCAGTTTTCAAATGATGATACAGATTAGCCTTAAACAGACTGAATTACAGGAATCTAACTATAATGGTAGAGGCAGAAATAAATGAAGTGTTTTTCTAAACCAGGGCCTGGAACACAAACCCTATGAGGAGAGGCTGAGGGAGCTGGGGGTGTTTAGCCTGGAGAAGAGGAGGCTCAGGGCAGACCTCATTGCTGTCTACAACTACCTCAAGGGAGGTTGTAGCCAAGTGGGGGTTGGTCTCTCCTGCCAGGCAACCAGCAACAGAACAAGGGGACACAGCCTCAAGTTGTGCTGGGGGAAGTATAGGCTGGATGTTAGGAGGAAGTTGTTGGCAGAGAGAGTGATTGGCATTGGAATGGGCTGCCCAGGGAGGTGGTGGAGTCACCATCCCTGGAGGTGTTCAAGAAAAGCCTGGATGAGGCTCTTGGTGCCATAGTCTAGACAACTGGCTAGGGCTGGGTGCTAGGTTGGACTGGATGATCTTGGAGGTCTCTTCCAACCTAGTTGATTCTATTGTATTCTAAAATCTGTTTCTGAATAAAAAGTTTATGCTCTCTCTAACAAGCAGAGATGAAAACAATCATTTTTTGAGTCACTACAACATCCTTAAACAAAAAGGTGTTTACAAAGAACATCTTCAAGAAAAATAACCTTATTATCAAGTGTGACCTAATTTTGCATACTTTGATTTTTTCTCAGCTGCTTGATTAATTTGTAATAAGAATGTGTATGTGTAGGGTGAATTTTCTTTCCTATGTTGAAAAGATATAAGACACACACTAATTACATCCAGAAAGGGAATATGTCTTCTTTCTTAAAATTGGATATAATGTTAGAATAAGCTAATAATTGCAAAATATCTTGTTCCAATAGCAAGTCACCACAGCGTCAGTACATCAGACAAAATTCTCCTTTCTAATTGCTTAGTTTGTAAAATATGTTGTGCATAACAAGGATACAAACAGAAACAGATGTGCTTTGTCAGCCAAAGGGGAAATATGTGCATAACAAGTTAACCCAGGAGACGCTTACAGTATCCTAGAAATGCAGTCATTAATGTACATTATCATTCTTCATCACTCTTGGCTCGTTACTTTTACCCTATGAGGAGAGGCTGAGGGAGCTGGGGTTGTTTAGCCTGGAGAAGAGGAGGCTCAGGGCAGACCTCATTGCTGTCTACAACTACCTGAAGGGAGGTTGTAGCCAGGTGGGGGTTGGTCTCTTCTGCTAGGCAAGCAGCAACAAGACAAGGGGTCACAGCCTCAAGTTGTGCCAGGGGAGGTCTAGGCTGGATGTTAGGAGGAAGTTCTTCCCAGAGAGAGTGATTGGCATTGGAATGGGCTGCCCAGGGAGGTGGTGGAGTCACCGTCCCTGGAGGTGTTCAAGAAAAGCCTGGCTGAGGCACTTAGTGCCATGGTCTAGTTGATTGGACAGGGCTGGGTGCTAGGTTGGACTGGATGATCTTGGAGGTCTCTTCCAACCTGGTTGATTTCTATTCTATTCTGCCTATTTGCATTGGCATGTGACATTTATGCAATATACAGTGCTTCAGACAACTAATGTATCATTCAAATAAGAGAGATGAAGAAGCTGATACATGTTTTTAGAAAGCCTCTTTGTAATAAGTTCTCTGCTTAATCTATAACTGTAATAGTACCTTCTGCTTTAGCAGAAAGGAGCAGCTTTAGTCTCCCTAGAGAGCAAGTGGCATATTGCACTACAAGAATCTCCTTCCAAAAGCTTACTGTGTGTATTTTACTAGTTTTGCCACATTGTTTGAAATGGTTTGGTACTGTCCTATGCACTGTACACATTCTCTAATCTAGTTGCACAACTGAGCATAAAAGACCCTGTAAATAAGTTTAAAAAATATTTTTTACCAGTAAACAATAATTAGAATCATAGAATGGTTTCGGTTGTAAGGGACCTCAAGGATTATTAATGCTATTAATAGTCATAATTCATAATAACAATAAATGCATGGAGGAGAAGGGTAGAGAAAGTAAAAAAGAAACAATATTATTAAAGTTATATATGTTTACATTTCTATAAATTGTTGATGTATAACAATTTTCCTCAAAAATGAAGCATTTTTCCTTTTGAGGAGTAGCTGAAAGTAATGGAAGCTGTTCACTATTTAGAAAAGGGGGCTGAGGTAAAACCTTATCACTCTGTACAACTACCTGAAAGGAGGTTGTAAGGAGACCTTCTCCCACGAAACAAGTGATAGAACAAGCAGAAATGCTCTCAAATTGTGCCAGGGAAGGTTTAATATTGACATTAGAAAAAAATTCCTGATTGAAAGAATTTTCAAGCTATTTTAAGAGATTGTCTGGGAACATGGTTGAGTTACCATCTCTGGAGGTTTATATGTGGTACTAGGGACATGGTTTTAGTGGTGGACTTGGAAATGCTGAGTTAATAGTTGGACTCTTAAGGTCTTTTACAAGATAAATGTTGGACTGGATGATCTTGGAGGTCTCTTCCAACCTGGTTGATTCTATTCTATTTATGAGTTTATGATTCTGTGCTTCTATGTATTCCAAAGCAATGAAATTCTCACAACATTTACAAAATAATAAAATGGAATTTCAGAAAAAGTCTGCTCCTGAAAATGTAAATCAAACTATGAATACAGTAAGTTTGTGGTTTGGGTTTTTTTAATGAAGAATTTTCTTTGCTGGTTTTTTTTTCCCCCAAGCCTGTCTAAAAGCAGAAACAGGGAGTAAAATAAACTAAATTCAGTTATCCGAATTTAGATAGATTAGTAGAACTAATACTAATGAACAGTGATGGGATGACAGGAGGATGTTTTGACTGCAAACATAAAACAAAGAATTCTACAGTTCATTCAGCTGTAATTAGGTGATTTTCTCTCAGATAACCATAAGTTTAAAACACTGATAATGTTATAGTTATTTTAACAACTTCAATTGATGCAGTTGCAAGTGATAGTTTGTGCTGATGCAATAAGAAATTCAGTGAAAGGTTAGTGAGAATTACAAGAGAAAAAAAGTGTATTATAATAAAATATAAAGTAAAGGCATTTACTCTAGGCATCAAGCAGAATATTGAAGTGAAGCATCCTTAGAAATGCAAATATTTTGTATTGTACTGTAACAACTTTAAGCCATAAATTGCTTACTCAGGGTATGTGATTCTGAGAAGACACAAAAATGTCATACAAGTAACTTACAAATTGCAAGCAACAAACGTAGCAAAATACAATTAATGTGAAATGAATGCAAATTTAATACAGATTGCCAGGAAGAATCCTTCATGTGCTAAAGAAAATATGGGAGGTTGTGGATGCTTCCTCCCTGGAGGCATTTAAGGCCAGGCTGGATGAGGCCTTGAGCAAACTGCTCTAGTGGGAGGTGTCCCTGCCTATGGCAGGGAGTTGGAGCTGGATGATCCTTGAGGTCACTTCCAACCTAAACCATTCTATGATTCTATAGTCCCATACTAGCTACTATGAGGAAAAATAACTCTGTCTCAGCCAAAATCAGCACATTTTTATTTTTCTTTCTTGTAACAGAGTATTAATATTTTTAGGCTACTTACATATTTACATACTTTCTAGTCTGTTTTTAAAGGAAATTATCAAAAGAACTTCATTAGATTGGTCCACTGTAAATATTATTCTGTTTTCCCTGTGAATCAACCTCCCTTGAATAAATCAGTAACCCTTGTCTGAGTCATTGGACACTGGAATGGGCTGCCCAGGGAGGTGGTGGAGTCGCCATCCCTGGAGCTGTTCAAGGCAGGGTTGGACGTGGCACTTGGTGCCATGGTCTAGCCTTGAGCTCTGTGGTAAAGGCTTGGACTTGATGATCTGTGAGGTCTCTTCCAACCTTGGTGATACTGTGATACTGTGTGATACTGTGAGCTTCCTATATTACCCAATCTTGAAAGAATAATTAGACCTAATTCATGTTTGTTCCTGTACCCTTCCAACCTAAATCATTCTATGATTCTATAAAATCCTCCAAGGTATAATTTATATAGTATTTAGGAGAAAAAAGATGGAAAAGCATGAAGAAAAAGTTACCTACTTTGTTCCATCCCTATGTGGAAATGAGAGTTCTTAAAAATGCATAATATAAGTGCATGTGACCAAAAGTAATAAAAGGAAACACACAATCTATCGCTTAGGTTCAAAATTCTGGCTTTTACAAGAAAAAATAAAATGAAGTCTCATAGAGAAATTGTATTTGATTTGTGTAGCAACATCTTGGTTGTGACAGGTTGCAGACTGGCTAATAAAAACAGATGAAAAAGACCAACAGAAATTTTTAGGAGTATGCAAAACCATAATGATTTCAGGATCTTTCCGTACTTCGTATGGAAGGCATTAAGTAGGAAAAACTTAGCCATCTTAGTTTGAAAGTTTTCCTCCCCGTGTAATAATAAGGGTCTAATTAATTGCTTTTTCTACTTATTGAACTTTCTCATCTGATGTACCTTGCAGGAGACTTATTCACTCCCTTTAAAATGTGTTGTATGTCTCGATATGGGAAAAGGGATAGAGAACATAGAGTGTAGGAACCTAATTAAATCATTACCTGTGTGAGCACTAGTATAAAACATCATCAATCAGATAAACACAAAGGAGGGGGGTTAAGCATGAGAGGGTCTTGAAACACTCTCATGGAGAAAAAGAACACTGTATTCAAAGATGAGAACACTGAGGACTCCAGCCAAGAATGTGACCCACAACTAATGCCAGGTGGATGAAAGGTAGCAAGGTCAGACTGAGGAAGACATTGGCCTTCCTCCCACAGACCCCAAAAGGCGACCACCAGGTGGCAATGAGCATGCGTAAAGAGGTGGGACAGGATGGAAAATAATTCCAGGAATGATTGTAATAACTCCACCTATTCCCAGAACTAATTCTAATAACCCTACCCCTGCACTGAATATGTATGATTTGGTAGTATAAACATTTCACCTGAACAAGGTGAAGGTGTGCAAGGGCTTTGAACGAGGACCTCCCCATGTTACCCAGCGCTAACTAAACATATCTTTCCTGATAACACTCTGCGTGTTGTGAGGTCTCATTTTCCATAAGTCTGTCTTCACTGGTGGTTCCCTTCCTAATTTCATATACCTTATCTCCTATCTATTCTTCTTGTCCAGGCTCCAGTGTCACAGACTACTGTTAGAAAATGTTTCAGTCTTGACTCCTTTCAGTAATTTATCATCAGTTTGAGCCTTTCCCTTTTTTTAGTCCCAGCTGATTTCCAAAGCTTCATTCAAGCCATGTAAATGTATTCCTTACTTGGAGAACATAAGTCAGAAGTTTAGGGGGGATCTCTGCGTAATGAAGAAGAAAAATGTACGTCCAGCCTACATGAAATGATTCACCTTCTGCTGTCCTCATGCCTCTGCAGTAGAGAGAAATGTTGCAACACTTCTATCTCTATGAACTGAACTTAATGCTTTAACCTGTGTGGAAAGATTAAGGTGTTTTGTACATTGTAGATGGGTATTTGGTTTAGTACATTCACATCATTGAACTTAGGGTATTAAAGTTTGACTCCTATTTTGCTTTATTCCTATAACATTTGAAATCTGGAAGAAATGAAGACAGAATACACCCACTGATAAACATATAATTAAGGTGATTATTTAGCCAGAATTTTATTCTTTGACCCTATTTAACTGTATCAGAAAGAAACAAAACAGATGCTTAAATATCTTACTCTTTCTCATCATAATTTGTGCTGATTTTGGCTAGGATACAATTCATTTTCTGCATAGTAGCTAGTATGGGCTGTTTTGGATTCGTGCTGAAAGCCATGTTGATAATTGTTACAGCTGAGCTGTGCTTACAGGGAGTCAAGGCCATTGCTGCTTCTCAACCCAGCTCACAAGCAGGCATGCTGGGACTCTACAAGCATCCGGGTGTGGGGCTCAGCTCATCCAAACGAGCCAGAGTCATATTACATATCACAGAACATCAATCTCAGTATATAAACTGGGAGGAGTTGGCTGGGTGGATGGATCATTGAACAACTGCTAGTCAGCAGTGAGTGAGTAATTGCATTGTGCTTCACTTCTCTTTGTTGGGGTTTATTTCTCTCTCTTTTTGTGACATTCTTTTTCATTACTATTATTGTATGTTTTTATTAGTTATTAAACTGCTAGCTCAACCTGCAAGTTTCACTTCTTAAAAGCTCTCTTCCCTGTCCCACTGAGAGGAAGGAGTGAATGAGGAGCTGTGTGGTGTTCAGTTACTGACTGGTGTTAAACCACAACATAAATGTGCTTAATGGTTGCTGGGAAGGAGGATTCTCAAAGGCACTGCAACACTACTGGATACTGTAGGAAAGTCTAGATGACCTTGGAGATCTCTTCCAACCAGACATATTCTGTGAGTCTGTCTGGATATACAGTCCTTTTGTAGTTGTCTTAGCATAATTGGAAGTGAAACTTACTTTCTATAACCAATTCAGATCTGAGTAGTATTAATTGGATGATAACAGTAATGCTTAGTGCTTTAATGGTACTTTACATGGTCAGAAATGGGCACAAACATTAACAAAATCATCATCACAATGCCTCTGTGAGGTACTAACTGGAGATGGAAAAGGCCCTTTACTAGATCATAAAATTCCATTCTCTTGCCAGGGCAGCATACTCTTTCACCCAGCAAAGGGCATAGAAGGTACTAAATTGCTGCTGTTTCTGAACTTCACCTTAGGACATTATTTTCATCTGGGACCTCCCTGTACGGGGACATCACAAAGTTTTAAAATAGCTCTGTAACTAAAGTGTTCCTTTTTGATGAAGCTGAAATAGACTTTTACTGCTCTTCTCCTTAGAGGACTTCCTTTTAGAGAGACCACTTCTTTGGAAGGCTCTTCCAACCAAAACAATTCTATGACAAAACAATACTACTCCATGAGCTTTCAGTTCAGCCAAGTACTTAAGCGCATCCTAAGTGAGCAGAAAGAAGAAGCTAAACATAAGGAGCTCAGCCAAGTAGAGAGGCCCAGCTGGTCCCCACAGATAGTGTTACAGTGATCATCAAGTGTCTTCCTACCTAACCGGGGGGCCACCAGGCCCCCCGGCCTTTGTCCACTTCCCATTCACCCAGTGTACACCATAGGGACTCACCAGTGATGACAGGAGGAGGCTGCGTCTGCCCAGTTGGGCAAGACTTAGGGCGTCTCCCTTTCCTGGGGCAGATTAAAAAGGGCAGTGGAGAGGGAGGGCAAAGTCGTCACACCTGCGGTGGGCGGAGACTCCAACACAACCCAGGTGCTCTGGGTTTGGGGGAAAGAAAGGGAAAACACAGTGTGGGGTGGGAAAGGGAGAGATACGATGGTGAAGGGAAGGTAATACTGAAAGGAGGGCATAGAGAGGAAAAGGAGATGAAAAGAGGAAGATTGGGAGAAAGAGGAAGATGGAGAGGAAAGGAAGGAGGTGGTGGAAAATAGGAGATAGAGAGGAAAGAAGGAAGATGGGAGAGAAGTGGGATAAAGAAAAAAAAACAAACACAGAAAAACCAGGCAATCCTGCTCAGGCAGAAAGATTGGACTGGATGATCTTTTGAGGTCCCTTCTAGCCCCTAACATTTTGTGGGTCTGTGATAATTCTACCTTATTTTCTCAGTAGTTCATCTAGATTTAATTAACTGGCTTTACATAAATATTCCTGAATAGATTCCTTCATAAAATTAGAAGAAAAATAAAACAAACAAAAAAACCAAAACAAAACAAACAAAACCAACTCAAAATGATAAAGAAACTCCAAATAACCAACCCCGAAAAAATCTACAACAATAAGAATCAACCAACTTTGAGTAGCCTTTAGTATGATCCGAGAGAAGATGGCTTGAAGCTATTAGCACAGTTTCTCAGATGACTTTTTATGGACCTTTGGTACTTAATCTAAATAAAGATTGAGAAGTTAATTAGGAGTTAATTTATTTACCCCAAGACTAGCAAGGAAAACCCAAACAAGTTAGTGATCTTATTCAAATAGAGAAATTAAAGGTATTAGTCTAGAAGTGAAACCTTTTAAGTATGTAAATAGATTGGTTTTCATCAAGAGATTTGTCTTCTTCAGTAATTTGATCAATTACTTGCATACTGTCTTAAGCAAGTATCCTCATGCTGTCCTCCCACAGGCCCCAAAAGGCGACCACCAGGTGGCAATGAGCATGCGTAAAGAGGTGGGACAGGATGGAAATTAATTCCAGGAATGATTGTAATAACTCCACCTATTCCCAGAACTTATTCTAATAACCCTACCCCTGCACTGAATATGTATGATTTGGTAGTATAAACATTTCACCTGAACAAGGTGAAGGTGTGCAAGGGCTTTGAACGAGGACCTCCCCTTGTTACCCAGCGCTAACTAAACATATCTTTCCTGATAACACTCTGCATGTTGTGAGGTCTCATTTTCCATAAGTCTGTCTTCACTGGTGGTTCCCTTCCTAATTTCATATACCTTATCTCCTATCTATTCTTCTTGTCCAGGCTCCAGTGTCACAGACTACTGTTAGAAAATGTTTCAGTCTTGACTCCTTTCAGTAATTTATCATCAGTTTGAGCCTTTCCCTTTTTTTAGTCCCAGCTGATTTCCAAAGCTTCATTCAAGCCATGTAAATGTATTCCTTACTTGGAGAACATAAGTCAGAAGTTTAGGGGGGATCTCTGCGTAATGAAGAAGAAAAATGTACGTCCAGCCTACATGAAATGATTCACCTTCTGCTGTCCTCATGCCTCTGCAGTAGAGAGAAATGTTGCAACACTTCTATCTCTATGAACTGAACTTAATGCTTTAACCTGTGTGGAAAGATTAAGGTGTTTTGTACATTGTAGATGGGTATTTGGTTTAGTACATTCACATCATTGAACTTAGGGTATTAAAGTTTGACTCCTATTTTGCTTTATTCCTATAACGTTTGAAATCTGAAAGAAATGAAGACAGAGTGCACCCAGTGGTCAACATATAATTAAGGTGATTATTTAGTCTAATCTTAGCGAGTTATTTCAATGGCTGAAGTGATCATGTACATTTAGCTGATCTTTTCTGTTGTTGAGTTTATTAAACATTAATAAAAACACTCAGCTAATCTTTTCTGGGTTTGAGTTTATTAAACATTAATAAAAATACCCTTAATGTCAGTACTGTTATCTTTGTACTACTCTGCCTGATCTTTCCTCACAAAAGCCCTGATCCAATGATGATTAAGTCTAATAAAAAATGTTCCTTTGACTTCAAAGGACTGGCTCAAAGAATGCAAAAAGTTCATTGTAAATTCTGTGAACAAAAGCACATTAGCTTCTCAACATGACTAGAATAAATAACAATGTGTCACAGAGAGATCATGAATAAGTTATGATCCACTGAAGCCAAGAAGAGCAGACTTTGAACTCTAGTAATTCCATTTTAAGTTTGCACTTAGAAGCTATTAAATTTGTGAATGTTGCTTTACATTTTGGGTGTTATTATATATGGAAGATTCACCATTCCTCAAATATCAGGGAAAAGGATAAAAGGGATAGTACATCATAATAGCATAGCTAAGGCATATACATTTCTATAACATATTATAGTGAAGTTAGAAAATAACATATGTGGGAAAGCACAGATGTGTCTGTTTAGTTACCTCCTAGGTTTGGATCCTCATGACGACTGTAAGGAAATAGCAAAAATCTCTTTGGAACTTGGCATACAAATAAGAACATTACACTTTTTATGTGTGCAAACCCAGGACAACTGTTTCTTTTCTGCTATGTGTAATAAATGTTTTATGCACAGTGTGACTCTCTACAACCTATGCAGGTTTATGCTGTCTGTAAAATGCCTGCTGGTATCACTGCTAAGAGCTCTGTATAGGAAATTAAAGAAGAGTATGCAGTTGAGCACCTGAAAGTTAAACAGCAACATTTATACTGCCAACTTCTAGACACACAGTTATGGTAGAACACTCTCTTGAAGCAGTTAGCAAGATCTGTCTAAAGGTACTCCACTTTGTGTCAGTGCACACATATTTACCATTTTCCCCACTTTATTTCATGTTTATGTTAAAACTTCTCTACTCAGCTGTGAAGTTGAAATAATTTGAATGTCTTCTTGAAAGAAAAAAAACCCAAAAAGCTATTTTATTAGAATATCCACATAGAAACTGGAACTGGAATAAGCACTCTTGATGTGGTGCTGATGATTTTAAAACTCAGCTTCAAAATGAGGCAAACCATGTTTCAAGGATGCTTGTTTCTTCATGCTTCTTATAAAGAAGAAGACCTTAATCACAAATAGAATGACAGAGATCCCACTCTTACCCACTTTCACCTCATTCTGTTGATCTCTAACAGCTCTAACTGTTTCCATTTAAAACCAAGGAGATTATGTTTTCACCCCCTTTCAGGAAAAGAAGGTACCCAAAGCCATTTATGAGAAGCTTGACATAATTGGTAAAATACTAAAGGAATAATAAGGACAAAAGGTCAGAAGGGGATGATATCCATGATTTTGAAAATGGACCACTATGCAACTAGACAAAAAACATACTCTGAATGTAAAAGCTTGATATGCTGGTCTCATAATTATGTCATTTGGAAGACACATTTTGCTGCTGTAAGGTGCAAAGCTGTCTATTTTCTACAATCACTATGTAGTCTATAACACATTATTAGTCATTAAAGTAGTATACATAGTAATTTATAACAGATGGCCTAACAGTGAAACTATGAAGTTATTCTTTTGTCACTTGTTTTTCCTCTTATTCCTGTAAATCTCATATTGACAGAACAAAGATCTGCCTCAAAGCGTACAGCAAACCTTTCCCTTCTTAATGGCTTATGTAATTTACTAGAAAATGGCCTGCATGAATCTGAATCCCTTCAGAGCAGCATGAAAGCTGAAGCCAGTTATCTCATTTTCTGGATGAGTGCTTTAGCCTCAAAGTTGTACACAAATGTCAGTCTATGTTATATGTGTTTTAAAAAGTGAGAAACATCATTTAAACATCACCATTAAGAGGCAAAGTACAGATCTTAAATCCCATTGGACATATATACTTGATGTATATCTAAAGTTGGGACCTCTGCAGTCAATAGAAACAAAGGCAGTAACAGAATCAGAATCAGCCAGGTTGGAAGAGACCTGCAAGATCATCCAGTCCAACCTAGCNGCCCTTCTCTGGACATGTTCCAGCACCTCAACATCTCTCTTGAATTGAGAGGCCCAGAACTGGACACAGTACTCAAGGTGTGGCCTGACCAGTGTTGAGTACAGGGGAAGAATAACCTCCCTCGTCCTACTGGCCACACTGTTCCTGATCCAGGCCAGGATGCCATTGGCTCTCTTGGCCACCTGGGCACACTGCTGGCTCATCTTCAGCTACTATCTCTCAGTACCCCCAGGTCCCTTTCTTCCTGGCTGCTCTCCAGCCACTCTGTCCCTAGCCTGTAGCACTGCTTGGGGTTGTTAAATCTTATCCCATTGGCCTCTGCCCAACCATGCAGCCTGTCAGGGTCCCTCTGCAGGGCTCTCCTACCTTCCAACAGATCAACACCTGCTCTTAGCTTTTTTTAGTTTAATGAGTTTGCATATATTTAGAAATAAATAAATTGAAAGTGTAGTAGTATTTTAATGTAGGAAATATTTTCCCTTCTAAGAAAAATATGAACACAGTAAATATGTCTCTTTTTTTTTTTTGTCCTTAATGTTTTGTGGTAGGATTTCTGAAATTATAACTCAGAGAGCATGCTCCAGTGACCAGTTGGCTGGTCATATTATGATGATAGGTAATATAACTCTGGCTAGTTTGGATGAGCTGAGCCCCACACCTGGATGCTTGTAGAGTCCCAGCATGCCTGCTTGTGAGCTGGGTTGAGAAGCAGCAATGGCCTTGACTCCCTGTAAGCACAGCTCAGCTGTAACAATTATCAACATGGCTTTCAGCACGAATCCAAAACAGCCCATACTAGCTACTATGCAGAAAATGAATTGTATCCTAGCCAAAATCAGCACAAATTATGATGAGAAAGAGTAAGATATTTAAGCATCTGTTTTGTTTCTTTCTGATACAGTTAAATAGGGTCAAAGAATAAAATTCTGGCTATTATGTTACAATTCTTAGCTTATGATATAAAAATAAGGCTAATTTAGTCAGCATTTTTAACTTTTGCATTTGATTAGGGTTGATTTGATTAAGCATTTAATTTAGATGGCTTGGAGATGGTGGAGTCGCCATCCCTGGAGGTGTTTAAAAAAAGCCTGGCTGAGGCACTTAGTGCCATGGTCTAGTAGATTGGATAGGGCTGGGTGGTAGGTTGAACTGGATGATCTTGCAGGTCTCTTCCCAGCTGGTTGATTCTATGATTATTGACATATCATGTAAGCTAATACTTATAGCATATCATGGTGTTAAGTAATCAAAGGCAAGAACATCAATAATATTTCTACATTGGAAGCAGTTGAATTTAAACATGATTATATGATGGTGGCATAGCTGAAGCACATTATTCTCTCCATTTGAGACTTAACATTGAAACAGTCTAATGATCTTTATCCTGTGGCAGTGCTATGCAGACAAAATGGTAAGTTGTACTTTAAAAGGGAAGATTCCATTTGCAGTGCTTTATCGAATTTCAGGCAACTTAGCCTTGCAATTTCATTAGCTACTGAGAATAAGTCTTTTTCACTCTCTGGTCACCTTTTCTCCATGGAAGAGATAATTTACTGAGGCAGAAGTCAAGAGGAAAACAGATAAATGAAGCAAAAAAAATAGTCAATTGGTATGTAGATAATGATCCAAGGCACAATAATGCATTTCTTAGATAAAGGTAATAAGACAAGCTGCATCTGATAGAAGAAACTGATAATGAAAATATTGAATAAAAGTCTTACTCTTTTATAAAGATTTATGTTAACCTTATAAAAGAGAAGCTATTTAATTCAGCTCCATTAGTCTTAATTCAAATTCAGTTTGAATGTCTTTCTGCTTTATCAGCATGCAATTTGGCATGTAGAGCTTAATAATTCTTCTGAAGCTACTTTAAGATTAATATAGATCAAATATCAAAACTGAATGTTTAATGTTTTCTATGACATATTCTGTTCCTTGACTTTGGCTTATTATTCGCTGGATATGTCATCAACATCAGAGTTTCCCTTCAACCTATTCTGATAGTAAATAAAGAAGTATAGATAGTTTTGAGTGTGATTTGCTAACCAGTTTTAGAGTTCTATATTAAGATGGAAAGAACTGCTCTTTAATAGGCTTTTTTTAATCCTTGCAATGGGCAATAGCTTTGTGTTTAAAATTTGTTACATGCAATTAAAATTCAGACCATATTTTGAGGGTAAATTTAATTTTTATTTATTGAGTCACTTGGGGTTTTAGCAAAAAGTATTTAAAAAAAAAAATCTTAGAACATTCTGTTATAGTCAGGAGAATGTTTTTGGGTTGGGTTTTTTACTCAAAAAAAAAAAAAGTATGAATGGAAGGAGAAATACAGAGAGTTAGTAGGCTGAAGATGAGCCAGCAGTGTGCCCAGGTGGCCAAGAGAGCCAATGGCATCCTGGCCTGTGTCAGGAACAGTGTGGCCAGTAGGACAAGGGAGGTTATTCTGCCCCTGTACTCAACACTGGTCAGGCCACACCTTGAGTACTGTGTCCGGTTCTGGGCCCCTCACTTCAAGAGAGATGTTGAGGTGCTGGAAGGTGTCCAGAGAAGGGCAACAAAGCTGGTGAGGGGCCTGGAACACAAACCCTATGAGGAGAGGCTGAGGGAGCTGGGGTTGTGCAGCCTGGAGAAGAGGAAGCTCAGGAGGGACCTCATTGCTGTCTGCAACTGCCTGAAAGGAGGCTGTAGCCAGGTGGGAGTTGGTCTCTTCTGCCAGGCAACCAGCAACAGAACAAGGGGACACAGCCTCAAGTTGTGCCGGGGGAGATATAGGCTGGATGTTAGGAGGAAGTTGTTGGCAGAGAGAGTGATTGGAATTGGAATGGGCTGCCCAGGGAGGTGGTGGAGTTGCCATCCCTGGAGGTGTTTTAAAAAAGCCTGCATGAGGCACTTAGTGCCATGGTCTGGTTGACTGGATAGGGCTGGGTGCTAGGTTGGACTGGATGATCTTGGAGGTCTCTTCCAACCTGGTTGTTTCTATTCTATTCTAGTGGGCTATGCAGACTTAGATGGGGAAAACTGTTGAAATAATAAAAGTGCACATAAGAGGTTATTAAAGGTGACTGAATTCCAAAACACAGTAAAAGTAATCCACAAAGTACTTAACTACCTGATTTTCTCTGCCCAACTCACTGTGCTCTTAATTTCTTAAAGTCTTTTCAGCTGTTGCCCAAGCAAGGAATGTTAATTACCTACTTTTCTTGTAACAGAAATGTTTGCCAAGGACACAGTGTCTGCCAGTTTTATTGTTGGGTTCTGGTGGAGACAGTAATCTTAGACTCCTTTATAAATGATGGGGGAAAAGGCACTTTCATAATTTAAACCTCTCATCCTAAGATTGGCAAGTATAATAGATCAGTGGTATCTGGAATATGACTATTAACTAAGAGGTTCACAGCAAGATGAAATATTTTGCTTGAACATTATTTATTTTTAATTGTCTTTATAAGGGATGCAGCATGAATTGGTTATTAAAGCTAGATGAGACAGTCTGCATACTTAAATGTCTGCTTTTAGAGATGTCTACAGGTATTCAAGTCTTGACACTGCTGGAACTTTACAGTTAAGTTACTGTCTGCCCTGGAAGGCTAATAGGCAGAAAACAGTTCGTGCTTTGCCCCATCCTTTTGCTGATGGAGGAAGCACGGGCAGGAGGAAAACAAAGGTTTGGGCTGTTATGTCGGTTCACAAAGTGATAAACAGGCACCCACAGGTGTATAGGTACTTGTTGGTGTCTTGCCCAAATCAGGGTAAGCAAGCCCTGATTTCACCTAATATGGTCAGTTTGGTAAAGTGCCTTTCTGATTGGTGAAGGTCTTTGGTCAAAGGAGCCATTACACTCAGGCAAATAATAGAAATGGACCTGAGTTGTAAGCAGTCAGTGCTCTGCTCTGCTCTGCCTCACTGCTCTGCTCAGACTATGTGCTATGCCTTGTGCTTTGGACTGGCTTACCCTTGATGTCTTGAGTGAAGGCTTGAAACTTAAGTGCTTCAGGTTTACCAGAAAGGACACTGCCTAGGTGTGTTCAAAAAAGACTGGATGACACACTTGGTGCCATGGTCTAGTTGATTGGACAGGGCTGGGTGATAGGTTGGACTGGATGATCTTGGAGGTCTCTTCCAACCTGGTTGATTCTATGATGCTATGATTCTAGGTGGACCTTGACACAGACCTTGAGGAGCATCTTGGTGAAGACAAGGCACTCAGTTCCTGCTGTTGGACCACCACAGCCTGACTTTCTGCTGGAAGAACCTGCCTCTGCCACAAGCCGCCGCTGTTCATGAGAACATGCCGAACAGTTCCAACATTGCTGCAAAGGAGCCAGGGACTCTCTAAATTCTACTGCACCGCCATGAGCAGCACAGACTTTCCCTAGGGCTCCAGGCTGCCTGTTTATAAGTGAGGCAGAGCCATTTTGTGGCTAAACCTTTTCCAATTTTCTGATTCTCCTAAATTACTAAATTGCCCATGAGCATCCTTGTGAAGATTTTCCCGACTGAATTAGAACCCAAAATTAACTGTTTTGTATGTAGTTTTGGGGTGGGGCTTTTCACAAGTAAACATAACTGGATTGTGCTAGTTTGAGCCTAGCTGGGATATTCTAGTGAGAGCTATTAGATTATAGGATCTGAAAAGGAAACAGTGGTGATGTTTTTATAATCCTGCCTCATTAACTGCCCCAACTAATTCACCGTCACCTTCCTGTCTATCCACAGATCTAACATAGAGTTTGCTTCTAACTGTGTTTCTGTGACAACAAAGAAGATCATGCTGTGTCAATGAACTCATAACCACTCTACTACAATTACTGTACAAATAGAAGAATGCAGTTTCCATTGTCCTCTACTGGGCTGCTTTTGGTGAGACACCAGAGAAATATTTGTAGATATTCTATAGGACAAATGATGCAAATAATGAAAATACTGACGAGTCCTTTTGTTAACAATGCATGCAAATACGATTAGTTACTTCAAATTTACATAGCACCTAATGCATGAATAACACTGCATGAGCACTTGAGAGTCTTATTGCTGCAATGTTAGTACAGTTGAACCTGAATGACCTTTATCTGTCTTTTCTCTCTGGCTATTATGATGTTAGATGTGTCCAATTTTAAAGATCCTTGAAATGCTGTCTCTTCTCTTTTTACTTTCACCACAGTTTTTGAATACCTAATTTCAAACACTTGGGCATTAAGTAGGACTGTATCTCTGGACTTCAGGAGGACTAACTTTGTCTTTTTCAAAGGCCTGTTTGGAGGAATCATGCAGGCTCAAAACTCTGTAAGGCAAGGGGACCCAAGAGAGCTTGCTAATATTCAAATATGACCTCCTCCAAGCTCAGGACAAGTACATTTCTTTGAGTTAAAAATCAAATAGAGGAGGAAAGGGACCTGTATGGATGAGCAAGGAACTGTCAAAAAATAGTCATGTGGAAGAAAAAAGTTTATAGTATGTGGGAAAGGGGACTGGTTACTTGAGAGAATTACAGAACATTGTCAGGGAATATCCTTCTATCTATTGCTGTATGTGTTGTAAATACCTGCTTGTATACTGTGCTAAGCTGTAAAAATAAACCTTCATTCAATTTTCCAGAGCAGCTAAGTCTAGTCTGGGTGATTTTCTTAAGTATGTAGGGCAGGTAACACTTAAACACAGAGTTTATGACACATGTTATGTTTTTATGTAGTTACTTTTGAAGAAACTGGAGAGAGACAATGAGTTGAACTACTAGCAGTGGTCACCAAAAAGAACACAAGTTTCTGGTGGGTCCAATAAAGAACAATTTATGTCCAAATATTGTCTGATTTATGAAGCCTACTGCTCTCAAGGCTGGCATGTAATTCCCAGTGTGGGGTATTAAGGTCTATCTTAAGCTTTTCTAACCCCTTTTCTTTTCTAAACTAAATATCTAATTTCATTCGAAACCAAACCAACTAAACAGCCCAGAGGAGAGGGACTTGAGGGTGCTGATGGATGAGAGGCTCAACATGAGCCAGCAGTGTGCACTTGCAGCGCAGAGGGCCAGTCAGATGCTGGGCTGCATCAGAAGTGTGACCAGCAGGTTGAGGGAGGTGATTCTACACCTCTGCTCCACTCTGATGAGACCCCACCTGGAGTACTGCATCTGGTTCTGGAGTCCCTATTACAAGAGGGATGGGGACATGATGAAGTGTGTCCAGAGAAGGGCCATGAGGATGATCAGAGGGCTGGAGCACCTCTCCTATGAGGACAGGCTGAAAGAGTTGGGGCTGTTCAGGCTGGAGAAGAGGAGGCTCCCAGGTGACCTTCTTGTGGCCTTCCAGTAGCTGCAGGGGGCCTACAAAAAAGATGAGAAGGGATTTTTCAGGCTCTCGGGGAGTGACAGGACAGGAATGGAGCAAACCTGACAGTGGGGAGATTCAGAGTGGATGTGAGGAGGAAGTTGTTCATCATGAGAGTGGTGAGAGCCTGGACTGGATTGCCCAGGGAGGTGGTTGAGGCCCCATGCCTGGAGGTGTTTAAGGGCAGGTTGGATGAGACACTGGCCAGCCTGATCTAGGCTAGGGTGGCCCTGCCTGTGGCAGAGGGGTTGGAACTAGATGATGTTTATGATCTCTTCCATTCTTGACTGATTCTGAGATTCTAAAAACAAAATCACCAAAACAACCTCCATAAAACCAACAAGTGAAAATATTTTTTTAGGAAGTGACACTGTAATCAGCTATGAATTGATTTATTTGCTGAAAAACTTCCATTTTTTTGAGCAAAAACATTAAGTCACAGTGAGTTGACAGTATCAGAATACATGGCTTTAAAAATCAATACTGTTGTTATGGGATGGCATTTTTCCATAATTAGTTATATGTCATTTTAAGCAAAGCCCAAGTATTAAATGTGACTGGCCTCATCTTTGAAAGCTTTAAAAGGCAGCTGAACTACTATCAGAGAAAATAGTTGAAAGTGGATTTCCTGATATTTCTGGAAATACATACTCAGAGAGAGTAAAATATAAGGTCATAGAATCAAGCAGGTTGGAAGAGACCTCCAAGATCATCCAGTCCAACCTAGCACCCAGCCCTATCCAGTCAACCAGACCATGGCACTAAGTGCCTCAGCCAGGCTTTGCTTGAACACCCCCAGGGACGGTGACTCCACCACCTCCCTGGGCAGCCCATTCCAATGCCAATCACTCTCTCTGGGAAGAACTTTCTCCTAACATCCAGCCTAGACTTCCCTCAGCACAACTTGACACTGTGTCCCCTTGTTCTGTTGCTGGTTGCCTGGGAGAAGAGACCAACCTCACCTGGCTACAACCCCCCTTCAGGTAGTTGTAAACAACAATGAGGTCCCCCCTGAGCCTCCTCTTCTCCAGGCTGCACACCCCCAGCTCCCTCAGCCTCTCCTCATAGGGTTTGTGTTCCAGGCCTTTCACCAGCTTCATCATCAGTTGTGCACTTCAGCTGTCTGACACACTGTAACCAGCTCACAAGTAGTTCAAATTAATGGCATTTAATGAAAATGGAATGTATTTAGTGCTAATATTTCTATATGCTCCATGATTTCTCACACTTTTCAGTTATTGTTTGCTGCCTCGTTTGACTTTCATCCTTTTTTAAAGCTATCATGTAAGATAAAATAACAACAAAACTCAAAAACTCTACCAGTAAGAATCAATTTTTGACATGTTGTTGAAACTACTTCACAATCTATGAATAGGAAGTTCCTTTTATTTTCTTCAAAATTATAAACTGTTTGTCCTCCAAAGTGCATAGGACAAGGACTGCATATAATGGGGAATGCAGCCTTTGAAAGTCCAACCCATCCTTGCTCGTTGGGTTATCAAAGCCATCCATTTAGACCAAGTTGCATCAGTGGCATGATGAGGTGATGAACCTTTGCCTTTGAACATCCAGTTTAGAACTGGCAGTCTAGGAGCTAAAAGCAATTGTGACTCAGTTCCAATCACTTCAGAAGCTGCTTTCAATCCTTCTCAGGCTGCTAGTATTTCTTTCTCTGTTGGGGTGTAATTTGCCTCTGAACCTCTGTAGCTACGACCCCAGAAACCAAGTGGACGACCTCGTGTCTCATTTGGAGCTCTCTGCCAAAGACTCCAAGTTGGACCATTGTCACTGGCAGCCGTGTACAGAATGTTCTTAATGTCTGGACCAGATCGCACAGGTCCCAAGCCCACTGCATGGACTACTTCTTGCTTGATTTGATCAAAGGCTGCTTGTTGTTCAGGTCCCCACTCGAAATTGTTTCTCTTACGAGTCACATCGTGCAGAGGTTTGACAATCTGACTGAAACCAGGAATGTGTAGTCTCCAAAATCCCACTGCACCCAAGAAAGATTGAGTGTCCTTCTTATTGGTGGGAACTGCCATGGTGGAGACTTTGTTGATCACATCCTGTAGAATGTGACGGCGACCATCCTGCCACCGCACTCCCAGAAACTGAATTTCTCTGGCAGGTCCTTTGACCTTGTCTCTCTTAATGGCAAAACCTGCTTGCAGCAGAATGTCAGTTATTTTGTTATCTTTCTCAAAGACTTCCTCAGCAGTTTGGACCCCAGGCTATATGCCTACCAGTCTAGGTTTGTTCAGATTATGTATTTCTGAAGGGGAGGATTCCAAGTGAAAACACAGTAAGAATTCTCAATCGGGACTTTCTAAGAGGTTCTACCTCTGTTAAACATCAAGAGGTTCTTCTGAAGAAAAACATCAAGTGGTTTTATCTCTGCTCAAGCATGAATCCCGACTTTCACACAATACATTTCTCTTTTGAGTCCTGTCCTTGGTGCCAATTTATGTATTGTCAGGTGATGGAGTTAGGACAAGTGATGCAGATACCAAGTGAAAGTGGTAAATCTGTACTTACAAATGAAACAAAAGAAAGAAAGCAAAATAGCAATAATGGAACCAAGATAGGCACTGATAAAGTAACAAAGACAAAATATATCAAGATAATAAACCTATTAATTCCTGTATAAGGTTAGTGATAGTGATTTAAAAGACATCACAAATTGCCCCAACATATTTTACCGTCACCGTCCCTGGGGGAAAGCCTGGATGAGGCACTTAGTGCCATGGTCTAGTTGACTGGCTAGGGCTGGGTGCTAGGTTGGACTGGATGATCTTGGAGGTCTCTTCCAACCTGGTTGATTCTGTGATTCTATGATTTGGAGAAGCCTTACTGGCAATTAGGAAGTCCTATATGGTACATCCACTTATAGGCGAAGCTTCCAAAGTTGCTGCAAGAGGGTGCAGACTTCATATTGCTGAATAAATGAGTTTATGTGGTTCTAAATGCAGAGACCTCTGACTTTGCTCTCCTCTTGTATTTTCCCATAACCACGTCAGGACCCAGGGGAGAAACATGTGAGTGTTTTATCTATCTAGCTATATTCACACACCCCCACGCAAGTCTGGGCTTCATGGTCTTGGTAGTCTATCTCTAAATAAGAAAAGTTGGTAATATTCTTCTGATTTGTCATGACTGGATTCTGTCTAAGCTACATCTTTCACTAATAAGCATACATATTTGGTTAACTGATAATAGATGCTAAGGGTATTACATAGCCTGCACCAGAACAAGAGGACACAGCCTCAAGCTACGCCAGGGGAAATTTAGGCTTGAGGAGAGGAGAAAGTTCTTCACTGAGGGAGTCATTGGCTACTGGAATGGGCTGCCCAGGGAGGTGGTGGAGTCGCCGTCCCTGGAGCTGTTCAAGGCAGGGTTGGACGTGGCACTTGGTGCCATGGTCTAGCCTTGAGCTCTGTGGTAACGGCTTGGACTAGATGATCTATGAGGTCTCTTCCAACCTTGGTACTACTGTGAGACTGTGATACTGTGATATTTCATTAATGAGTAGATACTGATAATATCTAATGTTTGATTGTATTGTTAATCTAGAGGTTAACTTTGCTTTGGGACTTATTGCTCAGGCCACAGGACTTCAGAATAGAAATGTTATGATTGATTTAACAGGAATTTACATAATTTATACTCTCAAAGAAGTACAAATGGAAGCTAAATTTTGTCTAGTGGGTCACCAAGACAGTGCTAATTTCAGAAGCAGATAATTTCAGACTTTTCTCTGAACACATCAGTGATTTTAAGTAATTCTATACCACTGAATCCACTTCCATCATTTAAACTATCAGTGGTTTTGCTTTGATCTGCTGGACACTCCACTCAAATATCAAAGACCGAGCAAAGCTTTACTGAAAGGATGAAGTGTTTGGTCGTTACATTATTATCCTAAAGCTGCTGCCTTCTTCCAAAAGCAACATCACTTGACATAAGCATCTGGCACTCAATAATCAACTTTTAAAAATAATATTTAATATTTGCACTTCAGAGTGGCTGTTATGTGATGAATTAACAACATATAGCTAGGCTTTGAAAGACTGCTTTACAAGGGTGTGTGTGATTTCCATGGCATGAAAGAACAAGGGAAAATGACACTATGCAGGTGTCAAAGTCCAGAGATCAGAGATTAAGAATATCTCTGTTCAGAGGAGCAAGATCTATACAATCTATAAGCTGTTCTTATAGATTTCTGTGTTGTGGAATTAAGGTGAAAACAAGACCATAGATCACCACAAAACTGTTTATTAAAGGATAAAGTTGGACAAAACAGAGGGAGGGAGAGAGAAGGGGGTTGGGGAGAGAGATAAAGAGAACAACGAAGAAGAGAAGAGGCAGGAGAGAGACAGATGCATGTCCCAGGGATGCTCTGCGGAGCTCATCAGGGGTTCTTCTGGTGGTGCTCTGGTGGTGCTGGTGGTGGTTAAGTTCTGGGGGTCCACACTTGGCGGTCTGGTGGAGGTCCACACTTTGGCAGGCATTGCTCCTGTCTTTTTAGATCGATGTCCAGGTGCAGCTCCCCAGGAAATCTTCCTCTGTATTCTTGCATTCCCAGAGGTCCAGTGGCAGCACCGGGGGGGGGGCCTCCACCCCCTCCCTGCGCTGTACCTGTCCATGCCTCAAATACATATAAGCCTTTTCTCTTCGGGGTAACTGACTGAAGATGTACACATCCTGGGCATTCAAGCCAGACCGAGGTCCAGGATTTTCCCGGCCATTGCCTGTTGGTTTGCATCCCTGAGCTTTTGACCAAGCACCTGATCTGAGTCCCGGAGGTTAACAAAGGCAATCTTTATCTTTGTTGATTAGGGAGAGAGGATGCAATCTTTATCTTTGTTGATGAACAAGAGAGAGGATTTAGACTCTCACAGCAGGCTGAGAGGGAATGAGGGGCAAACCAAGGAATAAAGCACTAGATTAATGACTTTCAGTCCTCAGTTGTATTTTTTCAGATCACTTCCTCCCACACCAATTGCCTTAGAGGTGTTACACTAGACCAAGAACACAAACACTTTTTGAAGTGATAATCAGCAGTGCTAAGATATGACACCATCCTGCAGATAAAAAGAGTCAGAAACACCATTTAGCAAGTTGCCCACAGTATCCCCACTCATCCTGCATAGGAACTAATTTCACAAGATCTCAAAAAGCCACCAGAATTTTTTCAGGCAACAAGCAAATGTTTTGTTTTGGTTTGCTTTTTAACTTTTCCCTACCTCTACAAACCTCCTTGGTTCTGCTATTTTTTAATTTCACTGTGAATTAGAATCATAGGATCATAGAATCATAGAATGGTTTAGGTTGGAAGGGACCTCAAGGATCATCCAGCTCCAAACCCCTGCCATAGGCAGGGACACCTCTCACTAGAGCAGGTTGCCCAAGGCCTCATCCAGCCTGGCCTTAAACACCTCCAGGGAGGAAGCATCCACAACCTCCCTGGGAAACCTGTGCCAGTGTCTCACCACCCTGACTGTAAAGAACTTCCTCCTAACATCCAGTCTAAATCTCCCTTCCTCCAGCTTAAACCCATTCCCCCTCGTCCTGACATTACCAGACCTTGTCAATAGTCCCTCCCCAGCCTTCCTGCAGGCTCCCTTCAGATACTGGAAGGCCACTCCAAGGTCTCCTCGAAGCCTTCTCTTCTCCAGGCTGAAGAGCCCCAACTCTCTCAGCCTGTCCTCATAGCAGAGATGCTCCAGCCCTCTGAGCATCTTCGTATTATTGTAATCCAGCCAGGTAACATCTCTTCTAACAGTCACAGCTGCAAAAGCTTATTTTTATTTACTGGTTTATATCAAGCTCTAGGGAGTATGACTGAAAATAGCATGAGTTTTTAAGGACTAGTTTTTAAAACATCATTTTACAGCTTTCCTGCAATTTGGCAAGACTCTGTGTTTTAGTGTTTCTTATAGCAACATATCAAAGTGGGTATTGCAAACACCCTGAACTTTTCAAGAATCCTAGCTTCCCACTTGTCATGTATTTTCACAACCCAGAGCTGTTTCTGAGATCCGTGTGAGAGCCCACACATGTCTGTGCGCATGAACATACTTTCTAAGCTCTGTCTTCAAGTCCACAGAAAGTCTTTGCATGCATTTATTTATATAACGCTTCAGAGTCAAGCTGTCATTGGAGGCTTAAAAGTAGATTATGTGAACACATTCGGCATATATTTTTAAGCAGATATTTTCTTAAAGGTATAGTCTTTTGCTGAGAATAGCAAGTTATTGCACTTGTGCTCAAATGCAATTGCACTTTCATTTGACACTGTCAAGTACTGGATTACAGAATCCCTTAATAACGGCAGAGACATTTCACAGTCTCACAGTATCACCAAGGTTGGAAGAGACCTCATAGGTCATCAAGTCCAACCTGTTACCACAGAGCTCAAGGCTAGACCACGGCACCAAGTGCCACGTCCAATCCTGCCTTGGTCAGGCCACACCTTGAGTCCTGTGTCCAGTTCTGGGCTCCTCAATTCAAGAGAGATGTTGAGGTGCTGGAACATGTCCAGAGAAGGGCAACAAAGCTGGTGAGGGGCCTGGAACCTATGAGGAGAAGCTGAGGGAGCTGGGGTTGTTTAGCCTGGAGAAGAGGAGGCTCAGGGGTGACCTCATTGCTGTCTACAGCTACCTGAAGGGAGGCTGTAGCCAGGTGGGGGTGGTCTCTTCTGCCAGGCATCCAGCAACAGAACAAGGGGACACAGCCTCAAGTTGTGCTGGGGGAAGTATAGGCTGGATGTTAGGAAGCTGCTTACCTGAGCTGCGTCTGCTACTGCCCTAACAAAGAGCTCTTGCAGCCTGACCCGACAGAGAAAAGACCCATAAAGGAGCCACTCTGAGACCAGCCTTTGCAGTGCTGTGCTTCACAAAGCCCCTGCAACAACTACCTCCCTCTCAATGCACAAAGGACATACCTCACCCAGATGGCTAAACTGCAAGATCCTGGAAGTCTTCTTACCCAGCACAACACTCCACATGGTGCAATACCATCTTTGCCTTGTGTTACCCATGTAAATTTAAACACATCTGGAAAGATAGAGGATCAAAGCAACAAGCTATGAATATCTTGCCTAATATGCATATTCCTTTGTGTGAAATATATTACCCACAACTGAATATCAGAACCTTTAAATATATGTTGTAAATAATATTTATGTTTTGGGTGATGTTTTGATATAGTATCACTGACATAAAATATTAAATAGAAATATATATCCTTTATGACATTGAGAAAACCTAGATAACTACTTGCAGAGTAAACATCAGGAACTGAAAATGCCCTGATAAATTCTAAGGCATGACTGAGTTATTATTTTCTTGGTTTTCCTTTTTCAGCTGTCACACCATCATGGCTGAGGGCATGAAATTTCTCAGAGCACAAGCCACCCTAGTTTTTGTGAGTTGCACTTGCATTGCAGTGCTATACTGTAATCAGCAATATACCATCTGGTTATGTTGATTTCCTGTCATTTCGACATGATTTTAGGGAAGTAAGGTGAAGTCACTCATGTGGATGTAGTCATTGAGGCTCATTATGCTGAAAGAAATAATGAGAGAATAAATGTGCTGGAAGAAATCCATCTCTGGATAGATAAGCCATGAATTTGCAACATGATTATCTGTATCTAAAATCCATTCTTCATTCTCAATTGTCATTGTTTCACAAAATATTTGTCACTTGTACATATTTATGTCATAGTCCCTAACTATGAAGTCTGTATTTTATGAATTACATCTATTATAGAATGGTTTAGGTTGGAAGGGACCTCAAGGATCATCCAGCTCCAACCCCTCACCATATTGCTCATGGGAAGTGTGATACTTTGATTTTTTAATTTATTGGGGTTTTTTTCACTGTTGACATTTTTTTTCTTAGATTGGAAAAGCCCTTCAAGCTCATCGAGTCCAATCATTAGTTTCACACTGACAAGTCCTTCACTAAACCAAATCCCTCAGCACAACATCTAATCACTACGAATGGCTATGGTTGGAAAGGACCACCAGGATCATCCAGTCCAACCTTCATCCCAGCAGCCTTCAGCACTAGACCATAGCCTCAAAGTGCCACATCCACTCTGCTTTTAAACACCTGCAGGGACGGCGACTCCACCACCTCCCTGGGCAGCCCATTCCAGTGCCTGATCACCCACTCAGTAAAGAACTTCCTCCCAACCTAAACCTCCCCTGACACAACTTGAGGCCATTTCCTCTTGTCCTATCATTAGCAATTTGGGAGAAGAGACCAGCTCCAGCCTCACTACAACCTCCTTTTAGGTAGTTGTAGAGGGCAATAAGGTCCCCTCTCAGCCTCCTCTTCTCCAGACTAAACAACCTCAGTTCCCTCAGCCATCCCTCATAGGTCATGTTTGCCAGACCTCTCTACAGCCTCATCATCCTTCTCTGCACCTGCTTCAGCACCAAAAAAAAAAAAAAAAAGGAAAAAAAAAACAGGAAAAAAAAGAAAGGAAAAAGAAAAAAAGGGGAATAAAAAGGAAGGAAAAAGAAAAAGGAAAAAGAAAAAAAGAAAAAAAAAGAAAAAAAAAGGAAAAAAGGAAGAAAGAAAGAAAGAAACAAAAGAAAGAAAGAAAGAAAGAGAGAAAGAAAGAAAGAAAACAAACAAGATGTGTGTTACTTTAATTTTTTAGTGTTTTTTTTTTACTGTTGACTTTACTGATAACAGACTCTGTGCCACAAAGCAATGTTTCAACTTGTACTCCTAATAGAAGCTTCTGTATGATGCTAATCTTTTTTGCCTTTGTTAAGTTGCGACACAGCCTCAAGCTATGCCAGGGGAAATTTAGGCTTGAGGTGAGGAGAAAGTTCTTCACTGAGAGAGTCATTGGCTACTGGAATGGGCTGCCCAGGGAGGTGGTGGAGTCGCCGTCCCTGGAGCTGTTCAAGGCAAGATTGGACGTGGCACTTGGTGCCATGGTCTAGCCTTGAGCTCTGTGGTGAAGGGTTGGCCTTGATGATCTGTGAGGTCTCTTCCAACCTTGGTGATACTGTGAGACTGTGATATATGCCAGATAGGTGTGTTGAAGTGCCAGTATCAATTCACAAAAACAATTCACAAGGCTCTCTTTTTTTTTTTTTCTGTTTTCTTTTTCTTCCTTTTTTTCCCCTTCTAATGTATATGGAGAATGTTTAAAGGCGTTTTTAGGGCTAACTTTCAGAAGGAAAATTTAGTTCTGCGAGAAGCTCCACAGAATCCAATCTGCATTGTTGAAGCTTCATTCTAAACATTCACTGAGTTGTAATTTCCTAGAACCCTTCAAAAGCTTGCTCTGTGTATGAAAAACACTATGGTCATGAATATTAAACATTAATTACTGTCAGCTTGTTTTAAAGAGTAGCAAAGGCTATGCTGACAAACAGCAACTTAGTTCTCACGTTATTGTACACACCACTCCACAAATCTTCAAAATGCTGTCTTCAATATATGACAGGTTTCTGCATTCTTTCTTTGTGTAATGTGTGAAATTACATAGCCACTTCTGCTTTACAGCTCTTTTAAAAACTAAGTGACAACACACCCTTCTGTTTGAATTCCATTTGATCACTAGGAACAACAATTAGTTCATTCCTCTCCATTATTTTTCACAGGATCACAGGATATTAGGGGTTGGAAGGGACCCAAGGAGATCATTGAGTCTAATCCCTCTGCCAGAACAGGACCACACAATCTAGCACAGACCACAGAAGAACGCATCCAGACCGGCCTTGAAAGTTTCCAGGGAAGGAGACTCCACAACTTCCCTCAGGAGCCTGTTCCAGAGAGTGTTTCTCTCAACTCTTAGCAATATTTACACATGACACTACAATCTAGTCGCTTGGCTAGGGCTGGGTGGCAGATTGGACTGGATGATCTTGGAGGTCTCTTCCAAGCTGGTTGATTCTATGATTCTGTGATTCCCCACATTAACATTTTTCCATCTCCATATAACTTCCATATTTTTTTATATTTCTGCAGCTATATTATAGTTGTTGTCAGTATATAAAACTCAGAAATATTAGTCAATAGACAGCTAGGTTGATTGTTTTCTTCATGAACTACAAGATAGCAGAATAATTTAAGCAGGTTATATCCTTCTATTTTATTTTGAATTTATAATGCAAGAAGTAAGAGCTCAGTAGGATCACATATTCAAGGATATTCTGACACCAAGAAAAAAAAAAGCCTGTTCTGAACTTGCTTCATTACTCAGATTCCCAAGGGATTGGAATGCCATATACAGAAGGCAATGAAAAAAATCAAATTTACACATATAACTTTATAGCCTTTCATGAGGCTTTAGAAAAGTCTGATGAGTTCTTCTTATAACTGATTCTTAAGCGTCACAGGATAAAGCTATACCATATTTAACCTTGGTAGATGAGGAGAAATTGATCAGAAAACTAAGAAGAGTTTTATTTTATATTTAATTCATCATAAATATATTTGTGATGGTTTGGGTGTTCCCTGCCCCCCACACTTTAGAAATCACCCAGACTAGACTCAGCCAGCTCTGGAAATTGAATGAAGCTTATATTTACAGCTTAGCATAATATACAAGCAGATATTTACAGTGTATACAGATACAAGGAAAAAAAGGTAATACAGAAACACAACAGCCCTCCCAGAAACCTGAGTCCCCAGCAAAGGCTTCCAACCACCCCTTCACTTTCCCCCTACCCCTCTCAACCTTACCCTAGTCCCAAGGAAGAATGGAGGTTTCCGCCAGGGGGTTAGGAAGCAAAGTGGATTAAAGAAATGGAGGGTGAGGTTAGACTCATGCAAACTCACCAACAGCAGAAGTGATTATCTATGTTTTTATTTATTTTTCTTATACATCTCAGCAAGCCTATGAGTGAAGTAGTCACCACCCTTGTTTTCCTTTCACAGCCTGTAATCTAGTTCTTCTCGCCAATACATTCTAGCTAGCTTCAAACTAGCACACCAGTAGAACTGTAATTGCAGAAGTTGCAGTTTCCTATGTAGACATTAAAGAGATTCACTATGCTTTTGTTTAGAAAGTTTCCTGCTTCCTTCATCAAACAGTTTGGCATTTGATCTTGGCCCAGAGCTTCCAAAATAAAATTAGTCTTGGAAGTGTTTCTGCAAAGTCAACAATATATATTTTTAATGCTTTGGAGTATCGAGGGTTCTTAGTGTTTCATGCTGTAAAATGACACATAATACCCTAACGTGTGCTTGCTCTCTGTGTCTAAAGATTTTCCTGTACTCAACACTGGTCAGACCACACCTTGAGTCCTGTGTCCAGTTCTGGGCTCCTCAATTCAAGAGAGATGTTGAGGTGCTGGAACATGTCCAGAGAAGGGCAACAAAGCTGGTGAGAGGCCTGGAACACAAACCCTATGAGTAGAGGCTGAGGGAGCTGGGGGTGTTTAGCCTGGAGAAGAGGAGGCTCAGGGGGAACCTCATTGCTGTCTACAACTACCTGAAGGGAGGTTGTAGCCAGGTGGGGGTTGGTCTCTTCTGCCAGGCAACCAGAAACAGGACAAGGGGACACAGCCTCAAGTTGTGCTGGAGGAGGTCTAGGCTGGATGTTAGGAGGAAGTTGTTGGCAGAGAGAGTGATTGGCATTGGAATGGGCTGCCCAGGGAGGTGGTGGAGTCACCATCCCTGGGGGTGTTCAAGAAAAGCCTGGCTGAGGCGCTTAGTGTCATGTTCTGGTTGATTGGACAGGGCTGGGTGCTAGGTTGGACTGGATGATCTTGGAGCTCTCTTCCAACCTGACTGATTCTATGATTCTATGATGATTTAAGGCCAGTACCTGAAAGCGTTTCCTAGCAGCCCCCTGATTCAAAGTCACTAGAAAGTGTTTCGTCTTTGATGGTGGTGCTTATGTTATAGAATTTCTGTAACTGCAGTTATTTGTATGACACATATTGATAGAATCACCAGCAACACTGGAAGCCAGACCTGCAGTAGTGTTCAATTTTAAAGCACTTCTACTTTTTTATTACTCTAGTTTGGCAGCTGTTAAAGCAACCAAATAAGCAAAACTATAATTTGTGCAGAATGTTCATGCTTGTCACAAACTTATAAACCCAAGACTGCTTTTTTCCAGCTAGTACTAGCTAACATGACTCTGACTTCTGTTTTACAGAGGTGTTCAAATTCTGGAAATACTCAAGAGTCATCTCTAGTGTGTTCTGATGGTACTTAATACATTAATATATATTTAAATCCCACAGCAAATGATTTTACTGTGAGCTATGTCTGCCTGCTGGTTTTTCAAACTGGATGTCAGATATAAACATGTGTGACAGACAATGAACAACTTACTGATGCTTTAATTACTGGGAAATACTGCCACACTAAGCCTTCAGGGAAAGCATCACTGAATTTGTCAAAGAGTTGTTTTTGTTGCCAAGATACCTACTCCGACTTCACTATTACTGAGAATTATACTGTCAAAGAAAGGGAAAATTCACATTGTTCAAGATGTCAAGCAAAATGCTTTTCCACCAGAGAGTGTATGCTTGGATAAAACTATGGAAAACAAAACTCTTCACTGACTGTTTGTTTTTACTATTTTTTTTCCCACTGGGAGCATTTGTTTTAAGACTTTCTTTAAAGAAGTTGTTCTACATTCTTGCAAAAATCTCTAAGCAAACTGTCCTGGTAGGGCACAAATCCTGCCAGGCTGGTTTAACTCTGTCTCTCCTCCTTCTGTTGTGGGGTCCAGGAGTGAGTTAGATGAGCAAACAATAGGAGTTTGGCCCCAGCAAAGCCTTGAGGGCGAGGGGGCTTAGCACCTCACGTCAAGTGTCTTGTGCTGCCCTCACTGTGCCTGTGTCATCAAAGGCGTCACCAAGCTTTGAATTCATTGGCCAGATCAATGGTGCTAGTGCCTATTGGGGAGTTTGATTTCACAATCAAGTATATAAAGGGGGATGATTTAGAAACCAGGCCTTTCTACATTAGCCTTGCTGCACTATGCCTTTCTACATCCTGCCTTTCTGCATCATGCCTTCTGCATTCAGCACGGAGCCTTCCTGCCTCTCCTTGTTTGCGGCTTGTTAAAGGCAGCCACGTGTTGCAGCTCACACTAGTGGCTTAGCAGCATCTTCCTCCCTCTGCCTGAAATATTTCATATGCTACCCTGGGATCACATTGCGAGTTTGAAAGCGTCCTCCATACAGGAGACTTACTTAGAGACCAAGAGTCATGAGTACATCTGCTGGAGTGAATGCCAAGACTCCATAGGCATAGTTAGAAACTTTCATGGTTTTGTGTTACTGTTTTCCACGTTCTGATTCTTTAAACTGTTTAATTTTGTGCAATTGCTTCCTGTCAAGTGAAAATCCGAAGAACCTCAGGGAATTTTCCTGATTTTAAATTATCAATAATAAAAATTAATATTCATACATAAAATAAGAGTCATGAACCATAAATATTATTAATTTCCAGTACACAAGCATACTGGCTAGTTCACTCTCTTCTTCATGCTCAAGGGTCACTATTCATCCTGTTCAACATCTTTATTGATGATCTGGATGAGAGATTGAGTCCAGCATCAGTAAGTTTGCAGGTGACACCAAGCTAGGAGCAGGTGTTGATCTGTTGGAAGGTAGGAGAGCCCTGCAGAGGGACCTGGACAGGCTGGATGGGTGGGCAGAGGCCAATGGGATGAGATTTAACAAGGCCAAGTGCAGGGTTCTACACTTTGGCCACAACAACCCCAAGCAGCGCTACAGGCTGGGGACAGAGTGGCTGGAGAGCAGCCAGGAGGAAAGGGACCTGGGGGTACTGGTGGATAGTAGGCTGAAGATGAGCCAGCAGTGTGCCCAGGTGGCCAAGAGGGCCAATGGCATCCTGGCCTGTATCAGGAACAGTGTGGCCAGTAGGACAAGGGAGGTTATTCTTCCCCTGTACTCAACACTGGTCAGGCCACACCTTGAGGACTGTGTCCAGTTCTGGGCTCCTCAACTCAAGAGAGATGTTGAGGTACTGGAACATGTCCAGAGAAGGGCAACAAGGCTGGTGAGGGGCATGGAACACAAACCCTATGAGTAGAGGCTGAGGGAGCTGGGGGTGTTTAGCCTGGAGAAGAGGAGGCTCAGGGGTGACCTCATTGCTGTCTACAACTACCTGAAGAGATGCTGTAGGCAGGTGGGGTTGGTCTCTTCTCCCAGACAACCAGCAATAGAAGAAGGGGACACAGTCTCAAGTTGTGCCAAGGGAGGTCTAGGCTGGATGTTAGGAGGAAGTTCTTCCTAGAGAGAGTGATTGGCATTGGAATGGGCTGCCCAGGGAGGTGGTGGAGTCACTGTCCCTGGAGGTGTTCAAGCAAAGCCTGGCTGAGGCACTTAGTGCCATGGTCTGGTTGACTGGATAGGACTGGGTGCTAGGTTGGACTGGCTGATCTTAGAGCTCTCTTCCAACCTGGTTGATTCTATGATTCTATATAACTTAAGTCCACTCTAAGATTTTCATGTTTTGAATATCCATGAAAAGATTTCCAATAATGGTCTTAGAGTTTTGGCCTTTGAGGAACTCCATAAAGATGCTGTCAGCTAGAACACTTCCTGTCATTTAACAGCATCAGGGCTTTTGTTTATGTCTTGCCTGAAAAACAGTGCAAAAAATATAGAAACAGGCTGAGAGATTGACAAGTTTTGCTGGAATTGTTTACAGACTTCACTTTGACAGAATTTGTATACACTACTCTATATGAACCTTTGTGTTCCTGCCAACCTCAGCATCTAGGAGATAAAGGATCTTGCTCAGCTCTGCATGCTGACGTAAATCAGTAAATGTCTGTTTCTCATGAATAATTTTTCTGATGACATTCAGGAAAAAATCTTCCTCTTCAGTTTTTATTTCTTTTTAGTCAACTTAAAATGCACTTATTGTTGTATAGGGTTAACACACCAGGGGGAGTAACCCGGAACCTGACCCTAAGTGGTCTTGACCCCTCCCCAGGGGTGGGTCTGAACATCTGTCCCATAAAAGCTGGGGGGCTTCCTGTTTCACTCTCTCTGCGCTCCCTACCTTGGTTATCACAGTCTCACAGTATCACCAAGGTTGGAAGAGACCTCATAGATCATCAAGTCCAAGCCGTTACCACAGAGCTCAAGGCTAGACCATGGCACCAAGTGCCACGTCCAATCCTGCCTTGAACAGCTCCAGGGACAGCGACTCCACCACCTCCCTGGGCAGCCCATTCCAGTAGCCAATGTCTCTCTCAGTGAAGAACTTTCTCCTCACCTC
>WAAF01017570.1:24241-46236 GCA_013400475.1 Tricholaema leucomelas | reverse complement strand
GGTTGGCCTGGGCCCACCTCTCCAGCCTGTAGGAAGGAACCAACGAAGGAACCAACAAGCACGCCAGCAGCTTATTCACCTGCTTACCCCCTTTTATAGGACAGTGGCCGAGGCTAATGGTCTCTTTGGCCACAATATCACCCAATCACCTTTGGCAATCACCCAAATATACCCAAAAAAGGAAGAACCCATAGGCTGTTCTCCAAAAATGGGGGGCAAATAAGCCTTGCCCACGACAGGGGCATGGGTCTTATGATACCCCTCTTATGCAACCAGACTAAACCAGTCTAGGTTGTCTGGGTTTCTTTTGTCCTGTTTTCCCACCTCTGGCTGCAGTGTGGACAGTCAGGTAACCATGTCCGGGCAAGACAGGACATGCTCAAGCCTATTTTGTGACCTTCGGGACTCTCCACCACAATTCTCTTTTCTTCTGCTTTTCTTAGTGTGAATTTTGTTTGGTTTGTTTATTTCTGGAGCACCATCTTCAGAGTATGTGACAAGACAAGTAATAAATTAAAAAAAAAAGTGGTTTTTTTTTCTTCACTAAAATTTTTTGTCATTTATTTTTGTAGAGTTTTACCAGGTTCCTGTCAACAGAACTGTAAAACTAAACAAAAACAAAGGCAAACAAACAATCAAATGAAACACTGTACAAAAAGACAACCAGCCAACCAAAACAATATCCAATGAATTTCTCCCAATCTCCAAGTCATCAAAAAAAAAAAACAAACCCTGAAAAAACCCACAAATGTCTTTTTCACAGAAGTTTAAATGATAAAGCAACAGGTCAAAATCAAGTTGCAAACCTCTCAAGAATAATAAGGCAGTGAACTTGACGTTGCATGGTATTTGACATACAGCAAATCACTATTTACATTTTATCCCAAAACATTTACCTGAGAAAAGGTCATGGTGTTAAATTTGGAGACATTTACAGCAATTGCTGAATGTTTACTATCCACATGAATGTCATGCTTCTTAGTCAAAAGAAGGTTGATGCGCTAAATGTCAATTACTTCAAGTTGTTTGATGGCAGCACAGATTGCCAAGCAGTAGAAAAAGAGGTTTAATAAATATTATATACACTGTTAACCATTAATCTTGCCTAGCAGAGGTTAGAGTTTCACATAGAGAGGATTTATGACAAGCAACAGTGCAGGACATTAAAACTCAATTATTGCTGTCCTGGATGAAGGCATTATCATTAAGTTGTGGAAACAGTACCTTGTTTCTTTTGATACTGCTGTCAAACTTGGGAAAACATCAGGGACAATTAAATTACTTCAGGAAATCATCCCATTATGCTTCTCCCTGCAATACTTTTTGCTTTTGGGAACAAGCAATGAAAAGACTGGTCAGAACCCTTTGCAAGGAATTTAGAAATTCAAGCTGCATCTCCTATTTTAAGAGTGAGCAAAGTTTTGCTAGGACTTCAGGTTCTTGGATCTACCCAGGTATTATGCCTATAGTAATTTAAGTTGCTGATATCAACATTTTGTGACTATTAAGTGCATGTGAGCTATGCATATCTAATTAACTAATGTGCTAGTTTGAAGCCAGCTAGAATGTGTTGGTGAGAAGAACTAGATTACAGGCTGTGAAAAGGAAAACAGAATGATGTCTACTTCACTCATAGGCTTGCTGGGATGTATAAGAACAAGAATCCAAACATAGATAAGAGTCGCTGCTTCTTCTGCTGGGGAGCTTGGAGCTGCATTTTTTTCTCTAGCCTCTCTGCCATCTCTCTGGTTAATCCACTTTGCTTCCTAACTCCCTGGCCGAATCTCTATTCTTCCTTGGGACTGAGGTTAAGTTGAGAGGGGTGGGAGAAGGTGGAAGGGTGGTTGGGAGCCCCTCCTGGGGACTCAGGTTTCTGGGAGGGCTGTTGTGTTTCTGTATTACCTTTTCCCTTGTCTATTTCTGTCTATAACTGTATATACTGTAAATATCTGCTTGTATATTCTGCTAAGCTGTAAATATAAGCTTCATTCAAATTTCCAGAGCCAGCTGAGTCTAGTCTGGGTGATTTCCAAAGGAGGGGGTGAGGAACGCCCAAACCATCACAACTAAACATCCATCTATTACAGAACAAATATTACCAGAATATACTGCTCAGAGGGAAGTACTTGGTCATCAGAAATGGAAACTCCTTGAAAAGGGTTGCAGAAACAAGGCAATTGGGCCTTCAAAATTAGAGTTCAGAATGTTTAATCAGTCTGCTACACAAGCCCGAACTCCTAGCTGATTCTTAGTGGAATTAGAAAATGTCATTCCAGAAAGTCTGGCTTTAAACACATGTCTTTGAAGAAGTTGGATTCCTTTACTGAGAAAGTCACTAGGTGATTTGAAACACTTCCTGTGATAATCTAACTGTTGCAGCATTAAGTTTGGTGTTCATCTCTTCAAGTTGTGGTTGTTCACATTTCCTTCTGAGTGTCTCTGAGGAAGTCAGCTTCTTGCAGGTGACAGCCAGGACCATTCCAAAGCTCTCTCAGATTGCCCATCTGAAGGCAGAAGTTCACACGTCCCTGTGCAAATAACAAGATGTCTCTCTGAGATTATCTGAACTTTTATCTGTTGAAAATTGGATTTCATAAGTGGCTATATTTTGACAGTCTGATTTTTAAAATCTGATGTGAAATGTGAGCTAATCAGTTTTGGCTGAAATCTCTTTATCCTGTTATCTAAATATCTCTTGTATAGTCTAGCTATTCATAATTCCTGCAGGTCTAACTTAGAGACTGCAAACTTCTTTCTCTTTGATGTTGCACATTGATTGTTGATTCAGATCCTCAGTCTGAATGTGATGTTTTACATTTCTGGGTTTTTTTTTCCTAACAGAAATTTAATCCAGTTGCCAATAAGTGAGCAGAATGCTCAACACCAGTGGTCTGTGTTGAATTAGGAATTAGAAACAACAGGCAAACTGAAAAGAAATATTAATTTTGCTGCACAATGCAAAACTCTTTGACCTCTCTTCTGAGTTCTTGAGTGTGCCCCAAATCCACACGTGTTGTGAATGCCTGCAGTGTTAATACCTCTGAAAATAATGCTTCCAGCCTGGTAGAACACAGAATAACCATCAGAAAATAGTTTGACTTCTTCACTGTCACTGTGGGTAAAGCTGCCACTGTGATCTCAGTACCACAGCTAAACAAATTCAGAATAGCAATGTTTACCTAAAAATTCATATTCTCTCTTATACCATTGAATAATTGAGGAGGGATCAAATAGCAATGTTTCAATTATTCATTAAGATATTTCACTTACTAGAAAGATGGCTGTAGGCAAATAATTGTCACTTCTATTAAACTATGAACATCTTTTTGAGGTTTGCTAATCAGATATTCACTGCTTAGTCCACAGAAAATCTTTATTCATATAGGGAAACACAGTAAAATTGCTCAGTATTGGTCATAGAGCAATTCTGAAAGCAAGCATGGTGGTTTCCTCTTCTTCCCTCTCTGTCTTCTAGTAGTTGAACTTACAAGTCTAGTTTATTTGTGAGATTGTAATAATCATTTCAGTTGTAATTGGTGTGAACTTTTCCATGAAAGATAGTAATCTTCCCATTCTCTCCTCTCCTCACCCAAACAACCAAGTCCTTTGGCATAGAACACCTATGACGAGTAGGGCCATATGCAGTCTGTGTGTCTACTCAGCTGTTAAATGCTTTACCTTTCCATTATTAAATAGTTTAAGCTCACTGCTCTTCTGGCTTTTGTCTTCTGTTATATTTTTGCATTTTACAGTATTGTTTTCAGGCTGAGTGGGACTAGGTTTATTCTTTACTTGTCCTATATAAATAGTCACAAAACATTGTAGACTATCAAAGCTCCTTTTCTGGTGAGTTTCTTCTACTACCTAAAAATGCATTCTTACACAGCTCAAGTGTTGGAAAAGTCATGCTACAGCTGATGTAGTTGAAGGTGAACACCTTTACCCTGCTTTATTTCATTAAAAGGACCTTTCTTAAATTTCCACTCTAGCAGATGCAGTGGGAGGGTTGACAGAAGGTTAAACAAGCATGAACTAGGACTAAAAAGATAAATCAGATCTAGACAAGCAAATAATGTCTATGTTTGAATTCAATATCTGTTACACATTTCTTTGCATAAGCTATCACAATGATAGGCTTGCTCTAGGATCCTGGAAAGAGATCCCTGAGCTTCTCCATTTGGTGAAATTTTTTATGGCTTTTCCCTAATTATATTAGCAAATGCCTACAGTAAAAGATACTAAAGTATTAAAGAGTGTGAAAATATGAGTCAAGATGCTCCACACAGTCTTAACTCTACTGTCTTATTTATGTGCATGAACACACACTGTTGTTTCTGAAGGGTGTCCTTCTTTGGTAAGATTAATTTCTATGTAAAGGTTTTGCTTTTAGTTGTTCTGTGAAACTTAAGAAGAGAAGACTCCTCCAGAAAGGCAAAGGCTATTTTCCTTTGCCAAACTAAAACCTTTAAGGACTGCGTGGGATAAATAGGATACAGATGATTTACATTTGAGATAAAAGCCACCTTCTCTTGTTCTTTAGAGTGGTGAAACTTATGAAGTGTTTTATTTGTTAGGACTGGAATGTGCTTGGACTAGGTCAAGAGATATATAGTTTTGACAGTGATAAAATACAATCTAAAGTCTTTTGAATCTATTATGTTTGATATTAGACTCAACACTCAAGAAAGATAACACAATTATTTTGACGGTTCTGTGCTGAAAGTGCGAAATGAAGCTGTGCTTTGCCAATACAATATTGTAACTCAGTTTATTATGGAGTCATGCATATGTTGCACACTTCACTGATGAATAGATCATCTACCTGATTTAGAGATAACAATGTTAGTTATCTGGAATTCTTTCCAGAGTTGGCTTCTAAATAGCTGACTTCCATCCTAGGCTTGCTGGATGTATTTAAACAGTAGGAAAAGTGAAGAAAATGCACCACAAAAGGAGAAGTGTTAGTTTTAAAAATCCTTATCAATAAAATCAAAGTAGTAAGAGAAAACTACTCAGATTCTCCTCACAATCATGGCTTAACAGAAACAAGATGTAGGTCATGAATGAACAATTACAAAAAAGACTAAACTTTAGTGAATTTTTGCACACTTAACATGTTAAGTTGGCCTACTTAGAACCAGATCCTCTGGGTCCTTTTGCAATCAACATATAAAAAGGTACTTCTAAAATATGACCCTTCCTGAGTGGACTTCCAAACTTCTTTACAACACTTCTTTCTCTCTATCAGCTGTAAAGAGAATGAAGGGTGATTAGCTCACTGTGCTTCAAACTTGTGAATTTGGTGACATGCATCTCCCTTACACTTAAAAGTTCAGTAATAAGTAGGAAATAACTGTTCAATTTTTAATTATTTTCCTAGTATTGTTGCAGTTTACCAAGTTAAATTGCTTTGTTATAAACCACCTGCACTGAATGAGACAGTCTTTTTCTGTGTGTGCTCTAAAGCGGGGGGAAGAAATTACTGCACTGGTGAATGCGTGTAGGCTCCACCTCGTCTTCTCTCAAAGTGTCATACGAGTGTTTCTGTGAACCACAGCGCACTTGTTCCACCAGCAGTTCAGACATCCTTTGTAAATACACTGGCAGAGTGCTTACAATCACTTTGTTTAAAGTTAGACAGAAGGTCTGGCTTCTCATCAAGGGATACACAAGAGCAATTCTATTCTATGACTATTCCTAGCTAGCAGGATGATCTTCTGCCCAAGTAAGGGAAGCCAAAGAGCTGTTTGGAAAAGTATTCTTTCTGCTATCACATTTTCCCATGCCTAATGTTCTGATATGTGTTGGTACTTGTCCCAGGTTGAGGCTATAGGGTTAAAAAAAAGTTTTCTGGGGACTAGAAGATTGTTATTCAATCCCATAATTTTGCTATCTCCTTATAGACTGACAACAAGGTCAGTTCATTCTTCTTTCCTCCTCCTCCTGCCCTGGGTGTGTGGCAGGAACCCAATCTATGAGGAACATGTAAGCAGTAGGCCTCTTGGCTGGCTGGAGGCATTGGTGGGGGGGAGGATTGGAGCACTGGAGAAGGTAGATTTAGTTTTTCTGGGGATGGGGAAACTTCAAGGGGGTTTGCCATGGATGGGGAAATGTCTCTGTAAGATCTGTCGCTGTATTTCTCTCTCTCTAAATACAATTCTGTATTTTCTCTCCAATTTGATCTGAGAGTTTAATTTCTGTCGCCTATCTTTAGTAAACCCACAACAGTACTATTTCCATCACTGCTTATATTTCCTTCCTCCTTTCTCCCCACATGCTATGCCTCCCATTTTAACTTCTGGTTGTTCCCTGTCCAGATTAAAATACATTAAAGAAGAAAATCTTAGCTGATAGTCACAAATTGCTGTCAAAGGCTATTGAGATTATGGTTGTCCTACCATATGCTAGCCTTAAACCAAAGCCTCGTTCATTTGTTAGTAACAGGGAAGTTTGTCAAGCTACCAGTCTAATAGACCTAGACATGAAATGACACCAAGGATGATCTGGTGTTCTCGTTACTGAGCTGCAGTGTCTTGTGAAGAACCTCGGTGCTTGAACATTTATGGTGCAGTAGCATTTCCTGTTAAATGTGTGTACTCAGAGTTTGTTTGTTTGTTTGTTTGGTCATGGTTTGTATAGCTTAGAGCGTTATGCAGCACTGTTTTGTTTGGTTTGCTGATTTATGTCTCCTCCTTATCTATCTGTGTAACTGAACCCTTTGATTTTGTAGGCTCTTAACTCCTGAGATTTTGCGAGCTTTTTAACTATTCTCATTTGCTTTGGTTGTACTACTCCAGATTATAAAGCATAGGCATGAAATCCCAATTCTTTGCAATCCAACAGTTTCTTGATTATATGTGGTGAGCCATTAGCTGAAAGAAGCTCATCATGAAGCGCAAGTCTGATGCACATTGCCATGGTATGATTAATCCCAGTGCTGAATAACATGCTTGAATTACTTAAAAAATGAATTTTCAGTGACTAAGGAGCAGTAATAATATCTTCCCTTTGTTAATGCAGGTCAATCTATAGTCAGTTATTGCCAGGCTCTGCTGTATTACTTACAAACTAAGGTGCCTGGCGGCATTGCCCTGATATTTTGCACAAATTAGTTTATAATTAGTTCTCCTGGCTATTCAATCCTGACTGTCCATTCATGTTGTCATTAAGATGTTTGTCTTGTCCATCTTTTACCTAGAAGCGTGCACAAGGACTCAAAGGCATTGGGTTTTGGGATCATTGTTTCATCTTGCAATCTCTTTACACAGTAAATCTGTTTTTCTTTTAAACAGGTTTTAAATGCTGGGAGAGCCTGTTTGAGAGCAGAGAGCTATGTTGGGCCAGCCTTCACATTTTCCTCAAAAAGATTCAGTGTACTTTTTCTTCTTGTGCCTTTTTTCTTTCCTTTCTGATTCCATCCTTTCTGCTCCCAGTTTGTGTTCAGGTGCACAAGCATTTTGCAGTATCGTGTGACACTCTTCCTCTCAAAATCTTCCTCCACCTTTGTGCTAGTTTGAAGCTAGCTAGAATGTTTTGGTGAGAAGAACTAGATCACAGGCTGTGAAAGGGAAACAGTGGTGATGTCTGCTTCCCTCATAGGCTTACTGAGATGCATAAAAACATAAGTCAAAACATAGATAACACACTCTTGGCACTTTTCTCACTTGGGCTGCTGCTGGGGAACTGGCTGAGCTGCATCTTACTCTCTAACCTCACCCTCCATTTTGGACTAATCCACTTTGCTTCCTAACCCCTGACCAAACCTCCACTCTTCCTTGGGACTGGGGGAAGGTTGAGAGGGGTAGGGGGAAGGTGAGGGGGTGGTTGAGGGAGCCCCTCTTGGGGACTCAGGTTTCTGGGAGGGCTGTTGTGTTTCTGTATTACCTTTTCCCTTGTCTATTTCTGTCTATAACTGTATATACTGTAAATATCTGCTTGTATATTCTGCCAGCTGTAAATATAAGCTTCATTCACATTTCCAGAGCTGGCTGAGTCTAGTCTGGGTGATTTCTAAAGTGTGTGTGGGGCAGGGAACACCCAAACCATCACAACCTTTCAAAAACCTCATACTCACATGAAACTCATAGGAAAATATTCATTCAAACGCATTTTCTTTCCAGATTGATATCCTGTCATTTCTAATAGAGACGCTTCTTACATAGTTGTATTACTTGCAGCACACCTTTTCCAGGTGCATTAATTCATTGCAATCATTGCAACTGATCTGCTGATGTAAGACTGTTATGGGTTGGACTGGATTCCCTCCCCCTCCCCAGTAACCCTTTCTGGAGATCAGCCCCACTAAGGGCAATTTCACCACACTCAGGACTTGGAAGCAAAAAATGGAATTGTATTTTCAAAGGAAACTAAATGTATGAATATAAAAGGCAATAAAAATGTACAAAGTTTATTTACACATGTATATGTACAGCTTAACAACAACACAGGACAGCCCTGTACCTTAATTCAGCTCTTTATACCCTCCCAGGGACAGAGGGCCCTCAAAGGCTAATTCCACACAAAGTCCCTTTCCACCCCCTGTATCTTGCAGAATCCAAAACAGAGAGAAGGGGCAAGGTCAGAGGGAGGAAAGCACAGCCCAAATCTCAGTGGAGCAGTGAGAGAGGAGAGCAATAATAGCTTGTTCCACAGAATATAAACTATTTTGGAATGCATAAACTTTTTCTTCAGACCAACTGAATGAGATGAATTTATCTTACTATAGTGTGATCTCTGAGGAGTTCAACCATCTTGAACTTGCCTGAAATCTCTAGAAAATTCTGGCTACAATTAATTTTCAGTTTCAAATGATAACAACAAGGACTAAAGATCTGCTATGCTGGATATGCTTGCATATATTTGTTAAATGGAAAAATAGTGTTAATAATATCACCTAAAATGTTATGTCTTGTTGGGAATAGTAATATTAAATGTAGTGATTCTGTAGAATTGTCTGATTATGGTACACTGGAACCTAAGCCATGGACAGGCGAGAGTGCACAAGCTCAGAAGTGCTGAGTTGAGATAGAATAGAAGGTTGGAATGACCTTAGAGAATGGTGTAACAAATATAAACCAATGTAAGGCTGGGGCCTGTGGTTTTNAGCAGCCTCAGCTCTCCCCAGCAGGCAAAGCTCCCAGCGAAGAGAGCAAGCAAGTGACTTCATCTAATGTTTTGCTTTTCCTTTCTACACATCTCAGCAAGACTGTGAGCGAAGTAGACCTCACCATTGTTTTCATTTCTCAGCCTATTATCTAGTTCTTCTCACCAAAACATTCTAGCTAGCTTCAAACTAGCACAATTAGTATGTAATTTCTAATGCAAGTACACATAACCAATTATAGTTTCATACAATTTGTAGCCTTCAGATGAAAGGTATAAAAACACATGTTTGGAATGCAATAAATGGATTGGCTTGCATCAGGCATCTCCCTGTCTCTTCTGATGCCTGTGGCACTTAGCCCGTGGCAGTGTCTCTATGCACATTGGACCAGAATCCTTTCTTGTGTGTCTCTATTCATTTTCTCCATGACCTCTGTTTTTTTGTGTGTGGGAACACATCCATGCAAAGTGGTAACCACCAAGAATCCTTTCCGGTGCATCTGTTAAGGTATATATCTCATATATAGTTTAGTATATATAAGGTATATACTAAACTCACCTGTGTTTAATACAAGAGCTATAATTTCTGTTTAAGAATATTATTCTGAGGCTCCATTAGTTCTCATGTAGCTGATAGGCCCAAAATAGGCTTACACATGTCCTGCTTTGCCTAGGCATGTTTTTGTGCTCCACCACAGAGGCAAGCATGGGAAATGGACACAAAAGAACCTGTAGACACTGAGTCTGGCCTGCCCAGGGTCCTGTGGTAAACAAGGTACATACTAAGCTTGTACCTGCCTAGTGCAAGGCTTTGCTTTTCCCAAATTAGGGAAAAGCAAGCCTGTGGCTTTGCCTAATATGGTAAGATTTGGCTAACTGCCATCATGATTGGCTATTCTGTGTCCAAAGGGTAATAAATCTTGGCCCACATTGATAAAAGATGATACACAGGTAAACAACGTGCTTTGCTCCCCTGATTTTCTGCTGTGCTCTGCCATTGCCTGCTGCTATTGCACACTGCCTTATTGCATGCCTGGTAAACTCCACTGCCATGAGGTATCAAGAGCAGACCCTGGATGCCTGCACGTGATCGGCCTGTGTGCCAGCATGACATCGTGCTGAGTCTGCACAACATCTGCCTCTGCACCTGAAGGTCCTGCTCAGAAGTTCTGAATATCTAGATTGTCCAGAAACAGCCAGGAGACAAGGTCACAGATTGTCTGCATTCTTTCCCCATAAGCCAGGAAGAATTAAGTCTCAACATCCGATAAGACAGAGTCCCCTGAAAGCATTTGGGCACTGTCTGGACTGTGGCTAAGCCCCACAAGTCAGGTAATAATTATAATTTGTGAGTAAATGCTTAAATGCCTCTTTGTAGTTCTCCATTGCCTCCTGCCATGAGCAGAAAGAGCTTGAGCCCAGCTGCTGGGTAAGCGGCATATTGATTGCAAGCGGCATTTGACCACGGAACCTTCTCTTCCAGTTCAATTATTGTTCATATATTTTGCTAGTTATGTTAGATCTAAATATTATCCATGGAATGTTTCCATGACCGTGTAAGAACTGAAATACTATTAAAATTAGTGGTTGGGGATGGTAAAAGCTCTGAATAGCAACATTAATAAACAATTTTTGTGTCCAGTTCTGATCTCCTCAATTCAGGAGAGATGTTGAAGTGCTGGAGCGTGTCCAGAGAAGGGCGATGAGGCTGGTGAGGGGCCTGGAACACAAACCCTATGAGGAGAGGCTGAGGGAGCTGGGGGTGTGCAGCCTGGAGAAGAGGAGGCTCAGGACAGACCTCATTGCTGTCTACAACTACCTGAAGGGAGGTTGTAGCCAGGTGGGGGTTGGTCTCTTCTCCCAGACAACCAGCAACAGGACAAGGGGACACAGTCTCAAGTTGTGCCAGGGGAGATATAGGCTGGATGTTAGGAGGAAGTTGTTGCCAGAGAGAGTGATTGGCATTGGAATGGGCTGCCCAGGGAGGTGGTGGAGTCACTGTCCCTGGAGGTGTTCAGGAAAAGCCTGGATGAGGCACTTAGTGCCATGGTCTGGTTGACTGGATAGGACTGGGTGCTAGGTTGGACTGGATGATGTTGGAGGTCTCTTCCAACCTGGTTGATTCTATTCTATTCTAATATTAACTTTGGAAAATATCATCTCGCATAATTAATTTTCCCCTCGGTGACAGTAGCAAAACTGAACACTCAAGAGTATCTTTAAAAAGGTTTTGTAAACTACTCTTTAGGTCTTGATGATTTTAATGGAACTTTGGCTGTCCAAAGCACTGGTAACTCCAACACAAAAACTGTGCTGCTGTGTGTTAATACAAACATCTGGGCCATCTTCCAAATCAAATGAAATATGCCCTGGGAATTTAAACCTGAGCATCTAATATTAGTAGATAAATGACACATCAGAATCAATACTTTTATTTCCCTTATAGTGGTACACTGCCTATACTCACTGGGAAACTGTTTTAGAGCAAAAAGGTCACAACACTGTGTCAGAATAGGCTGAATTATTTTTTCAGGCATCTAAATTTGAACTAGCTAGTCTATTTTTCTGTGACCATGTGTAATTCCCATTGTTACTAATTAAGACAAACACCTTTTAGGTTATTTTGTAGAAGCCTTGTAAGTACAACACCTTATTAGCCTCTTCTGTCAGAGCAATATGACAACTTGTTGCTAGCCACAGTTGTCATTCCACAGGATTTATGTAAAGTGTTCTTTCAAGATGTGATTTCTGTTTGGGCAGTTGGTGAAATCCAACAATTAGGATATCTATAGCAGCAAGATGGGAAGTTTCACCTCTGTAAGCTGAATTCCTGGCGAAGGTGACATTAGGAATTCCATTCCAAATAAAGCAATCAATCAATATTCCTCCTCTGTTTACTCTCCAATCTTCAGAACTGATGGTTACACTGGCTAGATGGATTTACTTAGAACAGTGAAAGACATTTAGAAAGTCCATCCAATTTCTTGATTTATTTGCTATTGATGCATAAAATAAGCTTGTCTGTGAAATAGCCATGTTGAAATTGCCATTCTCATGCATTTTTCATTGTTATTATTCGGCTAGACTGACTCTTGAGGGTCAGATTAAAATTCATTCATCTAAAGCTGCACTGGTGACAGTAGATAGCCTCAAATTAGCTCTTCCAGTTAATATCTGTACCAATATCTGCAAAAATCATTAGTGCTGAGAATATTCTGATTGGGCTGTGCATGTTTTAACAGAAATTCTTTTAACCTTCTGTGCAGTGAGAACTTAAAAAACACTGCTTGATATTCTTGACATTTAATTCAGCCTATGCCAGCACAACATTGTGGTCTTCACAAAGTCTTTTATTGCTGATGATAAGAGGTCATTGCTTATTAGATAATCACGTCCTTCCCTGCAATACTGGGCATACACATTTAATACAATTATAATGCTTAACACTTATATAGTGCTTTTCCTCCAATTGCTTTAGAGACATTATGTAATTAAATTCTCAGCATTCTTGGGGAAATAAGCTAACTCCTTATTACAAACAGGGATATTAGTCTAGAGGCAATAGCAACACTTTCAAATATAGATCTCCATTTTAAAGCTGGAAATTGGAGCCGAGCAGGTCTGAAGACCAGGCAGTGTGGCACTAAATTTACCAGCCATTTTTGAAAGCTGTGGTATAAAATGTACTATCCTTGGTCACTGAAATACACTGAGATACTGAAATCTTTCTTTCCTCTAGACAGATTCTGCAATCTGTATTGAGGCAAAATGCCATCTGCCTTTGACTGAGCATACACAGACAGGCATTGTAGAGTGCTTCCATCACTTCCTATCTTCGGATGACACAAGAAGCTTTCTGATGAATAGTCTTAAAGCACAATCGTGCTCAAACTGTAAGTCAACTTATTCCAAAATTCACTGAATAATTTTCCTTGCAGGAGCATACTGGAGAACACGAAGGACAGCAGGAGAACACGAAGGACAGCAGGAGAACACGAAGGACAGCAGGAGAACAAGCTGATGTCCCATATACCGAGTGAGAATTCTCGATAGGAAGCAAGAAGAGACGACAGACGCCTGGAAGCCTGACCTCCACCTGCAATCACTGTCCCTCTGCATCATCAATTTTGACAGCAACAGACAGAGGGAAAGCACTGCCTTTTGTGGAAACATGCACTGGGTGTCACCATCCTGCTTCTCATCCTCCAGGGAACACCAATGAACCAGACTGAAATCAAGGGCCATGTTACTCCCCACAGGCTGAGATGCATGTTATCCACAGTATCACAGTCTCACAGTATCACCAAGGTTGGAAGAGACCTCACAGATCATCAAGTCCAAGCCGTTACCACAGAGCTCAAGGCTAGACCATGGCACCAAGTGCCACGTCCAATCCTGCCTTGAACAGCTCCAGGGACGGCGACTCCACCACCTCCCTGGGCAGCCCATTCCAGTAGCCAATGACTCTCTCAGTGAAGAACTTTCTCCTCACCTCAAGCCTAAATTTCCCCTGGCGCAGCTTGAGGCTGTGTCCTCTTGTTCTGGTGCTGGCTGCCTGAGAGAAGAGAGCAACCTCCTCCTGGCTACAACCACCCCTCAGGTAGTTGTAGACAGCAATAAGGTCTCCCCTGAGCCTCCTCTTCTCCAGGCTAAACAATCCCAGCTCCCTCAGCCTCTCCTCGTAGGGCTGTGCTCGAGGCCTCTCACCAGCCTCGTTGCCCTTCTCTGGACACGTTCAAGCATCTCAATGTCCCTCTTAAACTGGGGGGCCCAGAACTGGACACAGTACTCAAGGTGTGGTCTAACCAGTGCAGAGTACAGGGGCAGAATGACCTCCCTGCTCCTGCTGGCCACAGCATTCCTGATGCAGGCCAGGATGCCATTGGCTCTCTTGGCCACCTGGGCACACTGCTGGCTCATGTTCAGGCGGGTATCAGTCAGCACCCCCAGATACCTTTCTCTTCCCTTCACCTTTCTCTTCTTTTTCCTCAAAAGCTCCATTTCCAAGGCCCTCTGTCTCCTCTTACCCTTTCTTTTGTCTCCTTGTGCCTGTCACAGCCCATCACTTCACAATGGACAGCCTGTGTTCCCTGACACTGTTGTTCCCAAATCCCTGTTCAACACCTGCCCATCCCTGGGCACTTACTGCCCTCAGTTCTCTGACTTCTTCAAAATTCTTCTTGAGATCTTCTCCAATATGCTAAAACTCATTGTACTTAAGTAACCGATGTTGTCCTTGTAGTCAAGTGCCACCTTCGTGCTCCTTGACTTCTCCTTGGATTTCAGTATCATGGCAGCTGCCTTGAAATATTATCCTCCTTTTGTTTTCACAGCTCAATCCTCTATTGTCTGATCTCCCACATCTCAATATTTATTTAAATCTCTACCCAGAAAACAAACTAATGCATTTCTGTTCAGGGCAACAGCGAATCATATGCTCATATGCTTAAATAATCATAGAATCATAGAATGGTTCAGGTTGGAAGGGACCTCAAGGATCATCCAGCTCCAACCCCCTGCCATAGGCAGGGACACCTCCCACTAGAACAGGTTGCTCAAGGCCTCATTTCCCACCATATCTATTTTCCACCTTATCTATTATCTGCCCCTACCCCGCACCACGTTTTCCCTGTTTGTTCCCCCAAACCCAGAGCACCTGGGTTCTGTTGAAGTCCCCTCCCACCTCAGGTGTGACCACTTTGCTCCCTGCCCACTCTCCTTTTTAATCTGCCTCAGGGAAGGCAGAAGCCCTAAGCTTGCCCAACTGGGCAGAAGAATCCTCCTCCTGTCATCACTGGTGAGTGCCTGTGGTACACACTGGGTGAATGGTGGAGGGGATCAAAGGCCGGGGGGCCTGGTGGCCCCCCGGTTAAGCAGGATAGGGACTTGATGATTACTCTAATATCACCCATGGGTGCTGGCTGAGCCCCCTTACTCAGGCTGAGCTCCTCTATGTTCAGCTGCTTCTTTCTGCTCACTTGTGAAACTGTAAAAATGCTGGGAAGAAACCTGTGAAATGTTTTGAGGAGCACTGAATAAGCATGGAGGGAACTGTCTGAGAATCTCTAACAAGGAGAATGGATTAAAACTCAAATCTCGTTGACACTCTTTTATGTCAGAGTGGTTAAAACTCTGTCCTGTTCTGTAACGAAGTTAAAACTTGCTTTATTGAGTAGGAGGTGAAATCCTGACTGTGTGAATCCAGGTTAGGGTGTTCAATAAAGACGTTTTTCTGACCCAGAGCACAAGCAGCTATTTGGATGTTCAAATTCACCATTCCTGCTATTGGGGTCATTAATTCATTTTGTTCTGCACAATATCTCTCGGTATATCATCTTTGAGAAATCTCTCTCATCCCATCCTGTTGCCCTCCACCCAATGCAGATTTCAGAGACAGACTTACTCAGGCACCTTTGTAAGTATTCATTACTGATTTACTCTTCTAATAGCCAAAATTTAACTAGGCTTTCTTCCTTAAGATCTCATTTTCTTTCCTTTGCTTTCCTTTGTAAAAAAGGTTTACATGTTCCCAAGTCACTCTGTGGGTGCATTCTCAGTCACAAAATCATTACTTACTGCACTTGAGACTATAATAAAACAGACAAGATGAAGTTCATCAGTGTTGATGATCATGAGGCTGTTTATCATTTTCTAGTGTTTCTGTTTTATATTACTCTTTTCTGTCTAGTTTTGTACTGTAAGCATGTTTTAGGCAAATACTCCCTGGCCTAAACCTTATACTCTACACTGAAGCAAATTGTTAAATAAACAGGCACCAGTACAGGCTGGGAACTGCTCTGCTGGAAAACAGTTCCATGGAGAAAGACCTGGGAGTCCTGGTGGACAGTAGGTTCTGCATGGGCCAGCAAGGTGCACTTGTGGCCAAGAGAGCCAATGGCATCCTGGAGTGCATCAGAAACAGTGTGGCCAGCAGGTCTAGGGAGGTTCTTCTCCCCCTCTACCCTGCCCTGGTGAGTCCACACCTGGAATACTACATCCAGTTGTGAGCTCCCCAGTTAAGGAGAGACAGGGACCTGCTGGAGAGAGTCAAGCAGAGAGCCACGAGAATGACTGGGGGATTTGAGCGTCTCCCCTACAAAGAGAGACTGAGAAATCTGGGGCTGTTTGGTCTGGAAAAGAGAACACTGCGAGGAGATCTGATCAATGTCTACAAATATCTGAGCGGTGGGTGTCAAGTGGATGAGGCCAATCTCTGTTCACAAACTTGAACATAGAAGGTTTCACCCCAACATTAGGAGAAAGTTCTTTACAGTGAGGGTGACAGAGCACTGAAACAGGCTGCCCAGAGAGATTGTGGAGTCTCCTTCTCTGGAGACTTTCAAAACCCATCTAGATGCATTCCTGTGTGAATTACCCTAGGGGATCCTGCCTTGGAAGGGAAGTTGGACTTAATGATCTCTGGAGATCCCTTCCATCCTCTAAAGTTCTATGATTCTGTGAAGTCGTCAGCTCCATGCTGAGGGATGCAATGCAGTTACAATTGCAGGGTTTGAAGTCTGCTTTGATGTTCTGCTGCCTTTTGTTTTATCTTGTGGGCTTTAATATGCCTGTGAGGTAAGGATGGGTTGGCAGTAATGGCACAGGGTGGAAACTAAACATCTGGATATTCAAATCCTGCTGAAATCAGGTAGTGGTTCTGCTCTCTTCAATAAGTTTTAGATTGTGTCTCAAGAGAGTGAGAAAAGCACCTTGAGAAAGTCTAACTAACCAACCAAGTCAGCTGTTTTGCCAGCAAATGGAAAGGATGAGGAAGTTTGTTGGCTTTGCTTTGCCTTCTGCAGTGAGGTATAGATATTCTTAATGGGTGTATACAGTGCACAATATCACCTGCACGGCAAAGCCCAGTACAAAGCAGAGCAGTAAATCTGTGCTAGCTTGAAAGCAGTTCGAAGTGAATGAATTGTGCCACTTGGACAGAAGCTGTCTTGCTGGCAAGAGCTGGCATCGTGATGCTTTTCTGCACCACAGTGTCATCATACTTTCCTTTGGCTTGGGAGAGGTGCCTGACAATGGTGGTGTGAAGGCTTCCACAGTCTGTCTTACCCTGTGTTCCCTGGTGGTGCAAAGGTCATAGCTGAAGTCTAAGGTACATGGCAAGAGATTTAAAGATGCCACTCCGGAGTGGAATCGCGATGACTGTTTAACAAAACCCCGAAGCGTAGGTTATATAACAGAACATGAGCTAAGTGCTAATAGAAACACCATTGCCATCTTGTGGCTCAAAGTTGCCTCAACAGGCTTGTACGACCGGCTTACACCCTCCCTCTGATGTTCTGTAAACATAACACATTTTCAATTAAATAGGCGAATCAAAGTGGCACAACACAGAAACAATGTCCAGACCTGCACATCAGAATCAATTACAGGAGTGGAGAAACAATCCTATTTGTCTGGAAAGACTAACCACGTGGCCAGCCTTCAGAAGCTGAAAGCACACATCATTATTGGATGAAATAGCAGCAGGCAGATTTTGTTCTAGTGAAATAAAAGAACATTTTGCAAGAATAAAACTCTTGGATGAGTCTCTCTCTCTTTTTTTTTTTTCTTTTAATAAAATAATTACTCAGGTATAAATCCTGCACCCGACATGCTTAAAAAAATTACTGCTTACATTCCAGAGGAGCAAAATGTGCTGTTCTTGTGATGGTTTGGGTGTTCCCCACCCCCCCACTCTTATGAAATCACCCAAACTAGATTCAGCCAGCTCTGGAAATTTGAATGAAGCTTATATTTACAGCTTAGCACAATATACAAGCAGATATCTACAGTATATACAGTTATAGACAGAAATAGACAAGGGAAAAGGTAATACAGAAACACAACTCCCCTCCCAGAAACCTGAGTCCCCAGGAGGGTCTCCCAACCACCCTTCCACCTTCCTCCCACCTCCCTCTACCTTACCCCAGACATTGCCTTGTGCCCCAAGGAGGAATGGAGGGTCAGCCAGGGGGGTTAGGAAGCAGATGGATTTAGTCACACAGATGGCAGGTTAGGTTAGAGAAGTGCAGCCCCAAAGCCCAGACAGCGACTGTGTTATCTATATCTGGGTGTGCTAGTTTGAAGCTAGCTGGAATGTTTTGGTGAGAAGAACTAGATAATAGGCTGAGAAATGAAAACAATGGTGAGGTCTACTTCACTCACAGTCTTGCTGAGATGTGTAGAAAGGAAAAGCAAAACATTAGATAAAGTCACTTTGCTTGGGCACTTTGTTCTGGGCTGTGCTCTCAGCTCTTTGCCTGCTGGGGAGCTGGGGCTGCTGGCTGAACTCCATCTTGCTTTCTAACCTCACCCTCCATTTGCCTTGGCTGATTCACCTTTGCTTCTTAATCCTCTTGGCCGAACCTCCATTCTTCCTTGGGACTGGGGTAAGGTTGAGAGGGGTAGGGGGAAGGTGAGAGGGTGGTTGAGAGCCCCTCCTGGGGACTCAGGTTTCTGGGAGGGGAGTTGTGTTTCTGTATTACCTTTTTTCCCTTGTATATTTCTGTCTATAACTGTATATACTGTAAATATCTGCTTGTAAATTGTGCCAGCTGTAAATATAAGCTTCATTCATATTTCCAGAGCCAGATGAGTCTAGTCTGGGTGATTTCTAAAGTGTGAGGGGGCGGGGGACACCAAACCATCACACTGGGTTCTTGTTCTTTTACCTCTCAGCAAGCCTATGAGTGCAGCAGACATCACCATTGTTTCCCTTTCACAGCCTGTAATCTAATTCTTCTCACCAGAACATTCTAGCTAGCTTCAGACTAGCACAGTTCTGTATTGTGTAACATTAAATAGCAGGTCCTCATGTATGCAGGAATTACACTTTAATTCTTTCTTTATTTTCCAGTGTCATAGTTGCCTCTGCAACTGGTACTCTGTATCTTATTTCTAACAGTGTACAGTATTAGACAGTGACTCCTGTCCTAGATCAGATGAGTGGTCTATGTGTTTTACACATGAAGTTCATTGGATATTTAATGTTAAAGGATTGATTTACAAATCATTTGATTTTTCTACATTGTTTAGCCACACAAATTTTAAGAAACTGTGCCTGAGCATTAGATTTCTTTTCCTATATTTGATGGCCAACAGCTAATGAATTGAGGCAGCCAGAAAACAATGAGTCGTGATTTTTCAATGTATTTGTCCTGCTCTGTGTTTCTCAGACCTAAAACTCACAAGATATCTTTCAGTCTTTGAGGGAGACACTGGACATGGAGTGGCTGGTAGCTTTGTGTTCGTGACCCATCAACAGAACTTTGTGTTCTACAATCACAGCTTGGTATACAGAGCTCCAGAAACAAACAGGTTGCCCTTACCCAGAAGGGGATAAGGAATCTGGGGCAGGAGTTGGCAAGGCTCTATCACAGGGCTTTAAACTAGATTTGCAGGAGGAATGGGTTATTAATCTCATGCCTGCCTGTGGCACACAGTGGGGCAACACAGCACTAGGTCTCTTCCAACCTGGGTGATTCTATTCTAATATGTCAAAAACGAAGGCATTGCCCTCTTGCCCTCCACGTCAGCCTTGTTGCAGTAAGTCCCCTTCCTCTGGCTAAGGAGAAGTTAGAAACTGTTTGGATGCTACACTGTGTGTTTTTTAGGGAGATACAAATTATAGAATCATAGAATGAACCAGGTTGGAAGACACCTCCAAGATCATCCACTCCAACCTAGAACACACCCCTAGCCAATCAACTAGACCATGGCAAGACCAAGTGCCTCATCCAGGCTTTTCTAGAACACCTCCAGGGATGGTGACTCCACCACCTCCCTGGGCAGCCCATTCCAATGCCAATCACTCTCTCTGTGAACAACTTCCTCCTAACATCCAGCCTATGCCTCCTCTGGTGCAGCTTGAGACTGTGTTCCCTTGTTCTGTTGCTGGTTGTCTGGGAGAAGAGACCAACCCCCACCTGGCTACAGCCTCCCTTCAGGTAGTTGTAGACAGCAACGAAGTCACCCCTGAGCTTTCTCCTTTCCAGGCTAAACAACCCCAGCTCCCTCATAGGGTTTGTGTTCTCTCTCACTAGCTTCATCGCCCTTCTCAGGACACGTTCCCATATCTCAATATCTCTGAGTGGGCACAACTTGAGACTGTGTCCCATTGTAGTAAATATTTCTGTCTCCCACATATAGTAAAGCAATTTTAATGGAAAATTTGAGAGATTACTTCACAGTTCTTCAGAAGCCAGTGGTCAGGACTCCTAGGAGTTAGATGTTGCCAGAGAAGGGCGACGAGGCTGGTGAGAGGCCTCGAGCACAGCCCTACGAGGAGAGGCTGAGGGAGCTGGGATTGTTTAGCCTGGAGAAGAGGATGCTCAGGGCAGACCTTATTGCTGTCTACAGCTACCTGAGGGGTGGTTGTAGCCAGGAGGAGGTTGCTCTCTTCTCTCAGGCGGCCAGCACCAGAACAAGAGGACACAACCTCAAGCTGTGCCAGGGGAAATTTAGGCTCGAGGTGAGGAGAAAGTTCTTCAGTGAGAGAGTCATTGGCTACTGGAATGGGCTGCCCAGGGAGGTGGTGGAGTTGCCGTCCCTGGAGCTGTTCAAGGCAGGATTGGACGTGGCACTTGGTGCCATGGTCTAGCCTTGAGCTCTGTGGTAATGGGTTGGACTTGATGATCTATGAGGTCTCTTCCAACCTTAGTGATACTGTGATACGTTGTAAATCAATATAGGGAATGATATACATAAATCTCTCTCAATCTGCTCTTCTTTTCTTCCTCCTTGCTGTGTTTAAGGCCTACTCTGTAAGACACCTTTTAGTGAGAAGGCAGCTCTTGCTGATGAACTCTCCTGAGGCTAGAGCTTCTGGCCTGTGAATGCAATGAGAATGATCAACATCAGAAGCTTGTTTTCTTGGAACTGAGATCTTCTGGCACTATGCAGACACTGACTATAAGTTTGAAGAATCTTCAGTTTTTTCTTCCTTTATCTGTTAGTTCCTTCACTGACCACCTTTACCTAAACAGATATACAGACCTTTAAAAAATCACAGCTTGTTGGATTTTACCCATCCCCATTGCAGCATTTCATCAGTCTCTCTAAGAATACAAATCCCGTGCGTGCAGTTTGCGCAGGCACGCAGGAGACAGTGTACTGAGATTCACACTGTACTTATGGACATAAAACGTAAATGGATTTTACCTGACATTCCACTACACATTGCTAAGAGATACTACACAAACAAATTCAAAGAGGGGTGAAAAATTGTAGGTTATGGACTTGGCTGTTAGACTGCAAATGTGTGATCTGGACTACAGCCTGCAATTTTTGTTGCAATTTTTTAAAGTAGCACATAAGTATAAAATCCCATGAGCAGATCAGAAAAGAGATTGTAATTCACAGCCACTCTTACGCTCTAGTTACTTTCAGTCTCAGCTCTGCTGGCTGGAGTACAGAGAGGAAAGACAAGCTCTTCTACAGCTCTTATCCATGGCAAGCAATTCCTCCTATACTGTAATGTCTATAATAACCCTCAGTTATTTCATTGTCTCTGGCCTCTTTGCCCAAACAGGGCCTGGAAAGGTGGAGTCTGTAGCACATCAACATAACGGGTCTCCTGACCACAGGCGACAAATACCAATTGTGCTAGTTCGAAGCTAGCTGGAATATTTTGGTGAGAAGAATATAGGCTGTGAAAAGGAAACAAAGGTGATGTCTATTCCACTCATAGGCTTGCTGAGATGTTGTTATGGAGGCAGGAATTAATTTGGCCGAGTCAGGAATTTATAAAAATAGAGTTATTTTATTTCCCAAAAACCCGCCCCCAAAACCATATACAGGAGATAATTTATATTTAATTAGCAGGTTCTTTTTGGTTGTTTGAGAATATCTACACAATAGGATGCCACAGGTAAACTTGACTAATTTTAAGTCAGTAA
>WAAF01017570.1:0-20602 GCA_013400475.1 Tricholaema leucomelas | reverse complement strand
CAGCTCTATCAGCCAAGCCTCCCAGCTTGGTGTTGTCAGCAAACTTGCTGAGCTGACACTCTGTGCCCTCATCAGTGTCACTGATGAAGATGTTGAACAGGACTGGCCCCAGCACTGATCCCTGGGGGACACCACTGGTCACAGCTCTCCAGCTGGACCTGGCACCATTGATCACCACCCTCTGAACTCTACCTTGCAACCGGTTCCTAACCCACCTCACTGTCCGCTCTTCCATCCCACACTTCCTTCCTTCTAATGCTCATGGGAATGATGGTAATATGCTTTTTGTAAGAAACTGGCTAAAAATAAAGTTATTAACATTGTAATTGTATTTGGTCTGTGCAGAGGTAAAGAGTTGTAAGAAGCTGTTCATCACTTCAGAAAAAAAGTAGCTATATGCAGTACAGTTAAAAGGAACGAGTCAGTGATATCTGAATCAGATTAGAGAGGAGTTGTGCCTTTGTTGCAGGTCATACATATAAGGTCTAGTAAATATAGGCTACCTTTGAAACTAGGACAACAGGAGCTCCTCCAAACCACAGAGAAAAAATATCTTTAAAATGCTGGCTTCATATAAGCCTTTTATTGTGTGTTTTAGAAACCTACAAAACTTAATTTCTTTCCCCCCCAAAAATGACAGATTTTTCATCAGGTTCCTGGAAAGGTGCCATTTTGAAGTCCAAACACTTTTTCTTCCCTCTTTATACCAAACAAATAATTAAATATTTTTCTCCCCTCCCCCATCCTATCCAGGATAGTTCAGAATTTTGTTGAGTAAAATATGGTCACTTTTGTGCCAATTTGAACGAGATCCAATTTTCACATAACTATTTTTTTTGTTGGGTTTGTTGGTTTTTTTTGGTTGCATCTGATCCTGCCATAGAAATGTGTGAACTTGCCTGTGCAATTAAATAACTCTTTTTTTTTTGTCCTTAATTGGGACACCAGTGTTGATAATGCTTCCACTGAAATAACAGGCAGAGCCTTCGATAACTTCTCTGTAGGGTTCACGACCAGATGGTGGCAAATACCCCACTGCACTCAGATTTCAATAGCTAATCTGTTTCATAAGCCTCAGGACACATTTTTTTTCATGAGCAGAAGATGTTCATTATATGACTGAAAAATAATGAAAATGCCCTGGCTGCATCAAAGGTCTACTTATTTAACATTTCAAGACTCTTGGCACCCAAAAAGCAATAAGAATGTATTGTGTGGGGTCGAGGCTCCATCCCTGGGGGTGTTTAAGGCCAGGCTGGATGAGGTTTTGGCCAGCCTGCTCTAGGGTAGGGTGTCCCTGCCCATGGCAGGGGGATTGAAACTAGAAGATCCTTGTGGTGCCTTCCAACCCTGACTGATTCTATGACTCTACGTGTACCTGACCAGACACAATTCTTATGCCAATTGCCTATCACACACAGTATATGTGTGCAGGCTTTCTCTAGCAGTTTAGAAGAAGTTGCTACTGCCTCACATGAAAACCTCTCCCTACCTCTGCTCAAATTACAAAACCACAAGTAGACGATATTTGAAAAGAGAGAGAGACATACTGCTGCATGCTGTATTAACTCTGAGTTCTGTGGGTCAGTCACCCTCTTTTTTTGTTGTTTTTCCTAGTGAACGTAGGACATTGTGGGATGATGAATATTGTCCAACTCTCCACAAATTACTAAAAGGACCAGTGACATTAAATTATTCTTCTGTAAATTGGGTCTAGGATCAAAAGCCAGTGGCATCCTGGCCTGTATCAGGAACAGTGTGGGCAGTAGGACAAGGGAGGTTATTCTTCCCCTGTACTCAACACTGGTCAGGCCACACCTTGAGTACTGTGTCCAGTTCTGGGCTTCTCAATTCAAGAGAGATGTTGAGGTGCTGGAGCGTGTCCAGAGAAGGGCAACAAAGCTGGTGAGGGGCCTGGAGCACAAACCCTATGAGGAGAGGCTGAGGGAGCTGGGGATGTTTAGCCTGGAGAAGAAGCAGCTCAGGGGGGACCTCATTGCTGTCTACAACTACCTGAAGGGAGGTTGTAGCCAGGTGAGGTTGGTCTCTTCTCCCAGGCAACCAGCAACAGGACAAGGGGAAACAGCCTCAAGTTGTGCCAGGAGAGGTATAGGCTGGATGTTAGGAGGAAGTTGTTGGCAGAGAGAGTGATTGGCATTGGAATGGGCTGCCCAGGGAGGTGGTGGAGTCACCGTCCCTGGGGGTGTTCACAAAAAGACTGGATGAGGCATTTAGTGTCATGATCTAATTGACCAGATAGGGCTAGGTTGGAGTGGATGATCTTGGAGGTCTCTTCCAATCTGGTTGATTCTATGATTCTATCAATCTGCATAGAAAAAAAGTCACAGTTTGGAGAAGGGATTTCTAGAAACAGTTGGTGTTTAATTTTAAGTGCAGTTTCAGCTATCAGCCTGTACCTCTTTCAAAGCCTTTTTTTGCCCTTGAAAATGTAAACATTGTCAATAAACCATTAAGTCATCTCTTCTGTGTATGATACTTATTCTATCTACCTCTAAATACATTTTAAAGGTATAAAATGTGTCTCAGTGCTAAATGTTGTCCTATGCTGGAAGAGATTGACTTGGTTCTTATTTCGTTTCAGGATTGCTGCCTGATCTTAGGAAAGTCATTTAGGTTCTGTGGTCTGATCTGCCTTCTTAACGGGTGCTAAGCCCCCAAGAAGTGATAAAAGACATTTGCACTTGGTGCTTAGAATTACAGCTGGTGCCACACTTATCTTGCTGTGGCATATATAAACAGCCTGGAGAAGAGAAGGCTTCGAGGAGACCTTATAGTGGCTTTCCAGTATCTTAAGGGAGCCTACAGGAAGGCTGAGGAGGGACTAGTTACAAGGTCTAGTAGTGTAAGGATGAGGGGTAATGGGTTTAAACTGGCAGAGGGGAGATTTAGACTGGATGTTAGGAGGAAGTTCTTTACAGTGAGGGTGGTGAGACACTGGCACAGGTTGCCCAGGGAGGCTGTGGATGCTTCCTCCCTGGAGGCGTTTAAGGCCAGGCTGGATGAGGCCTTGAGCAGCCTGCTCTAGTGGGAGGTGTCCCTGCCTATGGCAGGGGGTTGGAGCTGGATGATCCTTGAGGTCCCTTCCAACCTAAACCATTCTATGATTCTATTTTCTTGACCCTTTATCTAACAGCCTATATATTTACCAGAGCCTAAAGCAGGATATTGAAATATGCTCCTCTCTACCTGCTCCCTTTAGAAGCTCTTCTTCTTGCACTAGCAAAGCAGTGAGAAAATAATCATTTCATGGTTTTTTTTCCCCACTTATAAACTAAGGCTTTCTTGAGAAAATGGAGGCGAAATTGTAACCAATAAACTGAAAGTGCTTCTAAACCTGTCTGTGCATAAAAGTACCTTAAACTCCAGTGTTATGAGCCCTTCCTGAAGGTGTGACAGTGCTATGCATCTCATCAGCAGATTGGCAAACTCCTCTTTCTGATGGCAGAAATGTCTTGTTTCCAAATCCACAAGGCAGCAAAGCCAATAATGGGGGAATATTGGCTTTTGTGGCCATAGGAGCAGCTATATGCATGGAGCAGCTGACAAAAATTGAAGAAAAGCCAAATAATTAGGTGGAGTGTGCAGGATGCAGCCTGTGTATACTCTTCCATGTATTTTATAACACTCATTGACTATTAATGTCTCCTGTAGTTAATCAATGCATGTAGTTGACAACATGGCAACTCTACCTGTTAGGCAGGTATCCCTAGTACCTGGATTTATTAGTGTATACTAACTGTAAGGACTGATTCTTAAGAGATATTTAATTGTGTTTTAGTCCAGATATCCAGTCAATAAGTAGCTGCCTTTTCCTACTTTTAAAATGCTACATCAAATGAAGGTAGCAGATCAAGCGTTGCAACTCTGACCCTAAGAAGTTTTGGTTCATGCATTCCTGCAAATTTGAGCTCATAAATTGTCAAAAGAAACTTTTCTAACGTTTCTCCTGGATCTCCTTCTGAAATACATTAGGGTGAAAAAGAGGGGGCAGCAGATTAATTAGTGAGTAAGTGAACCAGTTAATTAATATTACAATTAAATCTGCCCGAGGTGTGCTTATAGCATCCTCGGCACTTTTCAAGTGAAATGAAAAATTGTTTGCTTGCTCGCTCCTCCTGAAAGCTCCACTGAAAATGTGGCTTGTCTGAAACAATGCTCATGTGAAGTCGGTCAGAATGAGGTAGACAGGTGAGTTACCATGGTGTCAGAATTATTTTGTGTCCTGTGATAGGACTATTCTTCTACTGTTCACAGGACTGAAATAGAATAGAAAATTTGTAATTATGTACAATATGCTGCCAAGAGATCAACTTTGTTGCTTTTGGCAATCACTAATGATTTTTCATTTTGCAGGAGCAGCATAATGTTTTACTTCTGCCCCCATTTTTCATAAAAAGTGAATTTGCATGCATATCTGCCAGGGTGAACCATGATACAATGGGGGGAAAAAAGCCCTAAGAATCACCTGAAATAGAGAAAATCTACCCTACGTTAAAAACTGGAAAGAAAAGGTGAAATAAAATCACACAACACATCTCAGGCCCAAGGATTTGTGCTTAAAAAAAAGGTTTTTCTTTACTCAGATGGTAAAGGATGGTCTTGTTTTGCCTGTCTGATTATCACTATGTCATCTGAGGGCTAAATCCACATAGATGAGCTAAGATCAGTAGTAAACTGGGATCAGTACTGAGATGCAACAGCATCCAAGATTGGTGCTGTCCCCAGTGTGGTCCCCAAGGTCCACATCCAGCACAGTCTGAACCTGGGATTTTCTGAGATTTGATTGAGGCAAATATTGCAAATAGTTCAGAGATTCCCATCTTCCAAGAAATAGCCAGCTGGGGCTGGGAGCAGCCACTCTCCTGTCCCTGGAGGTCAGCACTTTAATTAGATCACATCATCACCACACAGACCTTGGGAGACAGCAGCATCAGCAATGTTAGCACATCTAACGTTGTTCTAACAGGATTACAACAGTCATAAGCCTGATCACCATTGCCTGGTACCAGGGTAAGAGCCATACAGGCTTCCCATCTTTCAGAAGGATACAGTCCAGGCTTATAGGGATCATTGTCTGCCTGTCTGTCTACCTACCTATCTATTAATAATCTAAAGATTAATGCAATGAGCTGGAGTGAAAATCACTGTTCTCCTTCCTTTTCTCCAAAGGAAGGAGAACAGTGGGCTTGGCAGCCTCAGGAAGGTCACCGTATTTCACAGATGTCAGTGGCAGAGCATTTTACCAAGCAAGTGGAGATACCCTCATCTGCTCTGAAGTTGAAAACTGTGGTAAAGGGAGAGTAATTCCTCATTCTTCTGGTTTGTTTTTTTTTTTTTAAGCAGGACAAAACACAGTACATCTTCATCTTGGTATTGATCATTGCCCAGGTAGAGATTTGAGAAGCACATTTGTGAATTCACCAGCCAGCACAGTCAGGTCCAGCACACGTGCTCCCAGTAGTGCAGCCTGGGGAGACATCACAGGGCTATAGCACATCCACTGAGGAGATATATTCAGGCATGTTGTAACATCTACATAGCATAACTGCACCCACCCCTATCCGGGCATAAGAACTTCATTGCTCCAAAATCTGCTTAACCCTTGGACCTGTACCAGTGGCTAGGCAGTAACTTGGCCAGGGTTTCACAGCTGAAGAGCCTCTCTGCTCTCAAAACAGTGAAGAGTTCCTGCCCACAAAATGCATTTCTGAATTTGTCTTTATTTCTTGTATTTTCCATGAGGCTTACATAAAACCAGGTAAGCAGATGTTCTAACATGGATCTTGAACTGTTTTATACCATAATCATGATTATTTGTAATATTTTTGTACTCCATACGAACATTTGAAATATAGATATGAATAACTGGGTAGAGCAAGACTGAATTATTCTTATTTCACTATTTCCATCCACTGCACTTGAAAGGTTGCCACAATTGTGGCCAGAGCTATACACAAGTCACAAGAGAATAAGAGGCAGCTAGGTAAGAGGAGAACTCCTGGAGCAGGTCCAGAGGAGAGCCACGAAGATGCTCAGAGGGCTGCAGCAGCTCTGCTGTGAGGACAGGCTGAGAGAGTTGGGGCTCTGCAGCCTGAAGAGGAGAAGGCTTCGAGGAGACCTTAGAGTGGCTTTGCAGTATCTGAAGGGAGCCTACAGGAAGGCTGGGGAGGGACTAGTTACAAGGTCTAGTAGTGTAAGGATGAGGGGTAATGGGTTTAAGCTGGAGGAGGGGAGATTTAGACTGGATGTTAGGAGGAAGTTCTTCACAGTGAGGGTGGTGAGACACTGGCACAGGTTGCCCAGGGAGGTTGTGGATGCTTCCTCCCTGGAGGTGTTTAAGGCCAGGCTGGATGAGGCCTTGAGCAACCTGCTCTAGTGGGAGGTGTCCCTGCCTATGGCAGGGGGTTGGAGCTGGATGATCCTTGAGGTCCCTTCCAACCTAAACCATTCTATGATTCTATGATTTCAAACAAACAAACACCCCCTGCCAACAACAAACAAGCAAACAGACAATCAACCCCTCCAAGTATTATAGAGACAATTTTGAAAGCTACCTAAAAAAAAAAAACTCTTCAATTTCCACACCTTTTGTTTTCATCATATAAAACAAAATGTTAATTGTCTACTGTGCTAGTTTGAAGCTAGCTAGAATGTCTTGGTGAGAAGAACTAGATTACAGCCTGTGAAAGGAAAACAAGGGTGATGTCTCCTTCGCTCATAGGCTTGCTGGGATGTATAAGAATCTAAGTCAAAACATTAATAAATTCTACTGCTGGCAAGCTCTGAGCTGCATATCTCTCTCTCTCTCTCCCCCTAACCTCACCCTCCATTTTGGACTAATCCACTTTGCTTCCTAACCCCCTCGCCAAACCTCCATTCTTCCTTGGGACTGGGGTGAGGTTGAGAGGGGTAGGGGGAAGGTGAAGGGGTGGTTGAGACCTCCTCCTGGGGACTCAGGTTCCTGGGAGGGCTGTTGTGTTTCTGTATTACCTTTTCCCTTGTCTATTTCTGTCTATAACTGTATATACTGTAGATATCTGCTTGTATATTGTGTTGAAGCTTCATTCACATTTCCAGAGCCGGCTGAATCTAGTCTGGGTGATTTCTAAAGTGGGGGGGGGCAGGGAACACTCAAACCACCACATCTACTTACAGTTTGAGTGAGATTACAGGACCCTAATTCCTTTCTCTTTCCACTTCTGGCTAGGACATGATTTACAAATCTTTGGGCTGCACTCAGCACGATGAGGCTACTTGGACTGCTACCACAAGATTTTTTTCACCCTAACTTCCCTCTTGTTCTAGGAAGGAGTTAGGAGATTTGCCTTCCAGTTATTGTTTGCTAGAACCCTGGATATAAAGAAATATCTTGAAAAGATGGTTTTCAGGTTTTATTACTTTTTCTAGATTGCTAGATACTGAGTGGACTTTCCCTTCTTCCTTAGTCATCTGTCAGAATAAGAAGGAGCTGGCTGCTTGGGTCCTGAGTGTTTCATGTATTCTCAGCACTTGGCTATTGTCCATATTTTAGCACCATCTTAAAAAGAAGTTTGCAATGTCTGACAAGTAAAGGTGTGAATGACTGAATCAATGCCATCATTGATTTCACTTTCAGTGAAATCAAATGTTCAGTCAAACTGAACACCTTGGAATCTAATCCTGCAGACTTTTTCCCCCCCAAATTAAATCCCCATTGAAAACATTGGAGAATTTAGCATAAGCCCTTCATTATCAGAAACCTAGATTTCCATTCCAAAAACATTGCAAGACTGCTACTGGCAATTAAATCTGCTTTTTGTCTGGGATAAAGTCTTAACAGAAATTGTTTAAACCAAATCTGTTTAAAAGAAATGGTTGAAGAGACAAGGACAGGGAAAACAGATTTGATGATGCATGTAAAGAACAGACAGAGTGTATCTGAGAGGTTTTTGTGCTGTGTCAACAAAACAGTACAACTAGAATNGACACAGCCTCAAGTTGTGCCGGGGGAAGTATAGGCTTGAGGTGAGGAGGAAGTTCTTCCCAGAGAGAGTGATTGGCATCGGAATGAGCTGCCCAGGGAGGTGGTGGAGTCACCATTGCTGGAGGTGTTCAGGAAAAGCCTGGATGAGGCACTTAGTGCCATGGTCTGGTTGACTGGCTAGGGCTGGGTGCTAGGTTGGACTGGATGATCTTGGAGGTCTCTTCCAACCTGATTGATTCTATTCTGTTTGCTTGCCACAGGAACCATAGTCAAAGGCCTGCAGATCAACGTGATCAAGGCCGTGCCATGCAGGACTCCAGATGATTCAATGTGAATTATGCCAGAGACATTTATTTCGTTACAGATTGAATATATATATCCTCAGCCAGTAGAGCACACACCTACACATTAGCATAATTAGTCAAGGACAACCCACTCCATCAGCAAGAACCACGCCCTGTTTTCCTCATTAACGAGGTGTCTGTTATCTATCCCTTTCGAGATAAGGTAGCCAGCAGCTGGTGGGAACCATGGTCAGGACCCATCTGTTGTTATTCTTCTTCACTCCATTCCCACAGCTTTTCTGCACTTTGCATTCCCTCATGTGTGCAAAATATAATTCACAACTAAGGCAACTACTTATTTTGTAGGTCTGTGTAACCATATTTGATTTTCACATCCACCAGTCCATGACATTACCAATTAACTTAATGCACCTGGTAAAGTAGATCTTTTACTCCTGTATGTTCCACAGCAGGGTTTTTGTATATTCCAGTTTTTTTGTTAAGTATACATTTGTGTTCTTGAAAGTATGATCACATTGTGAAAATATCAAATGGCTATAAATCTTCTTTGATTTAGCTAAGGAGGAAATGGCTAGTCAGTTGAAAATAGGTTTTACTTAAGCTACAACTTTGAAATAAATGTTTTTTTATTAACACGGCCAAAGCATCTGAAAATCATCCCCCTGTTGTAAACTGCAAACTGTTGTAACTACCTATACAGAGGGGAAACATAACTCCCATTTGCAAAAACGGTGGGAAGAAGGAGCCAGACAACTCCAGGCCAGTCAGTCTCACCTCTGTGCCTGGCAAGATCGTGGAGCAGATCCTCCTGGTGGCACTACTGAGACAGGAGAATAGTGAAGAGGTGATTTGGTACAGTCAGCATGGCTTCACTAAGGGCCTTGTAATATACTTCACCACGGGCCTTGTAATAGGGGTTCCAGAACTGGAGGACCCCACTCCAGGTGGGGTCTCACCACAGTGCAGTAGAGGGGGAGAACCACCTCCCTCCACCTGCTGGCCACACTTCTCCTGATGCAGCCCAGGATCTGCTTGGCCCTCCAGGCTGCAAGTGCACACTGCCAGTTCATATTGAGCTTCTCGTCTGCCAGCACCCCCAAGTCCCTCTTCTCAGGGCTGCTCTCCAGCCAGTCACTGCCCAGCCTGGATTTGTGCTTGGGATTGCCTCGACCCAGATGCAAGACCTTGCACTTGATCTTGTTGACCCTCATGAGGTTGGCTTGTGCCCACCTCTGCAGCCTGTCCAGGTCCCGCTGGATAGCATCCCTTCCCTCCAGCCTGGCTGCTGCACCACACAGCTTGGTGTCGTCAGCAAACTTGCTGAGGCTGCACTCAATGCCTCTGTCCATGGCACCAATAAAAATGTTAAACAAGACTGGTCCCAGGACTGATCCCTGAGGGACTCCACTTGTCACTGGCCTCCACTTGGACATGGACACATTGACAGCCACTCTTCGGGTGCGGCCGTCAAGTAATTTCTTTATCCATTTAGTGGTCCACCCATCAACCTCATGTTTCACCAGCTTGGAGACCAGGATGTGGTGTGGGACAGTGTCAAAGGTCCAGGTAAATGACATCAGTTTCTTGCCCCTCATCTATCAATGTTGTGACCTGTTGATAGAAGGCCACCAGGTTTGTCAGGAAGTATCTGCCCTTGTTGAAGCCGTGCTGATTGCACCAAATCACCTCTTCACCTTCAGAGAAGGGTGGCCATGAGGATGATCAGAGGGTTAGAGCAGCTCTTCTACGAGGACAGACTGAAAGAGTTGGGGCTGTTCAGTCTGGAGAAGAGGAGGTTCTGAGATGATCGTATTGTAGTCTTCCAGTATCTGAAGGGAGCCTACAAAAAAAAAGGGGTAGGAACTTTTTAGGATATCAGGTAGTGACAGGATTATGGGGAATGGAGCAAAGCTGGAGGCGGGTAGGTTCAGACTGTACGTGAGGAGATAATTCCTTGCCATGAGAATGTGAGAGCCTAGAATGGGTTGCCCAGGGAGGTGGTTGAGGCCCCATCCCTGAGGTGTTTAAGGCCAGTCTGGATGAGGCTGTGGCCAGCCTGGTCTAGGGTAGAGTGTCCCTGCCCATGGCAGGGGGGTTGGAACTGGCTGATCCTTGTGGTCCCTTCCAACCCTGACTGATGCTATGATTCTAACACCCTTACTGTGAACACTGATGAGAAGCATTTTGCATATGACATTTAAAGCAGTTGATTAAGGGAAAGGGATAATTAAAAGTTAATAGAAGTGTTGGATTTCCATTTGTGCACTTTCTAGGTTTTATAATTGCATTAGTGTTACACAAACGCATTTTGTCATTTTTAAGTATTAGTTCTGTCCAGATTATTAAGATTAAAAATATTTAAAAACATCTCTTGAAGAGTATCTCTTAATATGAAAGCCTAAATATTTGCAGAGCCAGTTTTATTTGTTAGCACAGTGCACTTATCAGCATAGAGTCAGAACGTGACTAAAAGGTATCTATGGAAAAGCCACGGTCAGGTGTGTCCTGATGCAGTGAATGTTAATACGCTTGCAGCAGAAGCACATTATGCTTTTATTTCTGACTGTACACTGAATTATTTACACCTTCAAGGCAGCTGATTGAACTGCAACATCAGTCAATTAGCAAATCAAAAATTTATATGATTCCAATTTAGCGTGGAGTCCTTCTCTCTCTCTTTTTTTTTTCTTTTTAGATTTTCACCCTGACAGTGACAAATTACTCCTCTGCTGGCTGAGATTGGAAATTAAAAGCATTTAGGGTTGCTCATGCATTTATGCTAATGAGAACTTCTGATATGATTTGCATGCAAAAGAGGACAATCTGAAAGCTCATCAGTTTTTCATGCTGCTGCATTTTGATGTAGTAGGATTTTTTTTTCTGTTTTTTGCAGAGCAGAAAAATTTTTCTCGGGGAAACAATACTCTATGTGAACAAAAAGAGTTCGTCTTTTAAGTCAGAAAGTTCCTCTTATTTATTTATTTTATTTTATTTTATTTCCCCCTCCAGATTCTTGGCAAATCATTTGCTTTGCTGTTTCAGAACTGCAGCCCACGTTCATTAGCATTTTAGATGTTTATCAAAGGAACGATCCAGTATCTGCCATGCAAGATTATAGCTCAAGCTTCATTTTAAATTCAGGCAGAAAAAAAAGACCCTAGGACAGATGAGAAGAAGAATGTGCACTCTGACAATCTTCTTCACAGATACACCCGAATTAATCCTATTTAGAGCAAAATTTGATTAATCACCAGAGGTGGCAGCCTTAAGTTCAGTGAAATAGTTAACTCCGACAAAAATAGGAGACCTCTTTGGCACAGTCTTTTTGGAATGCAAATAAAGAAGCCAGGCAATACAAATCAGACAGCAGACAACTTTAAAATGATTTTTCAAAAAGACCCTGTTTAGTAAAGAGATTGCTGCCATTTTTTGGCATTTAATTTTGCTCTGCAAGTTGCTATAGTGAAAAGCAGTATGGTAAAGAAGGCTCTGAAGACCAGGACATATCAGTGTATTTATTCTGCTTTTGCAATACATGAGTTTATATATCTCACAGTCTCACAGTATCACCAAGGTTGGAAGAGACCTCATAGATCATCAAGTCCAAGCTGTTACCACAGAGCTCAAGGTTAGACCATGGCACCAAGTGCCACGTCCAATCCTGCCTTGAACAGCTCCAGGGACGGCGACTCCACCACCTCCCTGGGCAGCCCATTCCAGTAGCCAATGACTCTCTCAGGGAAGAACTTTCTCCTCACCTCAAGCCTAAATTTCCCCTGGCGTAGCTTGAGGCTGTGTCCTCTTGTTCTGGTGCTGGCCACCTGCGAGAAGAGAGCAACCTCCTCCTGGCTACAACCACCCCTCAGGTAGTTGTAGACAGCAATAAGGTAGCATAATCAAAATAATTAGTGAAGTAAAGCAAGAGAACTGTTTCCTCACTCTTTGCCTTGCTTGAGAAGGTTGTTCAGGTTACGTGTGTGTGTTTTCAAGTTTTTCTTCTGCTTTGTACATTGGTAATGAGAAACATCCTAACTGTTGTTCTCCATTTGCAGAAGTGTTTGGTGCTATAATGCGGTCGCAGGAAGCCAGCGGAGGCAGGAGGATCGGGGTACAGACGAGAGGACTCGATATGAGCTAGCTGCAAGCAGTACGCTTTATTGAGGCAATACAGTGGCTTATATGGTACTTAGAAGAGGCATGCACAACTAAGTTTGAGATTGGTACATGTGGAAAGTACAGACTGGCTTAAGGTTATGTGTGAAACACAGATAGGTCAATCTGTATCAACCATCCTGTGGTGTCCATCCCTTGCAGCTGGCAGGCTCTGCCTCCCGCAGCTGCGTGTGGAGGAGTGCCACCCACAGCTGGGTATCCTGAGTCCGAGATGGACTCAAGGACACTTCGCAGCATGAGTTTGCTTATTGCTTACCAGCTCATGTCATAGAATCATAGAATCATAGAATGGTTTAGGTTGGAAGGGACCTCAAGGATCATGCAGCTCCAACCCCCTGCCATAGGCAGGGACACCTCCCACTAGAGCAGGTTGCTCAAGGCCTCATCCAGCCTGGCCTTAAACGCCTCCAGGAAGGAAGCATCCACAACCTCCCTGAGCAACCTGTTCCAGTGTCTTACCACCCTCACTGTCCTGTTAGCAAGAAATTCTCCCACACTACAGTACATGCTGAACATTACCATAACCCAATATTGTTTTTTAGATCCCACAAGCTACTATTGAGAGTTCAAACTGCAATATTTCCTTCTATCTTATCATTCAATTGATCAAGTTCCAAGGCAGTGTTCATTAAAGCAAAGGTAAAATATATGTGATATGTCTGTTTCACATCTGAGTTTAAATTAAGAAATTAAATTCAGCTTGTAACATATTCAAACCATCTTTCAGAATATGCTTTACAATTTGGACCATTTTTCTTTCTTCACTCCTAGGTACCTGCAGCAGCTCTGAAGACTTGATGAGTTTCAGAGGTGTTGCAGAAGAATTTCACCCATTGACTCCATGGGCATTGCAGTGAGATGCTTTACAATCAGTGTGCTGTATGCTCAAAGACAGCTAACAAGAAGTATAACTATGTTTTAATAACATCTCATGCCTTAAGGCAGTATACTTGCTTCATGTACTTGAAAATAAAACACACATTTTTTCTGCAACTGTGGAAGTTTCCCTTTGGCTTTTGCTGCATTGGTCCCCAGTTCATGAACTAGATATCTTCATCCCTTGATAAGAAAGAAATAGGTGTGGTAGGGTTAATCACGAAAGGTGAAACAGGATGAAGAGGCAAGAAAGAAGACTAGGAGAGGAAGGGCCATGCAATACAGTAACTTAGCCTTCCCTTTCCTGTTTTGCACATTAGAAGTTATGGTGCAGTGCTTCATCCTCCTCAATAACCATCACCTGTGGTTACAAAGAGTTTTTGCTTTTCAGACTTTTTTTCCTGATTAGTTCCTCCTTGATACCACTTGAATAGCTGACATCTTTGAAACCAAAGATTAGGACAAACCAAAATAATAGTATTGAAATAATTTAGACGTCAGCTTAGTCTCCCAATGTAATGCAGTTAGTTTCTCATCAAAGGTAAGAGACCGTCAGGCTTTGTAACTTACAGGTGGCATATATTGATTTCTGTCTATTGGCAAAACATTTTCACAGGCTTTGCATGACCTGTTTCTAGGCGTAGTACCTCTTCATCCTTCCATAGACAGCTTGGTAAATCATCTTTTGTCCTTCAGGTTCCCAGACTATCAAAAAGTATTGGAAGATAATTCAGAAGCCTCTGATCTGGAGACGTCATTCATCTTGAGTTATTTTGGGAATAATCTCCTATATTCCTCATGGACTCCTCTTTGTCAGTACCGATCCTGACTTGCCAGGCTGATAAGTTCAGCTGGGACATCTTTTGAGCCCTGAAGCTGATTCTCTTCAGGATTTATACATTCACATGCTGTGGACAGCATTCCTTGAAGGTAGTTCAATGATCTAATGCAGCAAATAAACAATTGCTTGCCTTAGTGAACTGAGAGCACCTCAACCATTAAAAGCTGCTGTCCAATGCTCTGATTATGGCCATCACCCCATGTCCAGGAGGGAGATGAGGATGTTCGAGTGTAAATTTACTTGTCTGCTTGCAACATGCTAACAGAAACTTGCTTTACAATCAATTATTCTTCCTAGACATTTCCCAGCACTTGATATTTCTGGTTTATATACCAGTATAGGTCAGTCACTGCTGAATTTTATGCATGCCAAAACCTCTCTATATAGATTTGTGGCTAGCCTGCTTCTGCAGTGGACTCAACTGGCAAATTATTTGCTTTCTTTTGTTCTGATATGAACTATAATGCTGCAAATTCTTTTTGTCTGCATATCAGATGAAAGTATGACAAAAGGAATTACTGGGAATAATTTTCCATTCTTCAGTTTACATCTTAACACCAATGTAGACGAAGTCATGAATAGTTATAGGAAGTACTTTAGAAGTGTTGCATTATATTGCCATGTTCTCTGTGTGAAACTCCCCTTGAAGTCAATAAGAGTTGTGTGTGCTGTTCAGTGGCATAATCAGGCAATAAATTATGAAAGCTCTGCAAACACCAAACATAAGCCACAAACAAATGACATTAACAAGTGATAAGAATATCCAGTGTTATGTTAGTGAAAGAGTTAAAGCTAATAGTTTTGAATGTGATAAAATTATTATAGCTAGCAGGGTTTGGCAACCTCTAGCAAAAGTGTCAAGAAGAGAAGCTTCTTTTGTATACTTACCTATTGCAGAGTTTTTGGTGTCTTCCACTCAATGAATCTCAGTTACAGCTGTGATGGAAAATGGGGCTAAACGTAAACTTGCATGCTCCAGCACAGCACAGAATCACAAAATGGTAGGGGTGGGAAGGGATGTCCAGAGATGTCCTAGTCCAGCCTGCCTGTGAAAGCAGGTTCACTGTGCTAGTTTGAGCCTAGCTAGCATGTTTTGTTGAGAAGTGAAAATGAAAACAATGTTGAGGTCTACTGCCCTCACAGTCTTGCTGGGATGTGTAAAGAAGAAAGGCAAAACAAAGATTAGGTCACTTGCTTCTTCTCTTCACTGGGGAGCTTTGCCTGCTGGGGAGAAGCTGAGGCTGCTGGCTGGACTCCATCTTGCTTTCTAACCTCACCCTCCTTTTGCTTGGCTGCTTCACCTTGCTTTTTAACCCTCTTGGCCGAACCTCCATTCTTCCTTGGGACTGGGGTAAGGTTGAGAGGGGTAGGGGGAAGGTGAGGGGTGGTTGAGAGCCCCTCCTGGGGACTCAGGTTTCTGGGAGGGGAGTTGTGTTTCTGTATTACCTTTTTTACCTTGTCTATTTCTGTCTATAACTGTATATACTGTAAATATCTGCTTGTACATTGTGCCAGCTGTAAATATAAGCTTCATTCAAATTTCCAGAGCTGAGTCTAGTCTGGGTGATTTCTAAAAGTGTGGGGGGGTGGGGGATACCCAAACCATCACATTCACCTAGATCAGGTTGCACAGGAACATGGACAGGTGGGTTTTGAAAGCTTTCAGAGAAAGAGCCTCTCTCAACAGCCTGTTCCAGTTCTCCATCACCCTCAAAGTAAAGACGTTTGTCCTTAAGCTCAAGTGAAAACATTCTGTGTTCTAATTTGCAGCATTCCTCTACAGGACTCTTCATAGGTGGGTTTGTTTGGGCTTTAATTTAGTTTGCAGAGTTTAAAACAGACCTAACATAAGATAAAATTTTAAGTCAATGGTACTACTACAAATGTCCTTCCAGAAACTTTGCTTTAGGAAAAGCTGGCTACAATAAAAATCCCCTTGAAAACATACTTTCCACCCCCTTTCCTCCTCCCCTCCCAGTCATTTAAAACTGTAATAGTTTGAAGCTAGCTAGAATGTTTTGGTGAGAAGAACTAAATTACAGGCTGTGAAAGACAAACAGTGATAATGTCTACTTCACTCACAGGCTTACTCAGATGTATAAGAACAAGAATCCAAACATAGATAAGGAATTGCTTCTTCTTGGGGCATTGCCTGAGCTACACTTCTCTCTAGCCTCTCTGCCATCTCTCTGATTAATCCACTTTGCTTCCTAACCCCCTAGCCAATTCTCCCTTGGGACTGGGGTAAGGTTGAGAGGGGTGGGAGAAGGTGGAAGGGCAGTTGGGAGCCCCTCCTGGGGACTCAGGTTTCTGGGAGGGCTGTTGTGTTTCTGTATTACCTTTTCCCTTGTCTATTTCTGTATATAACTGTATACACTGTAAATATCTGCTTGTATATTCTGCTAAGCTGTAAATATAAGCTTCATTCAAATTTCCAGTGCTGGCTGAGTCTAGTCTGGGTGACTTCCAAAATAGGGGGGGGGGGAAGGGAACACCCAAACCACTACAAAAACAAAATGTTGAAAGAGAATTTTCCAAAGTTACTACATTAAGACTGTGATCCAAACTGGAATTTGAAAAAAAATTCAGAAGATCTCAACATTTATGAAAGGGACCAAGAAATGTGTGCCCTGTGTTGACTAAAAATGACATCCTGAAATTGTTCTCTCAGATCTTTAAAGTCGATTAAGAATAAACAAAGGATCCCAGAGGTCTGAGACTGCTCTAGGCTTTAGAGCTGAGTCTAACTTACAAGGAACGAGATCTTTGTAGAATACCGACCTGCTTCTCCTCAGAGTATTTGTAATGGCAAGATAAATGTGTGCTGGGATGCTGCAATTGTTAGCAGAAACCAGCAGTTTATCACAAAGCAAAGTTAAAACTGGCTCTCGTTGCAATGGTTCTTCCAACTTCCCATTTGAGGGATGTACCCATGGTGCTCCTTGGACAGTAAAGGTCTCTGACTCTCACTATGAAAGCATTCTTCACTGCTTGTAGAGTAATTCTGAAGCCCAGTCTATAAAGGGGAGTGTGGAGCTCCAGCCAGCCCTGCTTTTAAAGCAGTGGCAGGCTGGCCAAAAATCAATTGGGCTGATTGATTTTCAGCCTCTTCTGACACTTGCTATTTTTATTTATTGGGCTTTTTTTTGATAGAATTAATTGAGGCTACTTCCAGGGCTTCTCTTTTTTTTTTTTGTTTTCCTTTTTTCTGAAAGAGGATTTTTGCCAACCTCCCACTTTCTTGTCCTTATTTCAAAAATGAAATAATATTGCAGAACAGGTTTCAGTTTTTCAATATGCTTCACTCCTTCCCCAGAAATAGTAACTTACCAAGAAGTTGCTATCTTCCTTTGTCAGAGTTAAGGACGGCCAGCCAGTGGTTTCACCATTATTTCCTGCCACAGCTCAGTGAATCAGTTTGTGGTTTGGGTACTGCTTAGAGAGGAAGAGCACTCAGCAGAAACAGAGGACAAAGGGTTCTGTGGATGGATTTCTTGCTAACAGAGGACGTGAATTGATAAACATGAGCAACCTGTGCTGCGGAGTGTCCTTGAGCCCATCCCAGAGGCAGGAACTAAGATGGTGAAGGAAACCCCCACGTGCAGCTGCAGGAGGCAGGGTCTGCTGGCCGCAGGAGGTTGACCCTACAGGTTGTTTAGATAAGTTTAAACTACCTGTACCTCACACACAACCTTAAGCCTATCTGTGCCTTCCACATGTACCAATCTCAACTAAGCCAGCTATGCACACCTCTTCCAAGTTAGCATACAAGTCGCTGTACCACTGCAATAAAGGAGACAACAATGATCTAACCATATTGGTGTAATGATCTGTTACTCTGGGGTGCAACGCCAGCAGGGTTCCATCAAAAGGACAAATAAATCCTATCTGGACTTGTTTAATACTTTATCTGATCCCGTAGATCTCATGTAAGGCTTCAGATTTGCAAGTCAAATCTAAGATCGCAACCTGTGCTGGGTGCTGTCAGTCCAGACCAACGTATTGTGCCACTGAAGAACATGAGGCTTGACCTCCCTCCTCTGAGACCAAAAGAAAGAGTTGTTTTGTGGGGCAAAGATAAGGGGAGAAAGCTAACAGGAGGCAGAGGACACACCCTGCCATCAAGAGGTAGAGATTCTCTGTCATTGAGGAGATCATTCTATACATCTGAAATGTCCTCTCCCCTCTTTGTCCTCAATGTCATAAGGCTGAGATCTCTGTTTGTGGGATCTTTCACTCCCATAATATTTTGATTTAATTTAAAAATGTGATTTTGTAGACAGCTGATATGTGCTTGTCATTTCTGGCAAAATGAAGGCTTCTCACAGAAAGAAAAGAGTAAATACTGCTTTCTGATTATCTTCTGTGTGGAGAAAAACACACAAGTGTGTGTGTGTGTGTTTGTTCATTGATACTCCTTTGGTCTTTCTGGAGTTACTTAATTTTCTTTTAAAAGATAAGAGAAGATATAAAAGGGGGAAATATATGCTATAATTCACACAAAATATTTCATAGATGGGTCTTTTTGTGATGTGGACAGCAAGAAAGTGTCTATTACTGTGTTAGCAACTACAGAAACACTCTCCTCCAGCCTCTAGCTTTGGAAGGACAGTGTACATTTTTCTTGTCTAAAGAAAATTATTGTGGACATTTAGTCAGCAATAGACTTCGACTTACAACCAGGTTCTACATTTACTTGAATTACTTTTATGAGTGGCAAGACAACTATGGCTCACCTTTATATTTCTGTTTACCATTTAGTGGTTTATACTGTCACAGCAGCTGTTTTATGTGAAGGGCACACGGAGTGTTTTCTGCTGTTCCACTGTGTGCGTGTTGTTGGCAACACTTTGAGTGCTTCCACTTTATAAGTGCTCCTGAACAGACTGGAAGGCTAGAAATGTAGTACAGCACTAGGACTGGATGTGTGTGTGACTGCCTATATATCCTAAAAGGTACTTTATAGCTGCTCCAAGGTAACTTCATGCCTATTCCGAGATATCACTTCTTGTCATCCTATTTCCAAGGCTTTTACATTAATCTCAGTATTTGTGTTAGTTACTCTGTGTCCAAGCTATCTGGAACAACTACTTCTTCCTCTTCTTCCTCTTCTTCTTCTTTTCTTCTTCTTCTTCTTCTTCTTCTTCTTCTTCCTCTTCTTCTTCTTCTTCTTCTTCTTCTTCTTCCTCTTCTTCTTCTTCTTCTTCTTCTTCTTCTTCCTCTTCTTCTTCTTCTTCTTCTTCTTCTTCTTCCTCTTCTTCTTCTTCTTCTTCTTCTTCTTCTTCCTCTTCTTCTTCTTCTTCTTCTTCTTCTTCTTCCTCTTCTTCTTCTTCTTCTTCTTCTTCTTCTTCCTCTTCTTCTTCTTCTTCTTCTTCTTCTTCTTCCTCTTCTTCTTCTTCTTCTTCTTCTTCTTCTTCCTCTTCTTCTTCTTCTTCTTCTTCTTCTTCTTCCTCTTCTTCTTCTTCTTCTTCTTCTTCTTCTTCCTCTTCTTCTTCTTCTTCTTCTTCTTCTTCTTCCTCTTCTTCTTCTTCTTCTTCTTCTTCTTCTTCCTCTTCTTCTTCTTCTTCTTCTTCTTCTTCTTCCTCTTCTTCTTCTTCTTCTTCTTCTTCTTCTTCCTCTTCTTCTTCTTCTTCTTCTTCTTCTTCTTCCTCTTCTTCTTCTTCTTCTTCTTCTTCTTCTTCCTCTTCTTCTTCTTCTTCTTCTTCTTCTTCTTCCTCTTCTTCTTCTTCTTCTTCTTCTTCTTCTTCCTCTTCTTCTTCTTCTTCTTCTTCTTCTTCTTCCTCTTCTTCTTCTTCTTCTTCTTCTTCTTCTTCTCCTTCTCCTTCTCCTTCTCCTTCTCCTTCTTCTTTCTTCTTCTTTCTTCTTCTTGAAAAATCCAAGCTCTTGAAGTTGGTTTCTTCTGAAATCTCTTGCAAATCTGATGTGGCAAGACTGAGCCATCATTCAGTTACCAACGTTTCAATGCGTAGCCTACTCGCCTACTTGACCTAGAGAATGCAGTTATTTTCACCCTCTCTTGGCTTGTTGTTTGATCTCAGTCTGGTGGATGCTTTCCTCCAAAGCAGAGCTTGAGTAACTTTCCAAAGGGTTTACCCCAGCCAAAATGGTTCCAAAATGGTTTGCCCCAGCCAATTCTATATCATTAGGCCCAGGCTCATATCTCTGATTTTTAGGAGGTTTTCCACAGACATCCTTACAAAGGTGTTTCATGTATGTGGTGGTTTGTGTGTCCCCCATCCCCCCCACACTTTAGAAATCACCCAGACTAGACTCAGCTGGCTCTGGAAATATGCACTGGTTAGACCACACCTTGAGTACTGTGTCCAGTTCTGGGCCCCCCACTTTAAGAGGGACATTGAAAAGCTTGAACGTGTCCAGAGAAGGGCAGAGAAGAGTCTGGTGAGAGGCCTTGAGCACAAGCCC
>WAAF01017568.1:0-28894 GCA_013400475.1 Tricholaema leucomelas | reverse complement strand
GCTGCCAACTGGATGTGGCACCATTCACCACCACTCTCTGGGCTTGGCCTTCCAGCCAGTTCTTGACCCATATCAGAGTGAATCTGTTCAGGCCACAATCTGCCATGAGCTTGTTGTGGCAGACAGTGTCAAAGGCTTTGCTGAAGTCCAGGTAGACTACATCCACAGCCTGCCCCACATTCACCAGGCAGGTAACCTGATCATAAAAGGAGATCAGGTTGGTCAAGCAGGACCTGCCCTTCCTAAACCCATGCTGGCTGGGCCTGATCCCTTGGCCATCCTTTAGGTGCTTTGTGATGGCACTCAAGGTGACCTGTTCCATGACCTTGCCTGGCACTGAGGTCAGGCTAAATTTTGAGACACCCTCAGGCAGTTTGCAGATGATACCCAGCTGGGCAGAAGTAATGATCTGCTGGAGGGAGGAAGTCTCTGCAAAGGGATGTGACTAGGCTGGAGAAGGTCAGTGGGATGAGGCTTAACAAGACCAACTGCTGAGTCCTGCACTTGGGTCACAACAACCCCATGAAGATTTCAGGCTTTGGGCAGAGTTTGGAAAGCTGCTTTGCAGGGTGTATTGGTCAGCAGCTGTTTGAAGACAAACCAGCAGTGTGTCCAGGTGACCAAGGAGGCCACCAGCATCTTAGTCTGTATCAGCAGTAGTGTGGCCAGTAGGCAGAGGGCAGGGATTATCCCCCTGTATTGGAATGTAGTGATGCCAGACGTTGAATACTGAGTTCAGTTCTGGGTTCCTCACTCCAAGAAGGCCATTGAGAGGCTGCAGCAGGTCCAGAGAAGGGCAGCAAAACTGGGAAAGGGTCTGGAGAACAGGGCTGGTGAGAAGCATCTTGAGGGAAGTGGGCTTGTTTTGTCTGGAGAAGAGAAGCCTGAGGGGGGAGCTTATTGCTCTCTGCAGCTCCTAGAAAGCAGCTTGTAGTGAGGTGAAGGCCAGCCTCTTCTCCCAGGTAACAAAGGATAGTATGACAGAAAATGGCAGTAAGTTGCATCAGGGAAGGTTTAGTTGCATACTAGGAAAAAAAATCTTCTCATAAAGAATTCTCAGACATTGGCACAGGCTGCTCAGGGAGGTGGTGGAGTCACTTTTACACCTGAAGGTATTTTAAAAATGTTTGGATGAGTTGCTTAAGGGTATGGTTTAACAGTTTACAGGGAGGTGTTAGGTTATGGTTGGGCTTGATTATCCTAAAATCATAGAATCATAGGCTGGTTGGGGTTGGAAGGGACCTCCAGACATTGTCAAGTCCAATTCCCCTGCCAAAGCAGGTTAACTAGCGGAACTCTGGATGTATCCAGATGGGCCTTTGAAAGTCCCAAGAGAAGGAGGCTGCACAGCCTCTCTGGGCAGGCTGCTCCAGGGCTCCAGCACCCTCACACCAAAGAATTTTTTTCTCATGTTGAGGTAGAGCTTCCTGTGTTCATTTGTATCTATCTTAAGATCTTTTTCAGCCAGGTGGTTCCGTGATTCAAAAATTTGAGCACTCACAGAAATAGTGTGAGGTTCTAAAACCTGCCAGTGTTAATTATGTGAAATTTCACAGAGTCGTAGAACAGTTTGGGTTGGAAGAGACCTTTACAGATCATGTAGTTACAACCCCCTGCTCATGGGCAGGGACACCTCCCACTAGACCAGGTTGCTCAAGGCACCATTCAGCCTGGCTTTGAACCCTGCCAGGCTTGGAACCTCCAGAGCTTCTCTGTGGTCTAGTGTCTCACCACCCTCATGGTTAAGAATTTCTTCCTAATCTGTACTCTGAGTCAAGCTTCTTCCAGTTTGAAGTCATTAGACCTCGTGATGTCACTCCATGCCTTTGTCAAAAGTCCCTCTCCAGCTCTCCTGTATCACCCTTCAAATTGTGGAACTTGCTGTAAAGTCTCAGGAGCCTTCTGTTATGCAGCCTGAACCACCCCAACTCTCTCAGCCTGGCCTCACAGCAAAGGGCTTCCAGCCTTCCCAGCACTGCTATGGCCTCCTTTAGTCCCTCCCTGGGCCCAGCATTTCAGAGAGGTGTCTCAGCAGAGCGCAGCAGAGGGGCAGAATCACTCTTAGCTTCCTCCTTTGGCAACCTATTCCAGTGTTCCACCACTCTCATGGTAAAGAACGTGTTCTAATGTCCAGTCTAAATCTACTCTTAGAACCATTGCACCTCATCCTATCACTGCAGGCCTGTGTAAACAGTCCCTTTCAACTTCTTGTAGGCCCCTTTCAGGTACTGGAAGAATGCTGTTGGGTCTCCCCAGAGCCTTCTCCAGTCTGAACAACACAACTTCCTCAGACTGTCATCACAGGGTAGGTTTTCCAAGGCCCTGACCATCTTCTGGACCCACTCTACCAGGTTCATGTTCTTCTTGTGTTGAGAGCTCCAGAGCTGGACACACTACACCAGGTGAGGTTTCAGCAGAGCGAAGTGGCAGAATTGTCTCTCTTGACCCCCTGTCCACAATTCTTTTGATGCAGCCCCAGGGTGTGATTTGCCTTCTGGGCTGCAAGTCTGTACTTTTGACTCATGTCCAGCTTCTCAGCCATCAAGTCTCACAAGTCCTTTTCCACAGGGCTGATTTGTGTCACCTCGTGCCCCAGCCTGTATTGGTAATGTCCCTGCTGCCCATGCTGCTGGGATCATCCCAGGGCAGGGCTGGGTCTGCGCTGGGAGTGCATGGTGCTGGTTATCCCTGTGAGCTTATGCTCACCCAGCACCTCTAAGTCTTTCTCCTCAGGGCTGCTCTCTACCCTGCCTTGATTTGTGCTTCGCTTTACCTTGACCCCGGTGCAGGACCTTGCACTTGGCTTTGCTGAAGTTCGTTATCCCACCTCTCCAGCCTATCCATGTGCCTTTGAATGCCATCCCTTCCCTCCAGCACATTGACCACACCACACCACAAGGTTTAGTGTCATCCACAAACTTGCCTGGCGTACCTCCATCCCACTGCCTGTGTGTCCAGCAAAGATGTTAAACAGCACTGGTCCCAGTACTGATCCCCGAGGTGGACACCCCTTGTCACTTGTCATTCCGTGCACTGTTTTGTAATTCTAAATACATGAAGGCTGAATATGCACATGAATACATCTTCATCCAATTCTGATCCTGCTTAACTAATGAAAACAGCTATTTTTTTAACAAAACATTTGTGTTACTGCATTTGGTCACTGATAGGAGAGGTAGTAGAATATGGTAGGCAGTAGTCCAGTTGATAGACTGCAGATGTTTTCCTGTACATTATTGTCACCAACTTTCTGTGCTCATAAGAGAACTTTCCACACTTCTGTAAAACCTTTGGATACTAATTTGGATCTTTTTCTTCTGAACAGTTGTGGCATCACCTTTTGAAGTATTTTTACAGATTAATTTTCAAATGGAGAAGCCTGTGTCAATACAGGCAGTGTTCAAAGAGATCTGATGACACTGTGCTTTCAGAGCTTCAAAGTTCACTTCAGGGGCTCTTTTTCTGAGTAGCAAACACTAAGTCTAAGATGGAGTCTTCAAGCTCCCTGTTTTTAATGCTGTAGTTTAAGTTGCAAAGGGCTTGAAACAATACTTAGGTTCTTACTGGCTTTCATGAATAAAAATGTTTCTGCTTAACCTTGAAAAACAGCAGCAGGGATTTGTTTGGAAGACAGTTTGGATCCATCATCTAAAGGCATCAGTTACGTTCACTATTTTGACAGCTTCTCTTGTTTTGTTCACCTCGGAATGCAGCTTTTGAACATGAGTCATTAAAAAATTAACCTTTAAACTCCAGAAGTCTGCCTGTGGAGACTTGGACACAGTAGTTAGTAATTACAATTTTGGTTTATACTCTGAGCCACATTCTTGCTGGGAACACAAAACTTTATAGAATGCTTCAGTAGATAATAAAAGAAAACCATATCAGCTGGTATATGCTTGATGAAACACATGATTTTAGGTTTTAACCGATTATACAGATTGATATCGTGTGCTTTTGTAGGACGATATTTGACTGACAGCTCCCTTCCCTGACTTGCCAGAATACCTTCCTCTGTTGGAGAGAAGTGGCAGAAGGTAGAGGAGCAAGTTAGAGGGCTTCTACATCCTCATTCATCCAGAATCAGGCATGCCAGCTTAGTTCTTGAAACATAGAAGATGAAGGGTACCTCCAAATTCTCTCAGTTTTCTTGTGACAGGGAAATATATGGTCAGTTCTAGGGCAGCTAGAAGGTTGAGAGCAGGTCTTTACAAATAAGATTGATGACCCTAAGACTGTGGCAAAACCTTACAGCAAGAAAAATGCTGAGGGTGTGGGAAATGGGTTTGTTACAGGGAAGTTGTTTGTTTCTTTCCCCTGAGGAAAGAAGTAGTTTGGTGTCTAGTGACCAGGGGACTTTGGAGTTGTCTTTACTTGTATGCTGGACACTCCTTGTTCAAGCAGATGATTAATCTCTTACATAAAAAGGAAAACTGCAGAGTCCTATTTAAATTTGTGTCCTGGCCAGGTAAAAAGCCCTGAGCTGCGACAAGAGGACCTGCTATTTGCTGCATAGCCTCTTGAGCATGAACCAACTCTGAGGTCGGAAATCCTGGCCACGGACTGAGAGGGAGCTCTTCAGATTCAAGTGAAGTGGAAACAGCAGATGCATCCTTGTGCTTTCATCTGCCTTCTTTTTGTCCAACCTGTATAGCTGTGATGTATTTATACTGTTAATGCATCAGCCTGCATCTTGGTTTGACAGAATACGCAGCCTCTTCTTATTCTACCATGTGAGGTCTGAGCCTGTTCAGTTCTCAACAAGTTTTGACTTTTAGTTCCATACGGGGGATCCTGGGAAGATTTCATCCTTAGAATGGTTTTTTTGGTGGTTGCCTGCTGAGCCAGAACGTAGTAAGCAGCAATGTTTCATTTTATAAATTCCTATCTCGGTTTTATGAGCAAAACCTGTCATTTTCTGTGTAGATCTTGAGTAATTTTTCATACCATTTTCTTTCAAAGATGTGTGTGTGGACCACAACAAAGCTTAGCTGCCAAAGCTTAGCTGGTGAGCTTTCCAAAGATTTCCTTTGAATTGTGGGTTAGAATTGGTTGAGGAAAGAGGTTGAGGATATAAGAAAGGTGAATGTGAGATCTTGTAATAGACAGACAGGTGATGAATTGGCATGTAAGTTCACAGGAAAACAATTTGTTAATAAAAATACTCTTTACCTGGAGACTGCCAGAGCCCTGAAGCAGGCTCACCAGAGAGGTTGTGGAGTCTCCTTCTCTGGAGAAATTCCAAACCCCCCCTGCCACTGTGATCCTAGGCAAGATGCTGCAGATGTGCCTTCTTTAGCAGGGGTGTTGGAGTGGGTGATCTCCAGAGGTCCCTTCCAACCCCACCATGCTGGGATTCTGTGACTGAAGTTTTAAAGGTTGTAACAGCAGAGCTTCACAGGAAACTGTTACTTTCTCAGCTATGACATGAGCCAATTTCAGCTCACTGAATATCAAGGCCTTACCGTAGGTGTTTCCTGTTCCTGAAAGAAGTTTCTCACCTCAATTTTCTATCATCCTGCCTTGATCCTTAAATATAAGCTGGGATTCTGGGATTTCTATTGTTTATGTAGCAATTTGTTTGAGTCTCAGTTGCTGGTAAGTTGATTAGCAGGGGAAACGGTGCTTACCATGAAGGTGTTTGTTTTATTGTCTAGAATTCTAAAGTTCTGTTTCTGAAATACTGTTTGATTTATCTTTATCAGCAAAGCTTGCTGAAGAATGAGCAAAATCAAGAAGAAATGATACTTCACTTCCTTCTAGATCTCTCCAGTCAGTGTGGTGTCTCGTTTCCCTGTACTCCAAGTGGGACTTCGTTTGAGTTAACCTCTTCCCTTCATGCCATTGAGGATGATTCAGCCATGGATGTGAAGTCTCTCTGGGATGATGTGAGGTTGCATCTTCGACGGTTCTTAGTCAATAGACTGCAGAGTCAAGAGGAAGGAAGTGCCAACACCTCACAACAACAAATGGAGTTTAAAACGCAGTGCATACGGCAACTTTTGTTTCTCTACCCCGAGTCAGAAGTTTTAATGAAGTATCAGCACATGCGGAACAAACTGGTTAGTGATCTTCTGCAGAACTGTATTTTGTCTAGTTGTGGTGAGACCAATTTTGATAAGGTGGTTCATGGCTACCAAAGTTCTGTGCCCACGTTGTGCACCATGATAAAAGAGGATTTGTATATCCTAAGTGGAACTATTGATCCTTCTTCATCCCTGAAGTTTATTAATGAAACTTACCTGGATACCATCACTGAAGAAATGACAGTCCTCCTTGAGAGACTTTGTGAGCTGCAGTTCAAAGAAAACGCTCTACATGTAGTTAAGGCGGGCAAGATTTCAAAGAAGCACAGAGGAGCAGTTCATGCTGTGGGTTAGTAGCATTATTTTCTGTTCATTGTAGTTAGATGCTCTTTTAATTATGATGCTTTCATTGTTTCCTGTGAAGGAAGATTATTCATTATGGGTTTGTGTTTTAACCATATTGCTGCCTGAGATTATAAATTACAGCTTTTTGTTTTAACCATATTACTGCAGTTGAACTATGGACTGTGTCAGAATTGTGATGAAAAAGGTTTTAAAGTAAGGGATAGTGTCCTATGCTTATGGATACAGATAATGCATTATAATTCACTGGGTAACGCTGTCATATCAGAAGACTTTTTCTCAAGTGTAACTCATTCCAGCTGTTGAAATACATAGCAGAGTAAGACCTATTTCATCCTGATTCTTCAGTCTTCCACTCCCACTTCTTTAAAATTTCAGAAGATTATAGAATAGTCCATACAATAGAATCAGAGAATGGTTTGGGTTGGAAGGGACCTCCAAAGGTCATCCAGTCCAACCTCCTGCAGTCAGCAGGGAGATCTTCCATTAGATCAAGTTGCTCAGAGCCTTGTCCAGCCTGACCTTGAAGAACTCCAGCAGTGGGACCTTAGCTACCTCCCTGGGCAGCCTGTTCCAGCACCTTCATGGTGCAGAACTTGTTCCTCATCCACATTCAATCTAACTCTGTTCTTCCCTTATTCCAAGCCTTTGCCCCTTGTCCTATCACTTCAGACCTTTGGAAGCAGTCCCTCTGCAACCTTCTTGTAGCCTACTTCAGGTACTGGAAGGCTACTTTTAGGTACCCCCAGAGCCTTCTCTTCTCCAGACTGAACAACTCCAGCTCCCTCAGCCTGTCCCCACAGCAGAGATGGTCCAGCCCCTAGATCAGGGCTTGCTTACCCTTATTTTGGCAAGACACTAACATGTGCATAAATGCCTGTGGGTACCTGTTATCACTTTGGGAGGACACGTAACGGTCCAAGCCTTTGTTTTCCTCCCACCCTTGCTTCTCCTCATCAGCAGAAGGGTGGGGCAACCCAGGACATGTTTTAGGCCTACTGGCCTTCCACGATGCCCTCCTCTGGACTGTCTTCATTAGGTCCATGTCCTTCCTGTGTTGAGAGCCCCACAGCTGGACACAGCACTGCAGGTGAAGTCTCCCCAGAGCAAAGAGGCAGGATTCCCTCTCTCCATCCCTGGCCATGCTGCTTTGGATGCAGCCTGGGCTGCCCTTGGCCTTCTGGGCTGCAAGTGGCCCATTGCTGGCTCATATCCAGCTTTACATCCACCAACACCCCCAAGTCCTTTTCCACAGGGCTGCTTTCTACCATCTCCTCCCCCAGCCTGTATTGATAGTGAGAATTGTTCCAGTGCAGGTGCAGGACCCTGCACTTGCTCTTGTTGAACCTCAAGTGATTCACCTGGGTGACCTCTCCTGCTTGTCCAGGTCCTTCTGGTTGTTGTCCCATCCCTCTGGCCTATCCACAGCACCACTCAACTTGGTGTCATAACAACGTGACCATGAAATTCTGTGGTTCTGTGAAACAGAACAGCAGAACTGACTCAAACAGGTTACTGTGCAGATTCTAATTCCAAATTAAATTAAATTAAACTTTCATATTCTTGTGGAAATGCAGTTAATACTACCTGGTGATTTCTTCCTGTTCTAGGGAATTTAAGGCAGGAAAGGAATCTGTAACTGATGTGATATTTTTCATACATCTTTTTTACAGCTGGTGTGTCTGACATGCTCATTTCCAAAGCGAGAAACCTGAGCTTTAGGAAGAAAAACATGCAGAATGGAAACTTTCCATAACATAATTGCGTGATTGTTATGTAATTACTTTTTTAGCACAAGAGTTTTGAGCACTACTCTGTGCAAGAGCTGCTTGTTTAAAATAGAGCCTTCAGTAAAGGTGAAATAGTTTGCAGACAGAAAATAGTAAAAGTTTAGAACCATGTGAAAGATACAGAGGCATAAGTCTTTGGATTGTACAGGGTACACAAAAGATGACTGAGGAGGTGGTTTGCCAGGCCTGCAGAGATGGGAAATATACTCGTGTGAGTTTTAAAATCAATATACATGAGTGTGTAGGTTAACTGGAAATTCCACTGGAAGAAATGCGTAAATAATTTTTCAAAAGGAGCTAAAATATGGGGAAATTTGTGTAACCTATAAAAGAAGGGAGAAGGCATGCTGGAGAAGAAGCTCAGTATAAAGCTGATATGTTAGTGGGATGGAGTGTTGGAGGCAATCATAGAATGGCTTAGTTTGGAAGACACCTCAGAGGTCATCTGCTCCAACCTCCCTGCCATGGGCAGGGATACCTCTCAACCAGCCCTATGAGGAGAGGCTGAGGGAGCTGGGGTTGTTTAGCCTGGAGAAGAGGAGGCTTGGGGCAGACCTCATTGCTGTCTACAACTACCTGAAGCAAGGCTGTAGCCAGGTGGGGCTTGGTCTCTTCTGCCAGGCAACCAGCAACAGAACAAGGGGACGCAGTCTCAAGTTGTACCGGGGGAGGTCTAGGGTGGATGTTAGGAGGAAGTTCTTGCCAGAGAGAGTGATTGGCATTGGAATGGGCTGCCCAGGGAGGTGGTGGAGTCACCATCCCTGGAGGTGTTGAAGAAAAGCCTGGATGAGGCACTTAGTGCCATGGTCTAAGTTGACTGGCTAGGGCTGGGTGCTAGGTTGGACTGGCTGATCTTGGAGGTCTCTTCCAACGTGGTTGATTCTATGATTCTATGATTCATGACTCAGACTGGGCTGATTATCAAGGAGAGTGTCAGAGTTATGTTTGATTTCTAAATAAATGACAATAAATTTATAAATTTGACAAGTTCTGTAGTGAGATGGGAGTCAGTAAAAGCATTCACTGGCCAAAAACACCCCATAAATGATAAAAGTTACTCATAGGGAACTAGAAATTTGTAACGTGATTTTGCTTTCCATTTCAAAGCCGCTCACCAAGATGGGGAGGTTCAGTTACCTCCATTTGACATCTCAGACATGAACATTTAAGTGACTATAAGGGTGGCTTCTCTAAAAGGCCACACTTTAACTCCTTCTCTATTGCAAGGAGAAAGAGAGTAGTCATTCAGTCTATTAAAACAGTAATTTCTTTCCTTAAATTTTCTCGCAGGGCTCTTTACATGTTTTTGTCATTAGGACATCTCTCAGGACAGATTTCCGATGCGGAGTTCCGTTGTATGTTCAAAAGAACAGGAGAAGATAAAAATATACAAAGTAAATCAACTTGCAACTTCTGAAACCTTTGCTGCAGTCAATGTAAAAAGAAGATAAAATCTCTGTGTTTCGTAAATCCCGCAGAAGATTTTTATTTTGATTCCAAATGTGCTAAAGGTCAGGTTTGCAGGCACAGCAGCTGCCTCCACAACACCCATCAAATGTGTTTAGCGGTGGTATCTATTATTTAATCCTCAAAATTGCTTTCTTCACAGTGGCTGTCAGGCTTCTGTCTTCATCTTATCACTGTATAGCACTTCAAGAGGTTAGTATGGGAAGCCTGCAGTGCCTCTCTACCAGCCTTCTGCAGAATCTGTTCTGGATGGTCTGTGACAGCCAAACAGTGAAGTGACAACAGTGAAGTCAGCAGCCTAGAGCAAAATAGCAGGTCATGTGAAGTGACATAGTGGGTTTTGTCATTTTGTAGATGTGTCATAGCCTGATATTTGGCATTATTAATCCACTCATGCAAAATTTATACTTGTATCATTACCAAAACAATGACGACTGACAAGTTTCTTATATGACAGCTCGTATGTGGAGAGTCTTTTCTGAAGGGCTGCTCAAGGGAGGCTGCGGATGCCCCCTCTCCAGAGGTGTTCAAGGCCAGGCTGGATGAGGCTTTGAGCAACCTGGGCTAGTGGGAGGTGTCCCTGCCCATGGCAGAGGTCTGGAGTTAGATGACCTTTAAGGTCAAAGGCTGGAATTTTGTGATTCTAATAAATTACTACAAATTGATCAGAAATCCTGCTGTTATTTAGCAAAAACAGTGTTAAGGGTTCTGGGTACACTAATAGGCCTGATGACCTAGAACTACTCGGTCTTTAGGGTCCCTTCCAACCCAAACTATCCTGTGATTCTATGAAAGTGTTTTCTCCCTTCTAAATGGTTGACTGCTGCATTTCCAGCACACTTAGTCAGCAAAAGGCACTTAACCTTTGCAATTAAAGTGTTGGCAAAGTAGTCCACACTGGGAGAAATTCTACAGAATAACTATTTTGAGAGCTTTATAATGGGAACAAAGTTCGTAGTGCCAAGTTTCCTGCTTGGATCTCTTACTGACGTCTGCTATCTTTGCTGCCCTCATGCAACTGAGAGTGGAAGTCTGTTGTGATGGTTTGGGTGTTCTCTGCCCACCTCCACCCCCCTTCNGTGAGGTTAGAGATGCAGCTCAGCCAGCAGCCCAAGTGAGAGTGGTTGTCTATGCTTTTATTTCTTGTTCTTGTATCTGTCAGTAAGTGTTTTCCTTCCACAGCCTGTAATCTAGTTGTTCTCACCTAAACATTCTAGCTAGTGTCAAACTAGCACATCTGTATTTACACTTGAATTAAAAAACAGCTTTAATAATTTGTCTTGACAGTGACACCCAGATTGCTGAGAATCCCTAAAAACCATGCTGGAGTGTGGAGGGAAGGAGAGAAAGGAAAAGAGTGTTTTTTGTTTCCTAGCTGAAAGATGGTTACACCAATGTGCTTTTTATGTTTTGATGTGTGTTGCATCTGCCCTCTGGGAATCACCAAACCAGCACATCTCAGAACAGCAACATAGTTTAATCTAGGGTCATTCAACTAGGATGCTTTCCCAGAGGTGAAAAACAAAAGGGGATTGTGTTTACTTAGTCCACTCTCAGGGAAATGAGTTGTTCTTTTAATTTGCTGGTTTGAGTTTATTTTTCCTTAAAATCTGATGTAATTGATCCTCCTGTATAAGAGAGGAGGGAAAAAAAAAACCCACCAGAAAATAATTAAACCGCACTAGAACCTCAGAAAACTTTATATAGATGACCTACTTCTGTCAGGAAAATATAGGTAGTCTATAACAAGCCTTACCAGAGTTATAAATCTTTAAAATATTTCATGTGTAACAGTCTAGTTGTGAAGTGAGGAGGTAACATGTCTGTTTGCATACTGTACTAGAGCAGTTACTTGTTGAGCAGTGAGACTGATCCCTGACTGAGGACGAGCAGGGTTTGAGAGAGAAGCTGGCAAAACGGCACGTGGAAAGAGGCAAATTCATTGGAACTTGGCATCTTTGCTTGCCAGCTGTAGTGGAGCCAGGTGGTTTTATGCTAGGTTTTATGCTATAACTTGATCCAGACAGCTGCTTTTCAGCTTTTTTTGCCTCAATTTCCAATTTCTTGGAAATCATTTGCGGTAGGTCCTGTTAAATGTGGATTGCATTTTTACCTTCTGAACTTTTTTCATGTTCCTTTGTTTACAGAGAGGTCATGCCAATTTAATCAAGCGCTATTAACCTATCCTAATCCCTCATCTCTTTTAGATGAAGAAACAGCTACTCTTACAAATGATAAGACATCAGCCAGAGAAACCTGAAACCCATGAAATTACACAGATCTGATGTAGCAGTGGAAGATTTTCTTCAGTTTTATTAGCTGTAAATACACATGTGGATTAATTAGCCCAATTTTTAAATCTCCTATGCTTAAAACTAAAGAGAGGTTAGAGCTTTGAGTTCTGTATTTGGTGACATTTTTTAATTCATTGCCTTAATATTTTCTTTTAGTCACAAACTTGACAGAGATCCTGAAACAGACTCAAATCTGAAGGTATCTGCCATAAAATGTATTTGTCTTATATTTGCATTACAAAACCTTAAGTGAGAATTTGTTTTTAACATTTGAGGCAATAGATAGTGTGTTCATCAAAATCTGTAGTTGGTTATTGTAAAGAAAATATTATTTCAAATTGGAGGTAAACTGAAGTAATGCAGATTGGACTGGGCACATTTGGACCTACAAGTGATTACATCACCTTCACTGACGTGTTTTATTCGTAGCATCACAGACTGGTTTGGGCTCAGACGGGCCTTGAAAGCTCAGCTAGTCCAATTGCCATGCAGTGAGCAGGGAAATTCACAACTGATGCAGGTTGCTCAGAGCCCCAACCAGCCTGATCTGCAGTGGTTCCAGACATAGGGCATCTACCACCTCTCTGGGTGACCTGAAATAAAGTATATTCAAATTACACTTTTACCTTGGTGTACCATCCTCTTAGTCCAGCTCAGAGCCACAAAGCTGAAGCAGGCAGTGGAACATCTCCCTGTAAGGACAGGCTGAGGCAGCTTGGAGCATTCCTGGTGATAAAGTTGTGCAGGGCTGTGTTGGGAGGACAGAGACAGGCTCTGCTCAGTGATGTCCAATGATACGACAAGGAGCAGTGGGCAAAGCTAGAGCAAAGGAGGTTCCAAATAAATAGAAGGGAAGACTTTCACTGTGAGCGTGCTGGAGCCCCTGAGCAGGCTGCCCAGAGAGGTTGTGGAGTCTCTCTGCCTGGAGACTTTCAAAACCCACCTGAATGCTTTGCTATGTGACTTGCTCTAGGTGATCCTGCTTTGGTGGTGAGGGGTTGAATTGGATGATCTCTAACTTTCTGTGATGCTGTGTATCCATCAGGCTTCCTTTCTCTTTGCTTTGTCCTGAACTATTCCAATTGAAAGGTACAGTCAAATGCAAACTGTGATTTAAAGCATTATTAATTTATTACCTTTAAATATTCAAATATTCAGTATCTTCACTATTTACTATTCTCTATATGTTCCTAGGAAATATGTGGTGTTCATGGAATACCCTCTGTCAATATATCTGTGTGGTGTTCATGGAATACCCTCTGTCAATATATCTAAACATGAATAGAAGGACTCAATATTTAGACAATCTGCATTTGTACAGTGAAGCTGAGAGCAGAAAGAGAAACAGGCTCTGGAGTAACTTGTTCAAGTGAGAGTGACTCTGGGAGATCAAATGACAGTCCTTGGTAAGGACAAGTCTGTCCTGAGGTCACTTAGCCTTATGTATTCCCAGCAGTTTGCTAAGTTGAAATATGACTTTTGGGGTTTTATTTCTTTACATCCATGTGCACTGGCTTTATATCCCCAGTTTATCACTTCCTCTCTTTGAAATAAAGAATCTTAGTTTCAAGTCAGCTTTCATCCTTCTATTTATTTTAAATTAAGGGGGTTTGTAATCTCTTGAGCCAGGATTATTGCCTACAACTGATCTTCTATGGTCTTCATTTTACCTAGCAAAAGTATGCCTGAAATTAGACTGATATCTGCTGGTTTAGTGACTGTGTGGTGAAAAAAAACCACTCATGTCTGGGAGTAATTATCACAGGATGACAGGATGTTAGAATTTGAAGGGACCTCTGGAGATCTTCCAGTCCAAACTCCCCAGCCAGAGTAGGACCATCGAATCTAGTGCAGGTCACACAGGAACTCATGCAGACAGAGCTTGAAAGTCTCCAGAGAAGGAGACTCCACAACCTTTCTGGGCAGCCTGCTCCAGTGCTCTGTGACCCTTACACTAATGGAGTTCTTCCTCACATTGAGATGGAACTTTATGTGCTGTAGTTTACATCCATTGCCCCTTGTCCTATGCCAGGGCACAAGTGAGCAGAGGCTATCTCTCTCCCTTCCTGACCCCTAGCCCTCAAATATGGATAGACATTGATTAGATCCCCTCTCAGTTTTCACATTTCCAGACTGAAATGACCCAATAGCTTTAATATAAGCTATCCTCCCATTTATATCTGCATGTTAAAGATTTCCAGGCTTGGTTTCATGTAATTAATATTTATGTCTTTTTTCAGATTTTTGCCCAGATGGCAATCTACAGCAGATAGTTTACAGTACTTAGGTTGTAATTACAATTGCTTTTTCATGGTGTTATCTTTCTTATAGTCCATTGTTGAAATCTATCGTTTTAGAAGCGTGAGAAGGAAGGGGAAAGTGTCTCAGTCACTTAGCTCACTGCTGCTGTGTCCTTAAAAAAAAAGTCCCCTTGCATTGTTCTGCAGTGTTTTTAAGGTGTGCTAATGTAAAAAGATTGCAGATTATAGTAAGCACTAAGAGCTTCAGCTTGTTGTATTGTCCAAGTCTTTGCATTAATCCAAGCAATTTTAAAGGACTTTTTTTTCATCAATTTACTCTTCAAAATATTTCTGGTGGATGTAGAATTATAGAATCACAGAGTGGTTTGGGTTGGAAGATCATCTAGTTCCAAACACCCTGCCATGGGCAAGAACACCTTCCACTAGATCAAGGAGTTAAAGGTCTCATCAGTCCTGGCCTTGGATATCTCCAGGCTTGGAATCTTCACAGCTTCCGTGTGCAACCTGTTCCAGTGCCTCACATGCCACCACCCTCCTGGTGCAGGATTTCTTTCTCATGCCTAATTTAATTCAAGCTTCTGGCCAAGCTAGATTGATGGGCAATGTAATGAGGTTTAATGAAGTCAAGGGCTTAGATCACAACAACCCCAAGAATGTTCCAGGCTTGGGGTAGAGTGGCTGGAAACTTCCCAGCAGAAAAGGACTTGGGAGTACTGGATGACAGCAGCTGAACACGAACCGGTGTGTGCCCAGGTGCCAAGAAGGCCACCACCTTCGTTGGATCATCAATGGTGTGGCCAGTGTGATGGTGGGAGGTAATGGATGCAAGATAGGATTCTTTCAAAATGAATATTGTTCATTAATTTTGATATTCATGACTCTTGCCACCCACCCAGTATTTTTAATAATTGGTTCTTTGAATGGTCATGAAAACATTACACATAGGGAAACAGAATCTATAATACTTAAATAACTAGCAATGTACATTAAAACATTAAACCATCAGAACTGGGAGGAGGTTCTTGTGGTCAATTATACTGCTTGCCCACTAGATGGACTCGGAAAGCTCCTTTCTGCGTAAGGCAGAAGGCACTTGAAATTAGTATAGAGTTTTAGAGAGTTTTGCTAAGGAGACTTTTGAGTATTTACTCACAAAATATTAATATCTCCAGACTCCCAGAACGAACTATAGTCTCCAGACAGTACCCAAACACTTGCAGGGAGTTCTGTCGGCATCTTGATGGCTGCTGAGGCTTCTGGTCTTTCCCAGGCTCTTAACAAGGTGCTGAGAGAGAAGCGAATGATTTCTGGCCTGGTTCCTCTTGGGCGGTCTGTGTCCCTTCCAGGACTCTCAGTCTCAGAGGAAGTCTTGCAGGCAAGATGTCTTGGAGTCTTGGCACGATGTCATGTTGGCTAAGCAAGCCTATTGTGTGAAGGCTTTTGGTGCCTATTCTCTGGTAAACGTGATCAAGGCAGGTTTCCAGGTAGACAAACCCAAATCATCAGGTTTTCTTACTATGCAGGAAGGCTAGCTTATAGCTTAGCAGGCATAATGCTGCAGGGCATGGAAGAATGCAACAGCAGAAAGCAATGAAGCAGAGAACTACCACAAGGAGAGAGCACATTAAGGCAGTCGTATGTTGTCTTTACCTGCTCATCTCTTTTTATCAATGCAGCCTGAGTCTGCTGGTTCTTTGGCCACAGAGCAGCCAAACAGAATGGCAACTAGCCAATCTTAACCATATTAGGTAAAGGCAGGGCTTGCTTTTACATTTTTAGGGCAGAACACAAACAAGTGTATAAGCACAGTATCCTCATGTGTTTATGAGTTTGGAAGGAGAGAAGGAGACTCTAAGGTGTCAAGTCTTTTGTTTTCCTTTCCCGTGGTTGCTTCAGTCATCATCAGAAGGAGAGAGAACGCAAAAACATGTCTGGGCAAGCCAGGACTTGTTTAGATCTATTTTGGCCTATTTTGGCCTTCCACAACAGCCAGCAGGGCCAGGAAAGTGATTTTGCCTGTGGACTGGGCACCGGTGAGAATACACTCTTCTCCCTAGTATCAGGTGATGGAACAACAGGAAATGTCCTCAAATTGTGTTGGGGGAGGTTTAGGTTAGAGATTAAGAACAATTTCTTTCCTGCCAAAGTGGTCAGGGATTGGAACAGGCTGCCCAAGAAGGTGGTAGAGTCCCCATTCCAGGAGGTGTTCAAGAAACATGTGGCCATGACACTTGGGAACATGGTTTAGTGGCCACGGTCATGTTGGGTTGATGGTTGGACTCAGTGATCATAGAGGACTTATCCAACCCAAACAATTCCATTATTTTATGATTCTTCCCTCATCACATCATACAAGACTTTGTCAAAAGTCCCTCCCCAGCTCTCCTGTACCCCCTTCAGGTGCTGGAAGGCTGCTTTAAGGTTCCCCCAGAGACTTCTCTCAGGCTGAACAACCACAACCCTCTCATCTTGGTTCTCCCATCATCTGGACCCATTCTGACAGTTCCATGTTCTTCTTGTGTTGAGGATTCCAGAGGTGGCCCCAGCACTGCAGGTGGGGTTTTCTTTTTGTCTCTGTATGACAACAGCAGCTGATGTGTTTCCACTATACTTCTGTCTGCTTGGTGTCTCCTTCCCTCTTCCCTCATTGATTCTACTCTGTCACTCTGCAGAGTGCCTGGTTAGGGTGGCTTTAACAGGAACAGGGCTTCTGGGACTTGTATGAGCTAAGTGACTGGAGGAAGAGTGGTACCTGTATGCAAATGGACTTTGCAACCACTACCTTCTTGAGCTGCACTGTTGGGAATGGTAGGACTTCTAGTGCTGTGCAGCTGCTTGCTCTTGACACACTGCAACATAAGCCATGGATTTGGAATGAGTAACTGGAAAAGCACTGAGTTAAGTAAAATAGAGGGTCAAAATGACCTTAGAGGACATTGCAACAGATGAAACAATGTAAAGCAGGAACTTGTGGTTTTTGTTAATCCTTGCTTATCTAGTTGCTAAGGTACGAGGTCTGTCTCGATGACAAGTTAGGATTTGACACAATCTTTAGCTTATATGTAAGAGTATAACAACTCTTTAATAATATTTACTTGGTAGCAAAATGCCTTTTTTACTGCCTCATGGGGAAAGCTTTTAACCACCACAGCTAGGTCAATGGCAAATGGCTTGGGAAGGTGTGATATGGGGGACTGTAGTAAGGCTTTAGAGAAAGAAAAAGTCGTGGAAATGATGCCCAGGGTGTTAAGGCTTTAGAGAAAGAAAAAGTCATGGAAATGATGCCCAGGTTATTTTTTTCAGGCTGGATGTTAGGAGGAAGTTCTTCCCAGAGAGAATGATTGGCATTGGAATGGGCTGCCCAGGGAGGTGGTGGAGTTGTCATGCCTGGAGGTGTTGAAGCAAAGCCTGGATGGGGTGCTAAGTGCCATGGTCTGGTTGATTGCACAGGGCTGGAAGTACAATAAATGGAACTTAGCTTGCATCAAGCTGCTCCCCGTCTCTTCATTGTGGCACTGCACTGCACGTGGTGATGTGACACAATCTTCCCCATATCTTACAGAGATGGAGTGAGAATTCCTGCAATTTCCATTCATGAAAGATGGGAAACTAATGTGTATCAGGTAAAACCACTGCACTTAGGCACGGGGAACCTTCACAGAAAACAGGAGGACTTCAGTGAGCATGACATGAGTAAAAATGCTGATGTCAACTATGTTAGATTCTTATTTTTTATATTAAACACCAGAAAGTCCTAATTTTGTGTTATGAGACAATCAGTGACAAGATATTCACAGCAGGTTTGATTGCCACCTGTTTATAATGATGTAGCAGGCAGCACTGGTGGGAATTTATATTGGGAAGTTAAGTAAAAGTAGTGGACATACTGATTTGATGCAGGATTCTGCAGTCGTCTTTGTTCCTTGGGAAACCCATGAAATGTTGACAGCCCAAACAAGATCCTATTACTCAAGGGAAACAAAATAAATGTCTTTGCATTTAATATAGGAAATAATGTGTTTCATAGCCTCTTTGTCACATATTATTTATTTCTTATCCTTGAAAGCATTGTGTTTGATTTCTGCTGCACAATTATATTAAGTGGAAATATGAGCAGTGGTGAGGAGAAAATAAAACCATCTGTTTGAACAGGCGGAGCTGAAGTTTTAATAAAAGAGAAGGACTCTTTTAAAGGCCATATGAACATAATACCCCAGGACCACAAATATGCTTCTAGTGGGAGAATGACATTTTCTTAAAGATTACAAAAGCATTAAGCTTGTTACTTTTTAAGCTTGTAGTGGGGGGTAAGATAACAGTGTCTAAGTTACTGAAATGTCAGCTGAGCTGACGGAATTTCAAAGCTGGTAGCATGCCCGAATACCTTCCTTCTTTTTAGAGCAGTTGCTTGAAATTACTTATCAAGCCCTTATGAAAATGGGCAGTGAAATCTCATTATTGAGTGCTTGAGAAGATGCCTGTTCCAGAGTTTTACTGCCACGTTGTTTATTTAATATATCAACACTAACTTTGCTTTTCAAGTCACACATATTTTTGAAACATGATTTTGGTTTTTTTAGGTTGTGACCTAATGAGGTTCTTCCACTTCATCTTTTCCAACAGGAGCTCAAGTCTGCTTTCTGAATTCTGCAGAGGTTGAAAGAACCATAGTTCCACTCTTGATTTGTTTTGTGGTTTGTTGGTGTTTTTTTTCTCATCCTTTCAGGGTCTCCACAATTAGCAAATACCAACTAATTATCTTCCTTTTTTGTTCTCTCAGCTCACCTCTCTGCTCTTCCTCAGCGCCAAGAGAGCATTTAACTCACTGTGCCCCCTAATTATTGCATTCTCCTCCCAAGTTGAAAAGATGAAAGCGATTTACTCTCCAGTCTGAGACTTTGTGAGTGATCAGAGGTCAGTCTGAGATTTGTACACTGTAGTATTCTCTTCAATAATAAAAAGTGACAAAATCTGAGGGAGAATTACTAAGCTCTTTTTTAACTCCAGTGTATAGACTGGTGTGAAGAAACGTGTAGAACTATGTGAGGTGACAGAACACTTGAAAATGTCTTTTCAAGAGGCTTCTTCAGTATTGATTGAAAAAATGAGAAGTTTTTACAGGAGTCTGTTCAACATATGCATCTGCCACCATAGAATCACAGCTTAATTACATGGTCCTGGCTGTAATTTTTGTCAACAGAGAACCTCCGTGTCACAAACTATATTCAGAGAGCAAACTTTAAAAGGACAAAAATACTCTAGTCACAGTGTTTTGTTTTGTAAAATACATATATTTAAATTGGAGGTGTGTCCCATCCACAACATGGATGTGTCATGCTACATCAGAGCATGAATCTCCTTCTCACTGTGCCCTAGGCTTAGGAAATTTTGAAACATCTCCATCCTCAGTCAAGGGTCTGCTGTATCTACTGAGTCCATGAAAAACAAAGCTTTTAGTTGTTCTATTATAACTTTTTACTACATTTGCTGAATTTGGCAGGGCAATGGACATCCATCTGATCTAGAGAATGAGGGTAGTTATAACCCAGTCCAGTTTCTTAGAGGTTTAGTACTTATTACTCTNTTTTTTTTTTTTTTTTTTTTTTTTACTGCTGAACGTTGCAGACTGAGATTGGATCAATTTCAAGTCTCAGACTTAGGAAGAGAACTTTTTCTCTCCTCATTAGCTTCATGCACTGATCATCCTCTGGCTAAAATCTATATCCTTGTATTTAAGTACAAGAGGAAGTGGTGCTGATCTGCTGTTCTTGTGCTGAACAAGCCCAGCAATTTCTGCAACACAGAAATTAGGTGTTGTGTTACACACAGTGCTATCTGCACATCTATAAAGGTGTTTTAAGAGCTTGGTGTCTCAGTTCCCTGAGCAGCAGCCTCAATGTGTACATCATGCTTAATCTTTCCTTTGTATTCTATCCTTCCTATGAAATACTTGTTAAAAGGCTATGAATTTCTGAACTTCTACTTCTCCAGGAGCTTTTAAATGACAGTGTCTGCCTTTTTTTTGTTTCTCTGCATGCTCAGTCTTATGTCTGATTTTTATATTCCTTGTAGAAGTAATCATGAGAACTTGGTGGTGACTTTGCCTAAGTAGGGTTTTAAAATACAAAGAGGAAGGAAGCAGAAATATGAGTATTGACGCCAGCTTTATAAGTAATTTTTGAGTGTTTTATCAGAACAAAAGCTGTCACTATCTGCCTCTCTTATATATTGGAAATTCCAAGGAGTCAGAGAAGACAAAGTGACAGAGGCGCTTTAATCTATTATTTAAGGAAATACATAATATCATGCTTAGACTACACAAAGGAATGATGAACACTTGATGGAAATTCCTCATTGGCCCAAAGTTCCTCACCGTGGAATTTTAATACAGTAGGTCTGGTATAATGAACCAATCTGTGAGACACTCCACTGTGGACATAGGTGCAGAGGGGAGAAATGAAGCCAGCAGGCATTTTTGTCTTTGCAGACATTGCATGCATTGAAATCAGATTAAAATAAATGTCAATTACTACATTGCCAAACACATATTACAGTTGTCTTTTATCAGCCAGATATTTAAATGATTTACAGAGAAACATTCTCAAGTCCTATCAAAATTAGAATTCGTAAGAGAGTTGGACAGGTCTCGCAGTGCTGAATTTCTCTTTCAGCGAAGGCTGAAGAAGATCAGCATCTTAAGAGTTCTTCAGTAACCCCTCTGTTTAGGTGCTATCTCCACTTTACTACAGGCTCCCTCAGGCTCTTCACTCTGCTTTGGTATTTTCTGTGCACCAAAAAACTCAGGAAAAGAAAAAGAAAATTCCCTCAGCCCACAGTGTAGGCAAGAAAATTCAAACCAGTGTGTATGGAACCAGTTCTTGTCATTGGTGAGGCCAGAATATGGTTTCAGTTCTGCTAAGAAATACTACAAAGAGCAGCATGGTATGATTCTTGTGGTTTTCTCAAGAGGGCTGTTTGCTTATAACCACTGCTTCAGAAGACAACAGCACCTTAAAAAAAAAAAAGACCAATTACAAGCAACTGCAAATGTAGTTTTTCTACAAGCTTTGCAACCATGTTAATTGAAGAGAAGTTTAAGGAGTGCCTGGTACTTCATTATTATGATAATTATGAGAAAATGATTGGATAGCAGCTGCTAAATTCCTTAAGTGGACCCATCCTTAATTAGTTTTTAATTTAGAGAGTAACTAATTTGTTTACACTTGAATTCTTTGACATGCCATTGTCTACTAGATCAGTGTTATGATCAGAATGTCTTGCAGTTTGTATTAGAGGATCTGTGTGGTTTCAAAAATCAAGGAGTCTCCAGTTTCAGAGAAAGATGAGAGAGCTGTCGGTGTATAAAGTGGTTTTATTAAACATTATTGCAGGGCACTTGAGGAAGTCCCTATAATTTGTTGAACAGAGTTGTAAAGTAGCTGTGTGCTGCGCCAGAGTCAGGTTGATGAAGTGATTTCCTCAAGATTATGACATTTGTGTCAGAAGGGCTACAAAGGTGATCCAAGGGCTGGAGCACCTCTGCTATGAGGACAGGCTGAGACAGATGGGGTTGTTCAGCCTGGAGAAGAGACTCCAAGGAGAACCTTAAGGCTGCCTTCCAGTATCTGAGGAGATCCTACAGGAAGGCTACAGAGGGATTTATCCTGAGGATGTCTAGAGACAGGACAAGGGGAAGTGGTTTGAAGCTGACTGGAACTGAGGAAGAAATTCTTCAGTATGAGGGTGGTGAGAACCTGGAACGGACTGCCCAGGGAGACTATGGATGCCTTCTCCCTGAGAGTGTTGAAGGCCAAGCTAGATGAGGCCTTGAGCGGTTGAGTCCAGTTGAGAAGTGCCCCTGGGCACGGTGAGGAGGTTAGAGTAGATGATCTCTCGGACCCCTTTCTGTGATTCTATGATTTGGTGATCTCTGGCTCCCCAACCTGTGTTCCCAGCACTGGCCTCCCCTTTCACCAGTTGGGTGGTGAAGAGGATTTCAAGTAGATTTTGGCACTTAATCTGAACAAAGGATTGATGTGGAATCAACCTTCACAGTGAGGTGAAAATTGATCTGGTTGAACTGGGAAGACATTATGGAACAGATCTGATTAAAATTTCATGTATAGCAGATCTCTTTCCAAAGATTAGTGTAGTGTTCAGTGAGGCTGTTTAGTAACTGGCAGTGGCATATTTCTTTCCATGACAGACACACTCTCCTGATTAAGTAGATGCAAATTTATACATGCTTACCATACTTATACATAAGTCGAGATCCCTTACCTCACTGACACATGCACAGTATGGATGTATACTACAAGCACTTACAAAAGCTTCAAGTTAGTGGCGATGTTTAACAAGGAAACGTTTGCTATCTTTAGATCTGTGACCATTTATTTTCCTTCTGAAAAGGGTCCAGAAACAAGCCAACTTGTATTCCTGTTTGCGTAAGCTGCCTTATCAGGCTCTGCTGGCACTCCTGGGCTCACGGGGAGCAGCAGAGCAAGACAGGTGTTTGAAAAGCCTTAAACACTCGAGTCGCGGTTTGCAGCCATGTGGTTTCCTTTGCTGCGCTGATAGTTCTTTATGGGTCTGTCAGTTTCAATCAGCAAAGAGCACATGTGATCAGTATATCTGATAAACTTGTCAATGCCTTTTTAAAGCAGGATTCCCCAACCTATTCTATTCAACTCTTCCCCCACCCCCCTTTTCTTTTTCATCATTTCAAGTAGAATCTTGATAAGACAGAGATATGTCACAGGCAGCTGTGTATAGCTAGCTCAGGCTACAACTAATTTGTGCAGGAAAAAATTAAATCAGGAGGTAAATTATTTCATGATTGCTCATTCCCAACAGAGTTGGGCATCATTCTGAGGAAAATATCAAATAATTGGTTTCAGGCCATGTCAGACACATGCAATTCCCTCCACTAATGGCTGTGTGAGGTAGCACCAGGCCTCGGGGGTCACCAAAGAACCGAAAATAGCTTAGTGTCAGGCACAGCAATAGAGAGACAGAGCACATAGGAAATGAAGTGGCAATAAGTGCAATCTATAGGGGAAATGTGCTTCACTTGGTGTTTAATATATTGGCTTAGAATCTGGCAGTAAGCCATGGAACAATTGTTTACCTTTTTGTCAGCATCTGCATCTGTTCCGTTTTGTAAACGGCACTTAACTTTCCGTCGGTAAATGCTGGAATCAATAACAACTGTTAAGGGATTTCCTTCCTTTTCTTTTCTTTTCTTTTCTCTCTGGGTTTTTTTTTCCTTATTCCATAACAAATGCATGCTGCAAACACTGTTTGCCTTAGATTAACAAGGAACAGACATTAACAGGGTCAAAGGGATTTGGTTGGAAACATTTTATGGCTTCTTGGGTTTGTGGTAATTGTATCTGTGTGATTTGAATGTATCTTGTAACCTATCCAAATTAAACTGTTAAAAAATGCTAGCATGCGGTAATGAAGATGATTTTTTATAATTATCTTAAGTACTGTGTATAGAAAACTGCTGGCACTGTTTGTAATAATTTAGTCCCGTGTAATATTGTGTATTACATCTGCTACACAGAAATATTAACTCGCCTCTTTACAGTATGAGGAAATTAGTGATTATATCCAGCCATACAAATTATTTAAACCTAGCAGTTACATTAAACACACACACAAACACACACACACACTCACACACCCCTACACGCAGTTTGAGAAAGCTGCGAGCAGATGTCCATAAAAATTGGATATATCATTGCTACTAAACCCAAGTGAAAGGAGTAATACAGTTTATACACAAGCTCTGCTTAGGAAAGAGCATGTAGATGAATGCTGTCGTAAATATTATAATATCACTTAAAAGTTAATATCTCAGAGAGCTGAGGAACACATTGCTGTTAATGGAATTTATGAGTGCAACGCCCCGTGCACTGCTTCCAAAATTTACCCCTTGAAGCATCCCTATCCACAGTGACTGTCAGCCGCTGAGGTTCTGCTGCTTTGCTAGGCTGTGGCTTCCCAAACTTTAGGAAAAACATTGGTTCCTTTCCTGAAAGGTCTGTGTTATTTGTGTGCAGGTTGCAGATGGACTTTAAGGTAATATTACACTATTTTTTTTGGTCAATATTTCTTCCCCATGCAGCTTTATTGGATGAAATCCCTGACACCGCTTTCTCGTGTGCCTTGTAGAACAATATTGTAGATCTATCTTATGTGAGATTAAGCCTTATAAATGGGGACAGGGGAATGATATTTAATGTATTGGGAAGGTATTTTATAGTAAAATTGATTAAAAGGGTTTTAAACTCTTGGTTCCTGCTGAGGGAGAAATCCCCACTGTAATCACTGAAGAAGACAGTCATCAGGTTGCTTTCCAAGGATTCCATTGTGAGTCTCAGAAGCAGTTTAGCCATGTGGCTCTGCACACCAAGTAGTGAGGCTAATTAATCTGAGAGCAATCCTGTCATGGTGTAGCTATTCTTGAACACCCTCAGCCAGCTCACTTATGATGCAGGGATTTCTGCGCCACACTTTACTGTGTCACATCCCTGGATGGGCTGAAATGGGGGTTTTTGAAAGTTGCAGATTTTAAAGCATGCAAAGGGCCACAGTCATTAAAAGAAAAGGGAAGAAACCCACAAGCAGCAAGAAAGAAAAGAAGGAAAGAGAGGGAGAGAGAAAGAGAGAAAGGAAAAAGAGGAAGGAAATAAGGAAGGAAGGCAAAGGCAAGTCTTTTAAAGAGATAAGATAAAGGCAGGTATCTTGCTCCTGGATTTAAGAATTTAGGTACTATGATCAAGTGCTTTGTAGTGTGCTTTTCACTTGCTGTTGCTTGAAAAATGCTTTAATTAACTGGCTTAGAATTCATTTGAGCACTTCTCAGCTTTGTCACTGGTGAAGTGAAAGTCTCTAAAACCACCTTTTTTTATACCCCTAAGAGCTCCCAAGTGGTCACATTATTTTGCAGAAAATATCTTTATATTCAAATACATAAAAAGAGGCTGAGGCTCAGTGTTCATCCACACTGAGTTTAACCTTGGTGTTTGAATGACATGCTCACTTTTTGGTACAATCAGTATGGAGCAGAATTAGCTCTGCAGTGGATTTAATCTACTTTATGAGAGGATATGCTTTATTGAGAACAGTGTGGCCAGCAGGGCAAGGGAAGTTATTCTTCCTCTCTACTAAACACTGGCCAGGCCACACATTAAGTAAGGTGTCCACTTCTGGGCTCCTTAATTCAAGGGAGATGCTGAGATACTGGAACATGTCCAGAGAAGAGCAACAAAACTGGTGAGAGGCCTGGAACACAGCCCTGTGAGGAGAAGCTGAGGGAGCTGAGGTTGTTTAGCCTGGAGAAGAGGAGGCTCAGGGCAGACCTCATTGCTGTCTACAACTACCTGAAGGGAGGCTGTAGCCAGGTGGGGGGTGGTCTCTTCTCCCAGGCAACCAGCCACAGGACAAGGGGACACAGTCTCAAGTTGTGCCAGGAGAGGTCTAGGCTGAATGTTAGGAGGAAGTTCTTGCCAGAAAGAGTGATTGGCATTGGAATGGGCTGCCTGGGGAGGTGATGGAGTCGCCATGCCTGGAGGTGTTGAAGAAAAGCCTGGATGAGGCACTTAGTTCCATAGTCTAGTTGAATGGCTAGAGCTGGGTGCTAGGTTGGACTGTAGGATCTTGGAGCTTTCTTTCAACCTGGTTGATTCTGTGATTCTCTGATTCTAAGATGAAGTATTGATTTAACTGTTAAGATTACAAAGTTGCCCCTGATTTTCCTACTAACCCTTTCCTGTCTCTTTTTACAGTACGTATACTTAGAGAAGGGCAACAAGGAGATCAATGTAGAATAGCTTCCATACAAGGAGAAATAAACTACAAGGACAAGAGGAAATGGCCTCAGGTTGCAGCAGGAGAGGTTTAGGTTAGATATTTGAAAAAAATTCTTCACTGAAATGGTTCTCAAACTCAGGAACTGAATACCTATGGAAGTGGTTGAATCCCTATCCCTGGAGTTGTTTCAGAGATGTGGTGCTGAGGGACGTCGTTTAACACCAGCCTTGGCAGAATTAGAAAATGGTTGGAGTCCATAATCTTAAAAGTATTTTCCAACTGATGTACTTCCATGATGCTACAATTCTTCAGTTTCAAAACAAAATTAAGATGGTTGGGCATGTTAGATGTCCTTAAAACAAAGGGAAGCATTACAAAAACAAACAATTATCAGTAGTTGACTGATTCTTCAAACTGATTTACAACAGGAGCAGCTGGAAGAGGAAATAAGCAAACAGAATGATGTGTTTGTATAACCTGGAGTGTAGGTAAAGTGTGGAACTGTTGTGGAGGCAGAGAATTGATGTGGCTGAGTCAGGAATTATAAAAATAGAATTATTTTATTTTCCTTGAACCCCACCCCCAAACTATAGACAAAACTAGTTTAGGTTTATTTACAGATTCAGTTTGATCAGGAATTTCTTCAAAAGGATGTTATGGACAAATTTAGCGATTTAGGAAGTCAGGAAATGGAAAAGACTAAACTATAAACACAGCTTTACCACACTATCAATTAGGCTGAGCAGAGAATTAAGGGAACAGGTGGGTCTTACTAACAAAGGTGAGATAAGTATTTGACAGTGATCCTTTGCTGGATTCCTATGTGGAAGCAGCCTTCTGACACTGCAGGCAATATCCAGTACTATAGATCCACACAGCAGAAGCCCAAGGCAAGTGGCAGAGCCACCAAACTCAGAAGTCTCTCAAGCACTTCTTCCATGAATGGGATGATTGTCAAATGATGGTGCCTCAGCAGTGGTAGGGGAGAGCCAAACTATTAGTGTCTTCCCGGCTCTGAATAGCAGCCAGAAAGTCAGCTGGTGATATGGTCCAAGAGTAGCCAGTCTGAGTGCCGCCAGCAGCTCTCTCAAAGGACCCCAGGGCTTGCCAAGTCTGCAAGTTTGCACAGAATGGTGCAAAAGTGGGGAGAACTGTCCAAAACCAGGAATGATGTAAACCCAAGAACTGTGCAAAAGGGTAGGAGCCATCTGAAAGTGGAGACAGTCCAAAACAGGAGTTCTGTCATGGTAGGAACCTGTCCTGTTGGGCACTCTGTCAAGATGTGAGCTCTTTCAAGTTGGGGACCTCAAGGCGAAGACCTTTTGCCTTCTCCCTTGCTGTATTTGTTGTTTTGTAGACGAAGTGTCCATGTGCTATTTTATTCTGGGCATAAAAACTCAGCCAACCACCAGCCCGATTTCAGTGCGGGCTTCCACATGAGTCAGTACATGCGCAAAAAGGCACCTTTTGCTGTTCCTCCTTCGAGCCTGCAGGGCCCAGGGAGAAAGCAGTTTTTTTGTCTTCTCCCCATTCAAACCTGGTGGGGGGGCTGGAGAGAAGAAAGGAATTTGGAGTACCCTGAAACAGGAACTTCTTTCTGCAGAATGTTATGAATTATAGAAATTTAGGTAGAGTGAAGGTATAAGATGAGAAACTGATGAAGTAGAAACCCACTACAAATATTAATCTGTCTGTGGAGGCTGCCCAACTGCCAGTGATCAACAGCTAGGTTAGCTCTGAGGAAAAGGATTGTTAACGGTTTTCTTGTTGTATTTTTATTGAGTCTTCCTCTTTTGATCACTCTGCAAGCTCAAGATACTGGGATAAAGGACTCGGTAGCTGCACCCAGTACAGGGACTCTCAAATACTGTGTTACTGTGTTTACGACACACAGAGATTCCCATTTATTATCCACCCCTACTTGAGGTGCTTGTAAGCTTTCAAGTTAGATGTATTTTGCACTAACATCGCTTATAATTAGTCTAAGTACAAATCATTGTTATTGCTCCTTATTCTCAGGATTTTGTATTAAACACTGCAGTAAAGTTGCCATTTACTTGTGTGGAATATTGTGATATCTATATTCCAGGAAAACTGTTGGGTCATTCATTTGTATTTTGTTGGTAGAAGGAGTGGTTTGACAGACAGTGAAAACTGTTTTCAGTCAAGCATTTCAACCCTAAGATCATAGAATCAGAGAATCACAGTCTGGTCTGAGTTGGAAGGGACCTTTCAAGGTCATCTAATCCAAACGCCTGCAGTCAGCAGGGACAGCTACAACTAGAGCAGGTTGCTCAGAATCCCCAACAACCTGGCCTCGAATGTTTCCAGGGATGGGGCTCCTGCTGTCTGGGCAACCTATGGCAGTGACAGAAGCATAAAAATAATGCAAAGCAACGTTCTTGTCTGCAGTTTAGAATGCCACCTAAAGTCTAAATAATTTGCTGTCTGAATTTTGTGTGTTTAACTTCATCTGCACGACACAAATGCCATTTCCCCCCTATATTTTTTCCTAAGTGTATCACTAAACCTGACTGTTTGAAATCATCATGATGAGAGTGCTTACATTATGTGGAGTGTGTTTGCACTACAGGCTCATCTTGAATTATCAGCAGCTGAATCTAAATATTCACTCTTAACCAAATGTGAACTTTTGTACATTGGAACAGCAAAACTCTTTGTTTCTTACTGGTTCTTGACTGTTGCAGCAGAAATTTGTTTTGGTATGTTACCTGTGTTCATTATAGCTAGGTCATTTCTCAATTTTAATGTGCTTTTTGTTTTTTGTTTTTGGTTTTGGTTTTTTTTTGTATGCAGCTCATACAATTGCAGAATTTTCCATTCTGGGGGTACTGGTAGGTAGTAGCTGAAGA
>WAAF01017566.1:0-10781 GCA_013400475.1 Tricholaema leucomelas | reverse complement strand
CTGACCTGAGGTCTGTGAGTTTGAATCTGGCCTAGGTTTAGGGGTTTCTCCTGCCTGAGGATTTGAGTTAGGTGAAGGAACGTCAGGAGTTTGAGCTGATATCTTTGTTCCTTGGCTGCCTGCCATGTTATCATCAACAACCAGGACTTTGGCAGTATGCCCAGAATCTATGGGAGGAGGTGTAGTGGTGGCCCCTCCTTGCTCTCCCTCCGAGCTGAGATTGTTTACATGCTTTGTGCTGCTTATCTTGCTCTCTCTAGTCAAGGATACTCGTCTCTTTTTCTGGTTTTGATTTTCTCATACATAATGTCAAAATTAATATAAAAATCAAAATTATGAGACCTATATTCACACTTGACAAAAACATGACAGTATCACGTGAATAAAATTGACAGCAAGGAGTAGGCAACTGCGTCTTTGGCAAAATTACTCACTTTAAAGCTGTTGAATACATTCCAGCAGATGTATCATTTCCTGAATTATTGTTGGTAATAAAACCTGTGATGTTAAGTCTGACCCATCCAAGAATATAGTCCCCATAATCAAAGAATATTCTTTTAATCTTCCTCCAAATTAGATTAAACAAAAGGTTACCAATTTGGGCTGTCAGCCAATGGTAAAAGAAAAAGCCAAAAACTGGCCACACAACAGCCCAGACCAAGTGAAATAGCTTCATTCTGATTCCCAGAGTTAATTAACAATCAATCAAATTTAATTTGCCCCATGTTGAAGTGCCAAAATAAAGATGTGATGGTTGGGGTGTTGCGTGCCCCCCCCCCGCTTTGGAAATCACCCAGACTACACTCAGCCGGCTCTGGAAATTGACTGAAGCTTTATATTGACAGCTTAGCACAATGCACAAGCAGATATTCACGATAGATACAGTTCTATTCAGGTTAAAGAGTCATGCAGAAACACAACAGCCCTTCCAGAAACTTGAGTCCCCAGGAGGGGCTCTCAACCACCCTTCTACCTTCCTCCCACTACCCTACCTTACCCCAGATCTTGCCTTATGTTTAAAGTAGTTTTGAAGTCAGCCAAAGGGATTAGGAAGCAGATGGATTTAGTCACACAGACGGCAGGTTAGGTTAGAGCTAAAGTTCAGCCCATAGAGCCCAGACAGCGACCGTGTTATCTATGTTTGTGTTTTTGTTCTTATACATCTCAGCAAGCCTATGAGTGAAGTAGACATTGTTTCCTTCTCACAGCCTGTAATCTAGTTCTTCTCACCAAAACATTCTAGTTAGGCTCAAACTAGCACAGCATCACAATGGCCTGCTGAAAACCACCCTGAAAGCCATGGATGGTGGAACTTTCAGAAACTGGGAGAAACACCTGGCAGAAGCCACCTGGCTGGTGAACAGCAGGGGATCAGTCAACCGAGCTGGTCCTGCTCAGACTGCCCTATTGCCCATAGTTGAGGGAGATGGAGTTCCTGTGTTCTGCCAAAGGAACCTATTGGGGAAAACTGTGTCGGTTGCCCCTGCTTCTGGGGCGGGGGGAACATACTGAAAGTGTGATATCTGCTGAGGGTCCTCTGCCTTGCCCAAGACATTACTTTGTGCCCAAGGAAAATTGGAGGGTCAGCCAGGGGGTTAGGAAGTAGTTGTATTAGTCACACAGATGGCAGGTTAGGTTAGAGAGAGAGAGAAGTTCAGCCTACAGAGCCCAGACAGCGACTGTGTTATCTATGTTTGTGTTCTTGTTCTTAGACATTTCAGCAAACCTAGGAGTGAAGTAAACATCACCATCGTTTCCCTTTCACAGCCTGTAATCTGATTCTTCTCACCAAAAAATTCTAGCTAGCTTCAAACTAGCACAGCTGCACATGGAATGACGGCTGCATATGGCATAACTGCTGTTCATGGCATCACTGCTGTGCATGACATAACTGCTGCACATGGCATGAGTGCTGCACATGGCATGACTGCTGCGCATGGCATGGCTGTTCACATGGCACAACTGCTGCACACAGCGTGACTGCTGCACATGGCATGACTGTTCATATGGCATGACTGCTGCGCATTTAAGGCCAGGCTGGATGAGGCCTTGGGCAACCTGCTCTAGTGGGAGGTGTCCCTGCCTATGGCGGGGGGTTGGAGCTGGATGATCCTTGAGGTCCTTTCCAACCTAAACCATTCTATGATTCTATGATATGGCATGACTGCTGCACATGGCATGACTGCTGCACAGAATTAACAAATAGTGAAGAAATTCCTGACAGTGAGGTTGGAGAGGCACTGGCACAGGTTACCCAGGGAGGTTATGGATGCTCACTGCCTGGAGGTGTTCAAGGCTGGGTTGGACAGGTGGGAGGGATTTGGAACTGGAAGATCTTTAAGGTCCCTTGCAGCCAAAACTGATCTGCGACTCTGTGAGGTGAGACTTCCTCATGGTAACAAATATGTTTTTCTCTGCAATTTTTTTTCAGGCCTTTATTTCTGGGGTTGTTCCAGACTCATATCAATTCAAACAAAATCTTGTTTGGGGCTAATTATATTACAATTTCCTAAGTAAGTGATATTGCTACTACCAAAGTTAACATTTCCTGTCAATGGGAAGGAAATCACAGTGCTGTGGGAAAAAAAAAAAAAAAGTCCCACAAAGCTTGCTGACCTCAAGGAAAATCCCCTCCTGAGCAGGAAAAGGATTATTTTCCTTCACTAGGAGTTCTTGTTTTCTTACTTGTTTACTTCTGATGCTGGTTACACTCAGTGGCACCTGTGGCACAGACAAACAAGTCTGTAAATCAAAAAGCCTTTCTTGATGTTGCTCTTTTCACCCTTAGGAAGGACACACCGAAATCCTAGGTAGGAGCTTCCCTGTCCTCTCTAGACTGGCTTCAGCTAATCTTGCAAATGACAGACAAAAGGATTGTTCTTTAGATCAAGACCAGACTAGAACAAGCTCTCCAGGTTTACTGTGCACCACCAAGAATATTTGTAATTGCTTTTGGCTATTTTCTGCTTTCACACTTGCTGTAAAGAGAACAGTACCCAGCTTTGCCCAGAGCTCAACTGCTCAAACTGCTCAAACTGCTGCAACCCCAGCTCTCTCAGCCTGTCTTCATAGGAGGGGTGACTGCAGCACTGCCTTGCGCAGCCTGTGCCGAGGTTTGAGAACCCTTTCAGTGCAGAAGTATTTCCTGAGCTCCAGCCTGAGCCTCCCCTGGGGCAGCTTGGAACCATTCCCTTTGCTCCTGTCCCTTGCCACCAAGGAGCAGAGGCTGCCCTCTCCTTGCTCCAACCTCCCCGCAGTTTGCTGCAGAGAGCAATGAGCTCTGCCCTCAGCCTCCTCTTCTCCCCCTGCACACCCCCATCTCCCTCAGCCCCTCCTCACCCCCAGCTGCTCCAGGCCCTTCTCCAGCCTCATTGCCCTGCTCTGGACAGGCTGCAGCCTTTCAACGTCCTTCCTGCAGTGGTGTGGCCTGGGCAGTGCTGAGCACAGGGGAATGGGCACTTCCTATCCCTGCTGCCCACTCTGCTTCTGATCCAAGCCAGGATGCCAGTGGCTTTCTTGGCCAGCAGGGCACTGCTGGCTCATGTTCAGTGCCTGCCAACCAACACGCCCAGGTCCCTCTCCCAGCTGCAGCTTTCCAACCACACATCCCCAGGTCTGTAGCTCCCCATGCGGTTGTTGTGACCCAGGTGCAGGCCTTGTTGAACTTCACACAATGAGCCTCGGCCCCCAGCTCTCACCTGTGCAGATCATGCTCTCTAGAGCTTCATTTTAATGAAGGTGTTGTAGGGCTTGGAGTTCAGCTTGGAACATGGGAGGCTTCCTGCTCCAGTTGCTGCTTTTGGGTTCTTGTTTCGGATGTTGGCTCTTCAGGATGGGTGGGAGTTGGTCAGCTCTCTGCTGCTGCTTTGCCGTGTTTTGCTGAGCTGCTTCTGCAGCAGGCTCAGGTCACTGTGTGTGCTGCTGTCTCATTTGTAGGGAACTCCTTTTAGCTCCAGTTTTTGTCTCAACCCGGAAGTGTTTTGTGTGGGTTACTTTTCCCTCACTTCTGTGCTGGAGGGAAGCAGGTAGATTAACTTCTCACAACAGTAGATGGAAGAAGGACCTGACCACTTGGGAAGATCACAAGGATGCTGCCGGAGTGTGCAGGGATGAAATGAAGAAAATTAAGTCCTCCTTGGTACTGAACCTGGACAGGGACATCAAGGTCAACAGGAAAGGTTTCTTCTAGTATGTCAGAAGCAAAAGGAATACAAGAGAAGATGTGGGGCTGCTCTTGAATGTCTTCTTTGCTTCAGTCTTTACTGCTCAGGTCAACCCCCAGGAGACTTTGGATAAACAGAAAAGATCTGGAAGAAGGAGGTTATTTGAGGAGGACCAGGTTGGAAATCAGTTAAATAAACTTGGGACCTACACATCCATGGGTCCTGATGGGATGCACCTGTTGTGGAGGCAGGGAATTAATGTGGCTGAGTCAGGAGTTTATAGAAAAATAGAGTTATTTTATTTTCCTGAAAACCACCCCCAAACTATATACAGAAATTAATTCAGTTTTAATTAGCAGGTTCAGTTAGATTGAGAACATCTACAAGGATACCATAGGTAATTTGACTATTTTGGAAGTCAGAAGTGGGAAAAGGCTGAGCTATTAAATATAGCATCCCCACTATTAGTCACGCTGAGCCACTAAGTTTACTCACAGGTGAGCCAGGCTGGCTGAAAGGAAGGGCGGGCCAGATGCTTGTCCCCTGACTCGTCCGAGGGTCGTTAAGGTCTATCGAGCTGCATAAAGGGTGCTTAAGGTGGAAGCCATCCAAAGTGTAGATGGCTCTGTCCCTCAGGAGCTTGTCCTTCGGAGTGCCAGGGGCTCCTTCTACAGAAGCTATCCAGGCTGGGGACAACTCTAAGGTGGGAACCCCAAGGCAGGAAGTCCCCCAATATTTATACTCTTCCTAGACAAAGGGCTGAGTTACCACTGCCTGGGCACGAAGACCACAGCCAATCCCCAGCCGATTCCAGTACGAGCACTGCACAGGGCACCCCTTGTGCTGGAAGGGCCCTTTTCTCCCCCCCTTCATGCCTGCAGGCCGGGGGGGGGAACAGGTCTTTTCATGCCTTTCCTCTCCCATTCAAACCACAGAGGGAGAGGAATTTTGGGGTATACAGGACTCCAGGATAGCATCTTCAAGTGCTGAGGGTCCTGGAAAACAGATGAAGTGTCTGAGAATGGGAGCAGAGCCAATGTTACTACAAAACTCTTCAAAAAAGGCAAGGAGGAAGACCCAGGAAACTAGAGGCCATTCAGCCTCACCTTCATCTCTGGGAAGGTGATGGAGCAGCTTGCTTTGGGCATCATCTCAGTGTCTGGAGGAAAAGGTTATCAGGAGCAGATAACAAGGATTCACCAAGGGAAATTCATGTCTGATTTACCTGACAGCCTTCTGCAAGGGTGTGTCTGGCTGGACAGAGCAGGAGAAGGTGCTGGGTGTGGTTTACATTAATTTCAGCAAGGCTTTTGGCACTGTCCTCCACGGCATCCTAACAGACAAGCTAAGGAAGTGTGGGTGAGATGAATGGACAGTGGGGTGAAGGACAGAGCTCAGAGGGTTGTGGCCAGTGGCAGCGAGTCTGGCTGGAGGTCCATAAGAAGTGGTGCTCCCCAGGGGTCAGTCTCAGGTTCTATCTCCCCACTGAGGTGCCGGAGGGAGGGACAGAATGGAGCCTCAAACTGGAAACTGGGAGAGGTGGCCGACACCCAGTCAGGCTGTGCTACCATCCAGAGTGACCTGGACAGGCTGCAGAGATGGGCAGAGGTGAGTCTTATGAAGGTCAGCAAGGAGAAGTGTAGAGTCCTGCACCTGGGGAGCAATGAGCCCTTGTAGCAGTACAGATGAGGGAGGAGCTCTGGGGAGGAGGACCTGGGAGTGCCAGGGGGCAACAAAGTCACCATGAGTCAGCAGTGTGCCCTCATGGCCAAGAAGGCCAATGGTGTCCTAGGGTGGATTGTGAAGAGTGTGGCCAGCTGTCGTGGAGGGCCTGTAGGCCCAAAAATAGGCTTATTTTTTGCCTTACCTTGCCCAAACATGGTTTGCTGCCTGAACTAGAGGTAAGCACATTAAATGGGTAAACAGGCACAAAAGGGACACAATAGGCCTGGTGCCACAAAGTCTGGCCTGCCTAAGGTCCAGGTTGTAAACAAGTTATGTAAGGTGGTTGTAAACAGGTTACATAAGCCCACGCGCTTAGTGTGTGGCCCACCTATGCTCTCCCCATATTTGGAGGTACTAGACTTGTGATATTGCCTACTATGGTATGACTATTGGCTGACTGCCAAACTCTGATTGGTCATTCTAATGGCCAAAGGACTATTAATCTCGGCCCACAGTTCATAAATAGAGGCGCACAGGTAAACAACGTGCTTCTGCTTGCTCTGGCTTCACCTGATTGCTCCTGTGCTCTGACTCCATTGCTGCAGCTCTCTCACGGCACTCTCGTTTCACCAGTGTGCTCACGCTGACGCTCAGTCCCCATGCTTGGGCCCCCTCCGCCCATGATCACTCACATTCAGGCACACTCGCTGATTATTAGATGTAGCCTGCCTTTACCTACGGAGCTCAGACTCCAAGCAGCCGTGCACCCTATTGCATGCCCGCTGCCTTCGTTGCCTGGTAAGCACCATTGCCACGAGTTGCCAGGAGCAGACTCCCTCTTGTCTGCACATGCGATCAGCCTGCCAGCGAGCATGACAACGTGCTCAAGACTGCACAGCATCCTTCTCCTGCACCTGAGGTCCCGCCAACAGTCCCCGGACCAGTCCCTGGACAAAGCATCCAGAAGGAGCCAGAAGACAAGGGCAGAGACTGCATCCTCACCAGGAGAACAAGGTCAGAGACTGTCATTTCTCCAGACAGCTGGGAAGACTGTAATCATTCCCCCAGATAGCTGGGAAGACTGCATCATCTCCCCTGAAGCCGAGAAGATTCTCCTTTCCCCAGAAGCTGGGAGGATTCCACCCACAAGGTCCACGGGCAAAGCGCCCCTGAGATTTGGTCACTACTAATAGGCTGTGATGTAGCCCCGGAGGGTGATTGATGATTATTGATAATTAATCAGAATTCTGAGTAAAAGCTTTAATGCCTCTGTGATTCCTATTGCCTCCTGCCATAGAGCAGAAAGAATTTCAGCCCACCCTGCTGGGCAAATAGTTTATTGACCCCAAAGCGGCATTGAGCCGTGGGAAAAGTCCTCTATCTGTTTATAGTTATTGTAATATAGTTATTAATAAATGATATTGTGGTATTAATCCTATGAGGCCTTCCATAACCGTGTAGAATCTTTTTTTTAATATTAATATACAGTGGTTGGGGGTGGCAGAGTTCAGAATATTGAAGTTAATAAATACATATTTTTATACATATCATCTCGCACCAATTAATTTCTCCCCTCCGCCACAAATCGGCGTGGGTAGCAGAATCCCCCTCTGCGACACCAGCTGATCAAGAATGGTTGTTCCCTCCCTCTGCTCCACTCTGGCAAGGCCTCCTGTGGAGCACTGTGTGTGGCTCTGGGCTCCTCAGTTTGGGAAGGACAGGAAACTGTTGAGAGGGTACGGCTAAGGACGGCAAAGATGTGGAGGGGACTAGAACAGCTCTCTTATGAAGAAAGGCTGAGGAGGAGCTTGGGGCTTTTTAAGCCTGGAGAGGAGAAGACTGAGGGGGATCTTAGCAACGCTGATGAATACTTGAAGGGTCAGGAGCATGGCACTAGGCTTTGTTCAGTGACGCTAGTAACAGGACAAGAGAAAGTGGGCACAAACCTGACCACAGGAAGTTCCTTCTAAACATGAGGAGGAACTTTTTATGTTGAGGGTGGTGGAGCACTGGAACAGGCTGTCCATAGACGTGGTAGAGTCTTCATCTCTGGAGGTGTTCAAAGCTTGCCTGGACACCACACTGAGCAACCAGTGCTGGCAGGGGTTGGGCAGAGGTCCCTTCCAACCCCTATCATTGCTGTGATTCTGTGCCCATTTGCTGATGTTCTGTGTATTTTCATACAGTTTTGTTTTCAATAATGACATTTCTTTTTTTATTTGCTTATTTTCAGTGTTTCAGCTCTTGCTCCAAGGCCATTTCCAAATTTGGTAGCAATGTCCAGGGGATGCTTCCTGGCAAACAGATTGTTTGCTTTTTCATTCTGTGATTGCATTCTCCATGTCCCTGATAACATCCCCAGACCGTGGGGGGATGGTCAGTAAAAGTCTCTTTTCTGTTACAATGATATGTTTGTGCAATCCTTTTCCTTCTGTTGAATTAAGAATGACTTTGTAAAAAAGTCTCTACTGTTTTTATAATCTGGAGTTACTGTATTGGCAGAGACTGAAAGAGTTCTAGGTAGTGTTTGTCCTGTGTGTCAGCACAAGGTCTGACCTACCGACAGCAGGTGTTGATCCATCCTGTCACAGAGTCACAGCATGGCTTGGGCTGGAAGGAACTTGAAAGCTCATCTAGCTCTGACCTCCAGCCATGGGCAGGGACACCTCCACCAGCACAGCTTGCTCAAAGCCTCATCCAGCCTGGCCTTGAACACTTCCAGGCAAGGGCATGCACAACCTCCCTAGGCAACCTGTGCCAGTGTCTCACCACCCTCACTCTGAAGAATTTCTTCCTCATCTCCACTCTCAGTCTCCCCTCTTCCATCTCAAAGCCATTGTCCCTCATCTGTCAGTCCCAGCCCTTGTCAAAAGTTCCTTCCCAGCTCACCTGGAGACCCTTCAGGCACTGGAAGGCTGTTCTAAGGTCTCTCTGGAGCCTTCTCCAGGGTGAACGGCCCCAACTTTTTCAGCGTGTCCTCAAAGGAGAGGTTCTCCAGCCCTCTGGTCATGTTTGTGGCCACCTCTGGACCCTCTCCAACATCTCCAGATCCTTCTTGTGTTGGGAACACCACAACTGGAGGTAGTTCTGCAGACAGGGTGTGCTAGTTTGAAGCTAGCTAGAATGTTTTGTGAGAAGGATTAGATCACAGGCTGTGAAAGAGAAACAAATGGTGATCTCTACTTCACTTATAAGCTTGCTGAGATGTGTAAGAACAAGAATCCAAACATAGATAAGGAAATCGCTCTTTGTCCGGGCTCTGGGATGCATTTTTCTCTCTAACCTCACCCTCCATCTCTCTGATTAATCCACCTGTTTCCTAACCCCCTGGCCGACCTCCATTCTTCTTTGGGGCATAAGGCAACATCTGGGGTAAGGTAGAGGGATGGGAGAAGGTAGAAGGGTGGTTGGGAGCCCCTCCTGGGGACTCGGGTTTCTGGGAGGGCTGCTGTGTTTCTGTATTACCTTTTACCTTGTCTATTTCTGTCTATAACTGTATATACTGTAACTCTCTGCTTGCACATTGAGCTACTCTGTAAATATAAGCTTCATTCAATTTCCAGAGCCGTCTGAGTCTAGTCTGGGTGATTTCCAAAGTGGGGGGGGGGAGGGGGCAGATGACACCCAAACCACCACATTTTTTATTTTGGCACTCCATCGTGGGGCAAATTAATTTTGAGTGATTGTTAATTAACTCTGGGAATCAGAATGAAGCTGATGAAGCTAATGAAGCTATTTTACTTAGTGGGGGCTATTGTGTGGCCTGTTATCTGCTTTCTGGTTGTATAATTGGGTTAAGGCACAAATTGCTTACTTTTTGTTTAATCAAACTTTGAAGAAGATAAAATCAAAGGTTACCTCCATTTTCTGCAACGGTGGAGACCTGCTTTGTCCACAGCTTTAATGATCTTGCCTAAGTGATCTTGCCCAAGGCCCAAGTATCTAACTCTTGTTCTGAATTCTACTCACGTGAGACTGTGGTATGTCTGCCATGTGTGAACTTAGGTCTTGTAATTTTCATTTTCATATTAATTTTGACATTATATAAGAGAAATTTGGGTGTGATGCCTTTAAGAAGCCAAAAGAAAAGGAGAGTATCCCAGACAAATGTTAAACAAAGTGAGATAAGCAGCAGTTCCAAATGTAAACAGTGGTAGTTCAGGGGGAGAGCAAGGGGGAGGCACTACTACACCTCCTCCCCTAGATTCTGGGAAAGCTGCCAATGTCTCAGCCAATAGCAATAATGTGTCAAAAAGCCCAAAACCACAGATATTACTTCAACTAATCCAACTAATTCAAATCCTCAGGCAGCAAAAATCCCTAGCCCTAAGCCAGATTTGAACTCACAGGCCTCAGGCCAGACACCCAATAATTGAAAACCGCTAGCAGAGGCATCAAAGTCTGTCTCAGCTCAGATGATTTTGGCAAAAGACTGGGCTAAGATGAAACATTTGACAAAGACTGATTCAAAAGAGGACTTAGGGCAGGGGACCTCTGGTGCACAAGAGGAGGAAGAGGGGACATATAAACTTTGAGATTTGCAAACATACTTAGATCTCAGTACTCTGATGAGAGGAGCATTGTGAGATTGGCTGCCGAGAAAGAGGATGGTTCCAAGGAGATTAAGAGTGCTCTTAGGAAACTTCTGTTTCTAGGCTAGGGACAACCAGAACAACAAGAGGAAGAGGAGGAGGATGACATCCAGGATTCCAATGATCCTCTCAGACAGGTCAGAAAGGAATACTCAAGGGAATCAGGAGAGCCAATCCTAAGCTGGCTGGTGAGATGCTACGGCATCTATTGGTGCCAATGCCCTGCAGGTAGGAGACAAGTCTGTCAAGCAGCTAGGACCACTCACAAAGAAGAGTGGAGTGGACAAATACCTAGCAAGTCCTCTGGGTAAGGTTAGCTTGTGGACATAACTTCTGTTGGCTGTGGCTTTGAGATATCCTT
>WAAF01017563.1:140239-192999 GCA_013400475.1 Tricholaema leucomelas | reverse complement strand
AAACCTGAGGAGCCAACCCCAGAGGCCTCAGAAGCCTCACCAACAGGGGCAGATTCTGCTACCACCCCTAAAGCTGCAGAGACAGTTCCAGAGGCACCAATGACTGAAGCAGATGGTATCACCACACCTGAAGCCACAGAGGCAACAGAGGAAGATTCTCCCACCACTCCCAAACCTGAGGAGACAACCCCAGAGGCACCAACAACCAAGACTGACTCTACCACCACCCCCAAACCTGAGGAGCCAACCCCAGAGGCCTCAGAAGCCTCACCAACAGGGGCAGATTCTGCTACCACCCCTCAAGCTGCAGAGACAGTTCCAGAGGCACCAATGACTGCAGCAGATGGTATCACCACACCTGAAGCCACAGAGGCAACAGAGGAAGATTCTCCCACCACCCCCAAACCTGAGGCGCCAACCCCAGAGGCCACAGAGGTACCAGAGGAGGGATTTCCTACCACACCAAAACCTGCGGAGCCAACCCCAGAGGCCTCAGAAGCCTCACCAACAGGGGCAGATTCTGCTACCACCCCTCAAGCTGCAGAGACAGTTCCAGAGGCACCAATGACTGCAGCAGATGGTATCACCACACCTGAAGCCACAGAGGCAACAGAGGAAGATTCTCCCACCACCCCCAAACCTGAGGCGCCAACCCCAGAGGCCACAGAGGTACCAGAGGAGGGATTTCCTACCACACCAAAACCTGCGGAGCCAACCCCAGAGGCCTCAGAAGCCTCACCAACAGGGGCAGATTCTGCTACCACCCCTCAAGCTGCAGAGACAGTTCCAGAGGCACCAATGACTGCAGCAGATGGTATCACCACACCTGAAGCCACAGAGGCAACAGAGGAAGATTCTCCCACCACCCCCAAACCTGAGGCGCCAACCCCAGAGGCCACAGAGGTACCAGAGGAGGGATTTCCTACCACACCAAAACCTGCGGAGCCAACCCCAGAGGCCTCAGAAGCCTCACCAACAGGGGCAGATTCTGCTACCACCCCTCAAGCTGCAGAGACAGTTCCAGAGGCACCAATGACTGCAGCAGATGGTATCACCACACCTGAAGCCACAGAGGCAACAGAGGAAGATTCTCCCACCACCCCCAAACCTGAGGAGACAGCTGAAACTGTTAGTACTCTTCTAACAAAAGAGACAACTGCCACATCAGAAACCACCACCTTGACCACAGAGGTAACAACACTCAAGAAAGACAAAACTACTGTGCTTAAAGACATTTTCACTGCAGCAACTAGGAAAGACCCTGCTACTGTTGTCATGCTGGTGGCAACAGCTAAACCAGTTATCACCACAGTGGCTGAGCCAGAAGCAACTACTGCTGACAAAAAGACTCCAACAACAGCTGCAGAAGAAGAAACGACCCCAGCAAAGCAGGACAGGACTCCCACCCCCAAAGAGGTAACAGCTACAGAAGAAGAAAGCCCTGTGGGAGCTGCGACTGCAATAACCACCGTAGCAGCCACAACTCCCTTGGCCAAGCCCACCCTGTTGCCAACGATTGCCAAAACAGATTCTTCACCTAAACCCAGAGACACAACAACGGTGGCAGCTAAGGAGACCACAACAGCTAAAGAGAGCATGAGTACCACATGTGTTGTTGTAGAGACAAGGACAGCTGGTAGAGAAGAGGTAACGACCATCAAAGAGACCAGTGTCACACCTGCCAAAGAAATGGAGAGCGCCTCTGAAAAAGCCCCTGGGACCGAGGGAGCAGAGGAAACTACAGTTACCAGAGAGACCACTACAAGGGATAAAAAAGACACAATAGAAGAAATGTTCCTTGTTTCTAATGGGACATCCAAGCCAACTATTCATTTCCAGGAGATCGGTGACACAAGAGATGAGCCTCAGCCAACCAACCCTGAAACCCTGCCGGTAAAAGAGCCAGAGATGAACAAACCTCTTATAGAAACTGCAGACCTGCCAATTCTCACTGGGGAAACACAAGGTAATTGCACCCCAGGAGGTACAAACGTGTGATGGTTTGGGAGTTACCCACCCCCCCCACTTCAGAAAATCACCCAGACTGGACTCAGCTGTCTGGAAGTTAAGGAGCAGCTCTGCTGTGAGGACAGACTGAAAGAGTTGGGGCTGTTCAGGCTGCAGAAGAGGAGGCTCCCAGGTGACCTTCTTGTGGCCTTTCAGGATCTGAAGGGGGCTACAAAAAAGCTGAGGAGGGACTTTTGAGGCTAACAGGTCATGACAGGAGTGGGGGGAATGGAGCAAAGCTGGAGGTGAGGAGGAAGTTGAGCATGAGAGTGGTGAGAGCCTGGAATGGGTTTCCCAGGGAGGTGGTTGAGGCCCCATGCCTGGAGGTGTTTAAGGCCAGGCTGGATGAGGCTGTGACCAGCCTGATCTAGGGTAAGGTGTCCCTGGTCATGGCAGGGGGGTTGGAACTAGATGATCCTTGTGGTCCCTTCTAACCCTGACTTATTGTATGAACGAAGCGGTATTTACAGCTCAGCACAATTTACAAGCAGATAGACACAGTTATATAGAAGTCAAAAGTAACACAGAAACACAATACTCCTCCCAGGAAATTGCCAGGAGGGTTATCAACCCAAACCCCCTCCCCTCCTTCCCTCCCTTCAGAAATAATCAGATCAACCCACGTATATCTCACATGGTAAATCTGGAGACCCGAGGTGAGATGTCAAAAAGACGACAAGGAGGGTAGAGAAGTAAAGGTTAGGTTGGATTAGATTTAGGGCAGAAGCAACCACACAGACTCAGCAGAGAAAAGGAAGGAAAGGAGCTGAGAAGCGAGTGTCTTATCTCACTCTGATATGGGTCAAGAATTAGCTGGAAGGCCAGGCCCAGAGAGTGGTGGTGAATGGTGCCACATCCAGTCGGCAGCTGGCACTAGTGGTGTGCCCCAAGATCAGTGCTGGGCACAGTCCTGTTCAGTATCTTTACTGATGAGCTGGACCAGGGGATTGAGTCCAGCATCAGTAAGTTTCCCTTTTTTCAACCATATATAAGACATTTTGGAGGAAAAAAAAGAAGTTTTCAGATGGCAAATTCTTGGATTTTTATCATAGAATCATAAAATCAACCAGGTTGGAAGAGACCTCCAGGCTTAGCCAGTCCAACCTAGCACCCAGCCCTGGCCAATCAACCAGACCATGGCACTAAGTGCCTCAGCCAGGCTTTGCTTCAACACCTCCAGGGACGGCGACTCCACCACCTCCCTGGGCAGCCCATTCCAATGGCAATCACTCTCTCTGCCAACAACTTCCTCCTAACAGCAGATTTGTCTTTCCTTTACATTGAACTGCAAGTTAATTTTATTTATTTAAGCAATAAGAAGGGAGGAAACTCAGCAGAGCAGCCTGGAGAAACATCAAGTCACCATCTACAGCAGGAAGACATTAACTGACTATCGGTATCAAGCACAGTTAACTTGGATAAACAATAAGCAAAGATAGCCATACCTGGTCATGCAATGGCTGGTCCTGCACTCCTGGCACTGGAAAGTGAGGGCAGAATTTGCCCAGAATATGCCTCCAATGTGCAGTTAAAGCTTTTGCATTGCATTTAACCGCCGCGGTGCTACCGGGGGTGGGCCGGGGGAGGGATAAGGCCGTTTCCATTAATGTGACGCCAACTCCAGGCGCTTCGTTTTGCAGCCATGAGGGACGAGAAGGACCTGTGCAGCGGGAAGCCGGCGGACGGCATGGTGGCCCTCCCCAATGGCACTCTGGCCGTCTTTCGAGGTGGGTACGCCAGCCCCGCACCCCCTTCTTCTCCTCTTCCCTGCCGCTCTTCGCCCGGCGGCCTCCTCGGCCCGACGAGGCCCCTACCTGTGGCGGCTTCCCTGGCGTGGTCTGGCCGGGCCCGGCCGCGCCTCAGGGCAGGAGCCGCCTCAGCCAAGCCTGGCGGGCAGGGTGCCTCTCGCTTTCTGGAGCTTTATCCCGGCGTCCGTCTGTCTATCCGCCCGCCCGTCGGTTTCACCGCATCCCTTCCCGCCGCACAGGTCACTACTACTGGCTGCTCAACGGCCGGAACCCGCCGACCACTAACCCCCGCCGGATCAGCGACGGCTGGGGCATCCCATCCCCCATCGATTCGGTCTTCTCCAGGTGCAACTGCGACGGCAAGACCTTCTTCATCAAGGTGGGGAGCGAGCGGGGGCAGGTGGGGAGCGAGCGGGGGCGGCTGAGTGGGCTGTAGGGCAGAGAGCAGCCTAAAGAAAAGAAGCATGGTTTGCCGTGCAGACCCGCAGAAGGGGAGCCCTACCCCTGAGCTGCTCATTTTATAGGACAAATGGCCAGCTCAGTGAGCTGGATTTGGAGCCCTGCTCTCCTATTGCCTGCCTTTCCTGATTCATAAAACGGTTTGGGTTGGAAGGGACTTTAAAGATCATCCAGTTCCACCTCACTGGCATGGGCAGGGACACCTTTCACTAGCCCCGGTTGCTTAAGGCCTCATCCAACCTGGCTATGACCACCTCCATGGAGAAGGCATTCACAACCTCCCTGGGCAACATGTTCCAGTCTCCCCCTGCTCACTGTAAAGAATTTCTTCCTAACCTCCAGTCTAAATCTGCTGTCCTTAAGCTTCAATCCATTCCCTCTCATCCTATCATAAAAAAATGACTCTGAATTCAGTTGTTGTTGGCTTGTAATATTGGGCAGGAGAGAAAGCACTGACAGGNCCCATTCCAATGCCAATCACTCTCTCTGCCAACAACTTCCTCCTAACAGCAGATTTGTCTTTCCTTTACATTGAACTGCAAGTTAATTTTATTTATTTAAGCAATAAGGGAGGAAACTCAGCAGAGCAGCCTGGAGAAACATCAAGTCACCATCTACAGCAGGAAGACATTAACTGACTATCGGTATCAAGCACAGTTAACTTGGATAAACAATAAGCAAAGATAGCCATACCTGGTCATGCAATGGCTGGTCCTGCACTCCTGGCACTGGAAAGTGAGGGCAGAATTTGCCCAGAATATGCCTCCAATGTGCAGTTAAAGCTTTTGCATTGCATTTAACCGCCGCGGTGCTACCGGGGGTGGGCCGGGGGAGGGATAAGGCCGTTTCCATTAATGTGACGCCAACTCCAGGCGCTTCGTTTTGCAGCCATGAGGGACGAGAAGGACCTGTGCAGCGGGAAGCCGGCGGACGGCATGGTGGCCCTCCCCAATGGCACTCTGGCCGTCTTTCGAGGTGGGTACGCCTGCCCCGCACCCCCTTCTTCTCCTCTTCCCTGCCGCTCTTCGCCCGGCGGCCTCCTCGGCCCGACGAGGCCCCTACCTGTGGCGGCTTCCCTGGCGTGGTCTGGCCGGGCCCGGCCGCGCCTCAGGGCAGGAGCCGCCTCAGCCAAGCCTGGCGGGCAGGGTGCCTCTCGCTTTCTGGAGCTTTATCCCGGCGTCCGTCTGTCTATCCGCCCGCCCGTCGGTTTCACCGCATCCCTTCCCGCCGCACAGGTCACTACTACTGGCTGCTCAACGGCCGGAACCCGCCGACCACTAACCCCCGCCGGATCAGCGACGGCTGGGGCATCCCATCCCCCATCGATTCGGTCTTCTCCAGGTGCAACTGCGACGGCAAGACCTTCTTCATCAAGGTGGGGAGCGAGCGGGGGCAGGTGGGGAGCGAGCGGGGGCGGCTGAGTGGGCTGTAGGGCAGAGAGCAGCCTAAAGAAAAGAAGCATGGTTTGCCGTGCAGACCCGCAGAAGGGGAGCCCTACCCCTGAGCTGCTCATTTTATAGGACAAATGGCCAGCTCAGTGAGCTGGATTTGGAGCCCTGCTCTCCTATTGCCTGCCTTTCCTGATTCATAAAACGGTTTGGGTTGGAAGGGACTTTAAAGATCATCCAGTTCCACCTCACTGGCATGGGCAGGGACACCTTTCACTAGCCCCGGTTGCTTAAGGCCTCATCCAACCTGGCTATGACCACCTCCATGGAGAAGGCATTCACAACCTCCCTGGGCAACATGTTCCAGTCTCCCCCTGCTCACTGTAAAGAATTTCTTCCTAACCTCCAGTCTAAATCTGCTGTCCTTAAGCTTCAATCCATTCCCTCTCATCCTATCATAAAAAAATGACTCTGAATTCAGTTGTTGTTGGCTTGTAATATTGGGCAGGAGAGAAAGCACTGACAGGAAACAGTCATTGATTACTATTTACACATGAGCCACACTTCTATATACTTCCAGCTCTTTAAAGTGTGGGTCTTGCCTTTGCCCTTGTTGCTAATGCATTTCCCTTCCTGACAGATAATGGATGCACACACTTCAGTATAGCTGTTCCCCAGTTAACTGTTCAGTCCTGCAATCCAAGCAGCTTTTTCTCTCTCTGAAAATGTCTATTTTGTGAGCAAACACATTTTTTGATTTTATATTGTGAGGTGTTGAAGAAAAGTCTGGATGAGGCACTTAGTGCCATAGTCTGGTTGATTGGACAGGGCTGGGTGCTAGGTTGGCATGGATGAGCTTGGAAGACTCTTCCAACCTGGTTGATTCGATGATTCTGTGATCCCTGTGGTCCCTTCCAACCCTGACTGATTCTGTGATTCTATAATCCTGTAAATTCTGATACTTACTGTTGCAGTGAGAAGTCTCCTGGCATTTGCTTTGCCATGCCCTGCTTGAGTCTATGATTCAAACTGCTTTGCTCGCTGAGCATTCCTAACAATTCATTCCTAACCCACTACCCCTACTGAAAAGGTCTGCAGAAGGTATTTGATGAAGCTGTACTGTTTTTCTTCCTGTTTGCACTTCTGGTTTTTAAAGAGAGCTGACAGAAATGAAGCTCTCAAATGAAATTGGAGAAAAAAAAACACAGAATTATATTTGGAGAAGGAGATACAGAGAAGACATTACAAAACAATTACAGCATCCATGGCGAACCCCCTTGAATTTTCCCCCAACCTAAATCTATAATCCCCAGTGCTCCAGTCCTCCCCCCTCCAAATGCCTCTGCCATCCAAGAGACCTAAACACTCTGGAGGCCCCAAAACAGACCTACTGCTTGTTTCTCTCAATAAAGTGGTTCCCAACAGACAGAAGGCTGGAGGAGGAGGAGAACGAGCTGGCCTTGCTGTGAGTTTATAAAGGGAGAGCAGAATTATGGGATTGAATAACAGTCTTCTAGTCCCAAGAAGATTTTTTTAACCCTATAGTCCTCAACCTGGGACAGTACTGGTTGGATAAATGGTTCTAGTCAGTTTTACCATAGAACCATAGAATCAACCAGGTTCGAGGAGACCTCCAAGATCATCCAGTCCAACCTAGCACCCAGCCCTGGCCACTCAACTACACCATGGCACTAAGTGCCTCATCCAGTCTTGTCTTGAGTACCTCCAGAGACAGCAACCCCACCACCTCCCTGGGCAGCCCATTCCAGTGCCAATCGCTCTCTCTGGGAAGAACTTCCTCTTAAAATCCAGCCTGTATCTCCCCTGGCACAACTTGAGACTGTGTCCCCTTTTTCTATTGCTGGGTATCGTGCCTATGCTGAAGTCCAGTTACCAAGAATTCATTTCCTCTCAAGCTCATTCTTTTCCTTCAACCTTTAGGGTCCCCTGTATTGGCGTTTCACAAATGGAGTTATGGATAAAGGCTATCCCAAACCTCTTGCCAACGGATTTGCAGGGCTACGTGGGAGAATAGTAGCAACCCTCCCAGTGGCAAGATACAACAGCAGACCAGAATCTGTTTATTTTATCAAAAAAGGTAGGTCTCACCATTCAGAAGGTCACAGATGATCAAAAGGTGCTTGAAATAGCTTAGTCAGGAATAATCCACCCTTTCTTTTGGCTGAAAGGTGTAGTTCTTTTAAACTCCAAAATGTAACTGATGTAAAAGTATGCTGGGTCACTGAAAAGAGCCTGAAGCTTTAAAACTTTGTGTTAGCATTTAGAAAACTTCAAGTGCATTTAAAAATAGAACTGCAGGGACAGAATCCAGTGCTGCAAATGTTAAAGTAAGTTTTAGCTGGTGGTAAAACTGCTTAAGTTAGTTAGAGAAGGGAAGGCTTTAATCTATAACTATGTATCAAAATGGACTGCCCCTTTCTTATTTTGTATTTTAAAGTAGTTATATGAATCATGTACTGCTCACAGCACTGTGTCCCTTAACACATTTACACAGCTTTTCAGTCCCTCCAGGGATGGAGACTCCACCACTTCCCTGACCGCCTGTTCCAGGGCCTGACAACCCTTTGGAAGAAGAAATTTTGCCAAATGTTCAACCTAACCCTCCCCTGCTGCAACTTGAGGTTGTTTCCTCTTCTCCTATAGCTTGTTCCTTAGGAGAAAATACTAACCTCCACCTCACTCCACCCACCTCTCAGGGACTTGCAGAGAGTGAGGTCTCTCCTCTGAGCCACCTTTTCTCCAGGCCTTCAGGCACTCCTCACAAGACCTGTTCTGCTGCCCCTTCAACAGCTTTGTTGGTTATTTGAATTTAAAAAGCAGTTTACAAAATGCAGATCCTTTTCTGGTCTCTAATTCTCCTCTTAGCCTAAGGTGGTCTTACCCTCTCCATGAGAAGTAGGAGTGATAGCAGCAGAAGCAGTGTCCCTAGAATTGTACTTGCAGAGTGTCTCAAACTAGGAATGGATATAAAAAGTCAAAGGCTGCCAGAGTTGTAGATGTATCGCCGTGAGGGTGCTAAGTTCCTGTGTGCAATATGGATGTCAGCAACGCTTTCCTAGCTGAGCTCGCTTGGGGTTTGATTTTGTTTAACCAAATGAAACAAATCTCTTCAGATGGCAACATGCAACAGTATGTGTACAAACAAGAACCAGCCAGGAAGTGTCAGAGGAGAGCCCGGGTTACCATCCGCTACCCAGCTTACGTCCCAAGGATTGTGATACGCAGACGCTTCCAACGTGCAGTGAGAATGCCAGCCGTTATCCAGACTGTCAGGGTCAACCCATACCCAGCAGGTAACTTTATTTAAAGCTTCTTTTACACAACCAGTTCAATCTCAGCAGGATCTGAAACACAGCACTGGGTTGCATTCTTTGGAAATATAGCACTTAAAAATCTTTACAAGTTTAGATCTCAGGAGCCGATGCCCAGCAGACACACGACAAAAATCTTCTGACTTCAGTTTTGTTTCACTTGCAGGAGTTCTGCACAATGAAATCAAAGTGAATTCCTACTGGAGAGGGCTCCCCAAGGTCATCCATTATACCCTGTCACTACCCAACTACAACAAGCCAGATGGATATGATTATTATGCCTTCTCTTACAGTAAGTTAAAGCTAACACAAGTTACTACCTACCTCAAAAGCCTAGGGGAAGAAAGAAGCCCATGTAGCTCTCAGCTTACCAAAGCATGAGGTTACCACTTGTGGTTCTGCAAGGCTGATTTTAAGCGCTACTACAAAGTCCTGAGAATTGAAGTGTTGCCTGTAATTATGAGATGCTGCTTTTACAACAATCAAGTTACAGAGCAACTAGCAGCAATGAGATACAATGATTCACACCAGACAGCTGTGGAATGCATTGCTCTAAGAATTGAGGCTCAGAAAGTGACAGAAGTCCCGACACTCAAATGGTATTAATGACATCGAGTGAAATCCTTGAATCACTACACAGCAATAGTTCTATGTCACTGGCTTCCATAGAAATGTGTTTCTGACAAAACAAAAAAGGAAGGGACACAACCATTTTGCTTCACAGGAAGAAAAATAAGTGATTCAAGATTAGAGTAGATCCTTTCCCTAGCTAGGATCATGTAAAAAAGTATTCCTCAGGGTTTTATGGCTTATGTGGAAATCAAAGCTCTAAGAACTAGCTGTATTCAAACACAGGATACTAAAGTAAGTCTCTACCAGCATGCTCTAACACAGGCCAGTTCACATTTGAGGACCCCATGGTCCCATGTCTGTAGTCAGTGCAGGACTGTTGTTTCTAATTTGATTTCTAATCAGACTGTGTTGTGGTAGTGTAAGAAGATTCTTCCCTACTTCCTGTTCTTGGGTCACATTCAATTATTAGCAGTACTGTACAAGTTAGCTAAACACCAAGACATGGGCAAAATAAAAGCCGAGGACAAAACCTCATTGTTACAGCCTCTCAACTCTTTAGATCTATATGGAGTGTGGAATGGACAATCTGCTATTCCCTAAATGAAACTAAATGGAAGGCTGTTACCTGGGGGTTCTTTCCATGTATAACTGGAGTAGTTTCAGGAACTGAATTCTGATTCCTTCCATTGCAGATCGCTACTACAGCTTGGATATTGGCAAAAGAATCGCAAGACCCGTTACTGCTCTCACTGGAAAGACTGTGACCAAAGACTGGTACAACTGTCCCAGCAAGTGATGCAGAGCAGGAGATGAAAGAAAGATGCCATCTGAATGTGGACGTTTGGTCTAATTTTATTAATAAAACATTGAAACTTGTGCACACAACTCTAAGTAGAAAATGCTGCTTTAAGCTCTGGCTTCATGACACTAAAGCAACCACAGGCAAACTGGCACAGCTGTAATTACAGAGCCTTTAACTAATGTTTCCTCTGTTCAGGCCTCCTCTGCCTCCCATTGCATGAGTTACACCTGTGGTGGGAAAGAAAACAAAGGCATTAAGAGAATCAGCTGTGGGCGCAGGTGATCCTTCTCTAAGGAATGGTTACTGCAGTGGAGTGCTTCCTCTCTGGTTATATTTGAGCTCCCCTCCCTTCCCAGACCCTGGTGATACCAAGATGGGACACTTGTGTTTTTAAAGAGTGGTGTTACTTCTCATCCTAGCTCAGGTCCTATGCTGAAAGAGCAAAATACAGAGTTCTTGCCATATTTGAAACCAGTGAGTCCTTCCCTTTGGTTACTAAAGAAATGGTCAAAGACTAAGAAATTTATTCTAGATCCACCTCTGCACTGTTTTTATCCCTCTAAAATACCAGATCCCTGTATTTCAGTCATAGAAGCACAGATTCATAGAATGGTTTGAGTTGGAAGGGACCTTAAAGATGATCTAGTTCTGATCCCCCAGCCATGGGCAAGGACACTTTCCACTAGATCAGGTTGCTCATCTGCCCTGGTCTTCCACTGAAAGTGTTTTAAGTATCAAGTCTTCCACCCTGTTAAAATAATGCCAAATTGAATACAAGCCATCTGAGAATTTTTCTTAATACAGAAGTTTATCATTGGGCTTTAACTCCCTCTGCTGATAAGAACCAAGTGCTGCAGAAGAAGGAATTTAGCTGCTCTAGACCTGCTCGGACTAACACACTAAACCAAAATCGCAGCTCTCTGGGTAGTGCACTGCAACCTGGCACAGGGATGCTGTTATTCCACAAGCCACTGCAGGCTTGCAAGCCTTCATAGATGGTCAGGAAAGAAGTCCTAACTGTTCCTTGAAATGGCCTGAATTTAAGCAAGGCCCAACACTTACCCCTCTGTCTGTTGAACTGACGGCCACGAACCCCAGTTCTCAGCGTGGGTGGCTGGAGCCTGACGCGTCGAAACGGCTTGGGCTGGTTACTGCTGGTGTCTGTGAGCAAGGGAAGGCAGGGAAGGGTGTCTGTGTCTGCTCTCTCAATGTTTACATAATTGGTCTGCATTATGCTCTCGAGTCTAATTTAAAATGATGAAGGTGCATCCTTACTTCATTGACAGCTTCTCTAACATAAATAAAAGCCTCAAAACAAGTACGTTTGGGACTTCAATCATGGAATCACAGAGTCATTTTTGGCTGGAAAAGGCTCTTAAGAACGTTGAGTCCAATCATTGTCAAGTTTGCTGCCAAACCATGTCCCTCAGCACCACATCTACACATCCTCAGGGATGGGGACTCCACCATTGCCCTGGGAAGCCTGCTGCAGGAATAGACAGCCCTTTTGGGAAAGAAATTGTTCCTATGTCCAACCTAAACCTGCCCCAGGGCAACTTCAGGCTATTTCCTCTTGCCCCATTCCTTGTTACTAGGGAGAGGAGACTTGCCCCCACCTCATTCCAACCTCCTTTCAGGGAGTTGTATAGAGCAGTAACACCTACACTCAGCCTCCTTTTCTCCAAGTTAACTCCAGTTCCCTCCACTGCTCCTCACCAGACTTGTTCTCCAGACCTTTCCCCAGCTTTGTTGCTCTTGTCTGGACACACTCCAGCCCCTCAATGTCCTTCTTAAGAGTGAGGGCCCAAAACTGAACCCAGTCTTCAATGTGCAGCCTCACCAGTGCTGAGTACAGAGGGACAACCCCTGCCCTAGTACCACTGGCCATGCTATTGCTGATCCAGACCAGAATGCTGGTGGCCTTCTTGGCTACCTGGGCACTCACTGGCTTCTGTTCAGCTGACTGCTGACCAACACTCCCAGGTCCTTTTCCACCATGCTATTTCCAGCCACTCTGCCCCAGCCCTAGTTCTTTGATGATTCAATTGAATTTAAAGATATTTTTATCTGACATAGAATTATAGAGTCATTTTGTTTGGAAAAGACCTTTAAGGTCATCAAGTCCAACCATTAACCCAACACTACCAGGACATGAAACATATCAGTGGATAGAATCACTGAAGTATGAAGAACTTTTGCTTCTTGAAGCATTATTCTAACCACAGCCTACTCTATTTACTGAGGTCCAAGAAAAAAATGGTTGCCATTCAGACTACAGGCATGAAAGTGTGATCTTACTCTCATCATCTCAACTCATCTTGTTCCATTTTGTGGATCTTGGCTATCAGCAGTGCATGATGTTGGCCCAAAGAGTTTTCACACTTCATGAACTGGTATGAAACAACTCCAGCAATTAAGCCATACCTGCAGATGAACTAGAAGGAGGATCTTGACTAGTTGAAGGAAGATCTGACTCATCTGACGCTTGAACAGACTCCTCTTCTTGCTGGCTGTCAATTTCTAGGCCTGCTTCTGAAGTAATTCTGGAAAAGAAGAAGAGGGAAGTCCTGTGCTCATCCTGGAGCAGTAAGATTCCTATGTAGATGTTTTTCCCCAGAAAACATCTCAACTCACAGTATCACCAAGGTTGGAAGAGACCTCACAGATCATCAAGTCCAAGCCGTTACCTCAGAGCTCAAGGCTAGACCATGGCACCAAGTGCCACGTCCAATCCTGCCTTGAACAGCTCCAGGGACGGCGACTCCACCACCTCCCTGGGCAGCCCATTCCAGTGTCCAATGACTCTCTCAGTGAAGAACTTTCTCCTCACCTCAAGCCTAAATTTCCCCTGGTGTAGCTTGAGGCTGTGTCCTCTTGTTCTGGTGCTGGCCGCCTGAGAGAAGAGAGCAACCTCCTCCTGGCTACAACCACCCCTCAGGTAGTAGTAGACAGCAATAAGGTCTCCCCTGAGCCTCCTCTTCTCCAAGCTAAACAATCCCAGTTATGTCCTGTTTTATTCTTTCCCCCCTGCTCCAAACACGAGTTTTATCTAGCTTTAAGAAAAACAACAATGTGGTTTCCTTGATGTGAAGCTCAACTCCAGATGCATACCCAACATACTTTTAGAGAGGGTCAAAGAAACAGGTTAACAAGACCTTATGATGGGGGTCATAGAACGAACCAGGTTGGAAGAGACCTCCAAGATCACTCAATCCAACCTATTACCCAGCTCTGTCCAGGGGAATAACAAATGGAGGGACTGCACTGACCAGTTATTCTTAAAGATCCCCCCACTGGTGCAGTAACTAAATCATTTGGATCCTGCCTACAAAAGCAAATAGCAAACAGCATTACAAGGCTGAAAACCCCTAACATTCCATTTAGTTTAGATGCAGCTCACTCCTCGTATACATATCCTTACCTTAATTGATACATATAAGCTGTTACAGGATGATAACTGAAACTCATACACTGTGGGAAATAGCTGCTCTCTACCAGTACCAGGCTGACATTTTCTGGTATCAGGCTGTTCTACATCACAGATTGTTCTGTGAACCATTCAGTTCCTCTGTGGATATGCTTCTCATTCACTGAAGATTAGGTGGGTTTGTAAGAGACAAATACGAGACCCTAACAGAATATCTGTCCTGTGCTCTAAAGCAGAGAGAGCACTGCAGTTCCTGTTGGTGCTGCATGAAGAAAACACTCTGCCATATTTAGCTTAGAATCACAGAATCAGTCAGGGTTGGAAGGGATCACAAGGACCATCTAGTTGCAACCCTCCCGCCATGGGCAGGGACAACCGAGCCTAGATCAGCCTGGCCACAGCCCCATCCAGCCTGGCCTTAAACACCTCCAGGCATGGGGCCTCAACCACCTCCCTGGGCAACCCATTCCAGCCTCTCACCACTCTCATGCTCAACAACTTCCTCGTCATGTCCAGTCTGAATCTCCCCACCTCCAGCTGTGCTCCATTCCCCCCAGTCCTGTCCCTACTTGATAGCCTAAAAAGTCCCTCCCCAGCATTTTTGTAGGCCTCCTTCAGGTACAGGAAGGCCACAAGAAGGTCACCTGGGAGCCTCCTCTTCTGCAGACTGAACAGCCCCAACTCGTTCAGTCTGTCCTCAGAGGAGAAGTGCTGCAGCCCTCTGAGCATCCATGTGGCCCTTCTCTGGACATGCTCCAGCATCTCCACATCCCTCTTGGAACAGGGGCTCCAGAACTGGATGCAGTACTCCAGGTGGGGTCTCACCAGAGTGCAGCAGATGGGGAGAATCACCTCCCTGGCCCTGCTGGCCACACTTCTCCTGATGCAGCCCAGGATGTGATTGGCCCTCTGGGCTGCAAGTGCACACTGCTGGCTCATATTGAGCTTCTTGTCCACCAGCACCCCTAAGTCCCTCTCCTCAGGGCTGCTCTCCAGTCAGTCATTGCCCAGCCTGGATTTGTGCTTGGCATTGCCTCGACCCAGCTGCAGGACCTTGCACTTGGTCTTGTTGAACCTCACTGCAGTTGTAACTTGCAGCTGTAAAATTTGCATCAGTAGTAGTATGAACAGCAGGACTAAGACAGAGATCATTCCCCCGTAGTGGGCACTGGTGAGGCCAAACTTTGAATACCAGGTTCAGTTGTGGGCCCCTCACTCCAAAAAGAACATTGAGGGGCTGCAGCAGGTTGAAAAAAAGGGCAACAAAACCAAGCTGAAGGAGAAATTAAAAAAAAAACAAAGAAGCCCAAAAGAGATCTCTGGTTTCAGACTTGAAGGTCAGTCAGATTATTCACAGGATTACTAACTTCCATCTGAGCCCTCCTTCCTACCACAACAGGTTCAACTGGAAATGAATCACAGGCACATTTGGATAAAAACAAATCATCCAAACTAACATGACATCAAGTTTTAGTGAAGCAAACAAGTCCTGATTTACCCTTCAGATTCTGCCTCTGCAAACACTTCATCCCCATCATCCCCTGCTCCAGGCTCTGTAGTGGTGGATAGGTTGCCAGTAGATGTTGTAACCATTGGAACAGACTGAGAAGCATGCTCTGAAGCGTCTGCTGATGCACTTTCAGTGAAAACTGTCACTGCAGAGGAAAAGGGATTTAATAAACATCCAGTTAGTTTGAATTCCCTACAGAAAATCCATCAAAATCTTAGGCAAGTTGGGGAAAGGGCTACTGGGTGGATACTCCTGACATAGTGTTAAGCAGTCTAACAACAATCCAGTTCTTCCCTGGAAAAATCAAAGTTTGCAGCCTTTACTTCAGCCTGCAAAACTTCTTTGCCACTTACCTGGTGCTGCTACTTGTAATGGTGTGGTGGGAACACTACGACCACCTGATTCTTCCTCATGAGCAAGGAACAGTGGGGTTTCATACATGCCTAAACCTGCAACACAAAGTTTCAGTGACAAGGTGACAGAACAAGAGGAAATGGCCTGCAATTGTGCCAGGGGAGATTTAGGTTGGAGATGAGGAAAAATTTCTTCACTCTAACAGTGGTCAGAATTTTTTTCCAGGGTTAAGTGGTTGTGCTAGTTTGAAGCTAGTTAGAATGTTTTGGTGAGAAGAACTAGATTACAGGCTGTGAAAAGGAAACAATGGTGATGCCTACTGCACTCATAGGCTTGCTGAGATGGATAAGAACAAGAACAAAAACAGAGACAACACAGTTACTGTCTGGGCTTTGGGCTGAACTTCTCTAACCTAACCTGCTGTCTGTGTGACTAAATTCGCCTGCTTCCTAACTCCCCTGGCCAACACTCCATACTACCTTAAACATAAGGCAAGATCTAGGGTAAGGTAGAGGGAGGTGGAAGGAAGGTGGAACGGTGGTTGGGAGCCCCTCCTGAGGACTTAGGTTTCTGGAAGGGCTGTTGTGTTTCTGTATTACTTTTTAACTTGTGTATTTCTGTATTTAACTGTATCTATTGTAAATATCTGCTTGTAGATTGTGCTAAGCTGTAAACAGAAAGCTTCATTCAATTTCCAGCTTGGCTGAGTCTAGTCTGGGTAATTTCCAAAGTGCTGGAGGAGGGCAGGGAACACCCAAACCATCACATCTTTATTTTTGGCATGAGCATGGTCAGCTGTGAAATGCTTCATTGCAGGTATACTCATGTACATTGGATTTAGGAACAGTTTCTGTGCTGCCAGAGTGGCCAGGGATTGGAACAGGCTGCCCAGGGAGGTGGCAGAGTCACCATCCCTTGAGGTGTTGAGGAAACCTGTGCACATGGCATTTTGGGCCATGGTGGTCTTAGGCTGGACTCAATGACCTTAGAGAGCTTTTCCAACCAAAACAATTTTATGATTCTATGATTAAAATAGTCAAGTAAAAATATCATGGTCTTCTCTCTGTACACTTAGTGAAATCCAACAATTTGTACTTAAATACGGAGACTTTTGTTAGTTTCAGCTCTTCTGACTTACTGCCAGAGGTAGTTGTAGTTTACAGGATGGTAAAACTTCCATGAAAATATTACTGCTTCATTTACTTTCATCCTTAAACCATTATTTTGCTGCCAGCTTTCTTCAAAGAACAGTTTCACAGTGACACAGATGCAGGGGAAAGAGACTGATTCAGCACAACAAAGACAACAGAGACCACTTTTCTGGCCATCTCTTAGCAGGTAAGGATATACCTCAGAGATTTCTTTACATTTGCTATTTTCCCCTACTATTTTACTACACCTATAGTAAAACTGAAGTTAGAAGCCATTCCTTGAATATTTAATGTGCTCAACAAGCAATTTGTCCTACATAAGATTTCAGCCTCTCTGGCTCACAAACCTATTGCTCTTACCCACTGAAGCATTCTACTTTTCAAACCACATTACAAACAGCAGTGCAGCTACCTGAAGGAAACATCTTTTCACGTTGTTAAGTGTTTCTGTCTGCTACAATTACTTAAGAGTTACAGGTTTTTACACTTCAGCAACCACCTCAGGTAGAATTTTACTGACTGCACTGTTCTTCACTCTAGCAACTACAGCAAAGGAAGCACAGAAATTATTTACCTCCTTGGGATGCAAGCTGACCAAGATCAGAGTGACTTGAGCTAGTCTGTGGCATATCTTCAGGGGGTCCAAATCTGAATCTAGGAACTCCAGCTACCTGGGGGGAACTATCAAAACAAGGAGTTCAAGAATTCTGATGGTTTTCTGATTATAGGGGTGGGGGAAAGGGAGGAAGAGAAGGGAAGGGGAAAAAAAAGGAAGGAGGGAGGGAAGGGAAGGATGGGGGGAGGGGGGGGAGGAGGGGGGAAGGGGAAAAAAAAGGGAGGGGAAGACAAAGGGAGGGGAAGACAAAGGGAGGGGAAGACAAAGGGAGGGGAAGACAAAGGGAGGGGAAGACAAAGGGAGGGGAAGACAAAGGGAGGGGAAGACAAAGGGAGGGGAAGACAAAGGGAGGGGAAGACAAAGGGAGGGGAAGACAAAGGGAGGGGAAGACAAAGGGAGGGGAAGACAAAGGGAGGGGAAGACAAAGGGAGGGGAAGACAAAGGGAGGGGAAGACAAAGGGAGGGGAAGACAAAGGGAGGGGAAGACAAAGGGAGGGGAAGACAAAGGGAGGGGAAGACAAAGGGAGGGGAAGACAAAGGGAGGGGAAGACAAAGGGAGGGGAAGACAAAGGGAGGGGAAGAAAAAGGGAGGGGAAGAAATTTCTGACCAAAACAGGAGAACAAAATGATGTGTGGGAAAAAAAAAATCAATTAATAATGATGACAAAACCCAGCTAAACTACTGCTAATTAAGTAGCTTCTCAAATGTATTTGGGCTGCACCCAAAAATTAGTAAAACAGTCTCAAATAGCCTTTATTTGTGAATTATAACAATTTTAAGTGGCTTGCTGAACAGATTCAGAACTGTCCCCAAAACCAGGGAAAATATTTCCTACTTTTCTTGGTGATACTAAGAGGTGAGGGAGAATGGGAAAGGAAAAGAAAAAGAGGCAACTTTTTTATTAAGTTTTGCTTAATGTCTTCTCAAATCAGGAAATTACAATAGATTGGAGATGCTCTCCCTCCCAATTTGCTGTTCAGTTTCATGATACACAGTTGAACCAATGATTGTTTATCTGCAGATGCAGTCAGCCAGCACACTACTTAGCACATTTTAGTATGTTAGTCCAATTACAAGTTTATTTCAATTGATATTTTTTTTGTCCCACTGAAAACCAGAAATAAATAGATGCCATTTTTCTGGGGGTGTGTGCTTTAACTCTACTTACTGAATGGCTTCTGCGAAGCCATCTGTGCGATGTGGAACGACAAGAGTTGGTGTGCTTGGAACTGTTCTGTCTTCATCATCAAAGAAGTGTTGCTGCTGGAAAAAAAGAGACTGGTATCATAGAATCATAGACTGGGTTGGGCTGGAAGGGACATTAAAGATCATCTAGTTTCAATCCCCCTGCCACAGGGGACATCTGCTACTAGACCAGGTTGGCTCAAGGTCCCATCCAGCCTGGCTTTGAGAAGTCACAACACATCTACCAAACCAACTGAAAGGCTGGATTGCATTTTCCACATTGCCCAGCAAAACAAAGACAGGTTTAGCCCTAAAAAAGTTCTCATTGAATTTCAGACATCTAAACCTGAGCTAGGCATACAGATCACCCTTACAGCTGATAAAAAACCCACTGCAAAATAAAACTCACACACTTGTAGGGCACCCATCTTCCAAAGGACTTGTAGAGACCTCCTTCAGGAGATCATCCTACAATTGAAAGTGCTACATCTCACTGCTGACTACATGGGAATCTTAGGGTGAGTCATTCATAAATAGACAGGAATCATCTGTCTTAATGTGGATTGCTGTCATGTATGTACTGTACTTTCAGATATCAAATCATCTGGTGCCTGTAGTTCTGTGTCACAGGATCGCAGGATGTTAGGGGTTGGAAGTGACCCGAAGAGGTCATCAAGTCCAACTCCCCTGCCAGAGCAGGACCACACAATCTAGCACAGATCACAGAGGAACACATCCAGACAGGCCTTGAAAGTCTCCAGAGAAGGAGACCCCACAGCCTCTCTGGGGAGCCTGTTCCAGTGCTCTGGGACCCTTACAGTTAAAAAGTTCTCTCTTGTGCTGAGCTGGAACCTCTTGTGCTGCAGCTTACACCCATTGCTCCTTGTCCTATCCCAGGGAGCAGTGAGCAAAGCCTGTCTCCCCACTCCTGGCCAGCCCTCAGATATTTATAAACATTTATCAAATCCCCTCTAAGTCTTCTCTTCTCCAGACTAAAAAGTCTCAAGTCTCTCAGCCTCTCCTCATAAGCCATGCCCTCCAGTGCCCTAATCATCCTCGTAGCCCTCTCTCCAGCAGATGCTGTCATTTGCTCCTGCACTGCCTATAAAGCCAGAAACATTAGCTTCCTTTTCCCTCATCCTTCTCTTTATCTCCCTGTCCTCCTCCCACATCTTTCAAACCACTCTTTCCAAATGCTCCTTCTTAAGCTCCCTCCCATGTGCTCAGTTACCATCCAAGCCAAAAGCACTAGGCCCAGGTCTAAGCAAAAATTGAACAATGGGTACAAGCAAACCAAGCAGAATCAAAAACTGAGCTTTTGATATCAGAAGAGATTCTTTTTTAGTCAGTCTTGCATTTGTCCTGCCAAATACAGTGGAAGTTGGATAGAGTTTGATATCAGTGGAAGGAGTCAGACAGAAACTATAAATACAACAGCTTTGTTCTCTCAGAAGAGGCTGAAAACTGTTCCTCCTCAGTAATATATGGAACTGCCTTGGACAAAACCCATTCTATCTCTTTCAAAAGGCTCTAGTTTCCTGGGACTTTCCTAGGATTTGCCTTCCCTTAATACAGAAATTAAGAGGGCTAAGATATTATCTGCCAGGTTACAGAAATCAGTGGCTAGACTTCTGTAAAACACAAAATAAACCCCAAGAGTTATGAATGTTCCCTCACTGCAGGTTTTTAGTGGTAGACTTGGGTACACTTACCATCCCACCTATGCCAGGAGTTAGCTGAAGTCCACGCCCCACTGACTGCCTTCGAGTCATCTGGATCCTCTTTATAGGGAAGAAGAAGTGAAGTGGTGTGAATGTCTCTTTGGAACGTTAATAACACATAATTGTTCCATCAGAGCCAAGGAGAGTGGCTAAATGAGTAAGCCTAACAGTTACATGTTGGTGCAAGCATGTGCTAGGTTGACATTGACAGAATATTTTGGTGAGAAGAATTAAACTGTAAGCTGTGAAAAAGAAACAATGGTGATGTCTACTTCACTCACAGGCTTGCTGAGATGGATAAGAACAAGAACATAAACATAGATAACACGGAATTTGCTCCCTGGCTTTGGGGCTGCACTTCTCTCTCTCTCTCTCTCCAACCTAACTTGCTGTCTGACTAATCCATCTGCTTCCTAACCCCCCTGGCCGATCCTCCAAACTCACCTTGAAAGTAAGGCAGTCTGGGGTAAGGTAGAGGGGTGGGAAGAAGGTGGAGGTGGAAGGGTGGTTGAGAGCCCCTCCTGGGGACTCTGGTTTCTGGGAGGGCTGCTGTGTTCCTGTATTACTTTCTAACTTGTCTATTTCTGTCTCTAGCTGTAGATATTGTAAATACCTGCATGTATCTTGTGCTAAGCTGTAAATAGAAAGCTTCATTCAATTTCCAGCTCGGCTGAGTCTAGTCTGGGTGATTTTCTTAAGTGTGGGGGGACAGGTAACACTCAAACCATCACATCTTGCAATAGCTACTCCAGATCTCAGATCTGCTGCCTGCTCCAACCATGAAGATGAATCGTCCTGTATTTTTAAACCTGGGGTAAATGACATTAGTTTTTTTCACTCAACTTTGTACTCAGGACAGAAAAGTTGAACACGGAACTACTGTGGCCCCAAACCTCTAAGCAAGTTAATGCTCAAGGGTAATTTCATCTGAGGTATTTTTGCAACATTAAGGTTGTGATTTTTTCACTTACAAAATCTAAAGGTCTAAATCAAAGCATAACCATGGATCAGGCACTGACTGTCAAAGCTTTGACTTGGAAAATGAAGTGCAACATTCCTTTGTGCAACCTGCACTGGGGCTGGGACTAATAAGAACCCCTGGTAACCTAAGTTACAAACTGTTCAAGAAGTGCTTTTACAGTGGAAGCTTCGAGACACATATATATCATTAGTGCCTTACTGCCTTTAATGTTTCTTGTCCAGCCACAATCTGCAGAATGGGACACGTTCAGTTTGCTCAGCTACCATTTTTAGGATCACATGATGGGGGTTGGAAGTAACCTCTGAAGATCATCCAGCCCAATCCCCCTGCTAAAACAGGGTCATTCACAACAGCTTGCTTGGGATCAACACGTCCAAGCACGTTCGCAATCTCTCCAGAGAAGGAGACTCCTTCACCTCTCTTTGGGCAGCCTTCTCCAAGACTCCAGCACCATCACAGAGAATTTCCTGTTCACATGGAAACTGCTGGGTTCTAGTTTGTGCTCCTAGTCCTGTCACTAAGCACTACTGAAGAGTGGGGCTCCAACCTCTTGTCCCCTACCCTTTAGCTCTTGTTGAGCATTGATCAGATCCCCTCTCAGGCTGCTCTTCTCCAGGCTAAACAGCTGCCACGTCTCTCAGCCTTTCCTCCTCAGAGATGTTCCAGGGCCCTCAGCATCTCTGTAGAATGCTACATGAACACAATCTACTTTTACAACAGGCAGAGTGCTTACACAGCTTCTATTTAGAAATTATAGAGTAGTATTTTCAGCATCTTCTGACCTGCTGGAGATAGTCCCTACCTGTACTGGTGGGCCCAGTTCTTGAGGAGGAGCATGAATCGTTAGCCGTGGGGGCAGTGGATGCGGCGGTCTGCGTGGTGACTGTGGGGGCCGAGGAGCCTGTCTCTCTGAGGCAGATGATGGCTGCTGTTCTCTTGAACTTTCATGAGGAAAAGTGGACTCTGCAGCACTTGTACTCCCTTCTCCTAGAACAATACAGGAACACAGAGGAGTAAACTCATGCCCCCCAAACTAAGCTGAAAATGGAAAGGTGAGTCTACAAATTCTGGTGCCACATGAACAGACGTTTTTGCCCTTGCAGAAGTAGAGACAGCTTAGTAATGTTACATGAAATCACTTCAAAGGGGACTTGTGCCAGCTACATCAACACAGTATGAAAACAAACTACTGATGGCTCAAGTGCTGATTTAGAAAGAGGAGATTATATCTACTGAGCAGCAGCAACCAGAGCTCACAAGGTTTTCAAAGGACTGTTTCTAGGAAATGTCCAAAAAAGGGCATTTCAAAAGAATCTGCACTTCAAGAATCATGGAATGGTTTGGGTTGGAAAGGAACTTTACAACTCATCTAGCCCAACCTCTCTCCAACCAGCAGGGACATCCTCAGCTAGATCAGGTTGCTCAGAGCCCCATCAAACCTGACTTTGAATATCTCTAGGGATAGGGCATCCTGCATCTCCTATATGGTCCTTAGCATTTGGCCTTATATTCTTTGTTCTAAGTGTGTATTTTACACATGTGCAAACCAACTACCACATTTGCCCTCTTAATTTGAAAAAACACAGAATAATCATACCACTGTTTTGAGAATCTGCTGCTCTCTGGTTGCTTTCACCTCCTCCCATGCTTTCCTCAGTTTCTGTTCCAGGATCTGTACCGTCAGCACCCTGAAAATACCCCAAACAAACATAGAATCATAGAATCAACCAGGTTGGAAGAGACCTATGAGATCATTCAGTCCAACCTAGCACCCAACCCTGGCCAATCAACTAGACCATGGCACTAAGTGCCTCAGCCAGGCTTTGCATGAACACCACCAGAGATAATGACTCCACCACCTCCCTGGGCAGCCCATTCCAATGCCAATCACTCTCTCTGCCAACAACTTCCTCCTAACATCCAGCCTAGACCTCCCCCAGCACAACTTGAGACTGTGTCCCCTTGTTCTGTTGCTGGTTGCCTGGCAGAAGAGACCAACCCTACCTGGCTACAGCCTCCCTGCAGGTAGTTGTAGACAGCAATGAGGTCTGCCCTGAGCCTCCTCTTCTGCAGGCTGCACACCCCCAGCTCCCTCAGTCTCTCCTCACAGGGCTGTGTTCCAGGCCCCTCACCAGCTTCGTTGCCCTTCTCAGGACACGTTCCAGTATCTCAACATCTCTCTTGAACTGAGGACTAATATCATGACTTAACCACTGAACAACTTACAGGCTGTGAGTCTAACCCCAGTAAAATCTGTATGAAAGCCTTACGATGTTTCTGTAAACATCTAGGGTATGGAAGTTCAGTAGTTTTGCCTATGTACAAACAACGTAACCATAGACACTTCAAAATGATAATCACAAAGAGATTTACAACTTTGGAAGAAATTGCTTTAATAGCTTTGCAGCTGCAGTATTTGCTGCCAATACTGTACTTCGCATTTTCATTCAGCCCTCCTAAACATTGGAAGTCAATTTTTCCTGTGATAAGACAGAATCATAAATCAACCAGGTTGGAAGAGACCTCCAAGATCATCCAGTCCAACCTAGCACCCAGCCCTATCCAGTCAACCAGACCATGGCACTAAGTGCCTCAGCCAAGCTTTTTCTGAACACCTCCAGGGAAGGCAATTCCTCCACCTCCCACCTTTCCCACAGAAATGACTCAGTTAATTTACAAGCATTCTGAGTTTTCTGGAAGGAATTCATACTAACAAGACTCTCTTTCATGTACTCAGATCTGTGCATATCAGCTACAACATTGATTTATACCAAGAAATGTAAGGGGCTGTTCAGAGAGGTACAAATCTCACCTCAGCGTCGTCTGCTTCATATCCATCGTTACCGTCAGCACTACCAGTTCCTTCGTTACTGTCATCCCCTTCATCTCCCATCCCTGTGTCTTCATCATCGTCCTCATCCTCCTCTTCCTCATCCTCATAGTCCTGTAAGACCGTAACAAAACCTTAAGGAGGTGTGGAAGGGGTAGTGGGATGATGTCACATGTTGAAACAGCAGAACTTTAGGGTAGGTAGACTACATCTACCTACCACTACATTGATTAAACTAGTTCTGCACAGAGAACTTTACACCTTTTGTCACATTAAAAAATCCTAAATGGAGTAGCTCAGTAAGGTAATTCCATGCTGTACATACTTCCTGCTCGCCTTCATTTTCTTCATCATCGTCATCTTCATCATCACTATCAATTACAATGACATCATCTCTCTTGGACTGACCATCCTGAGATGAGGAAGTATTTTGCTGATCTGACTGAAGAGGTCCAAGATCTATTGGGATAGACTGGGAAGTTTCTTCATTATCCTCCATGGGTGTGTACTCCCCCTGTGTAACACCCTGTGAAAGACAAAGGTAAATCACCAGAGGAAACACTGTCCTTACTTCACATTCAGATCGAATGCTTGCCTCAGTACTTGGGCACTGAGCACTTCACCAGCATGTGAGACTGGTGATGGAGCAGTGAGAAAGAAGGGAAACCAATTCTGATCACAAGAGAAACACCAATTATCACTGTTCCTCAGTAACTAACAAAGAGAGGAGTGCACAAAAGAGTATCACCAGTTGCCTACGGACAACTAAAAGACTCCTCAGGATCAAGGATCAACCACCTCTCTTAACAAAACTCCCAGCTGCTGCTTCAGAGTACTTTTGGGCTGGAGGGATAGTAACACAACCCCCATGACAGCCAGACACAGAACTAGCAAACAGTCCTCCTGCCATTCAGCACCTAGGTACACCCAAAACAACTGAACCAGATGTGCAAAATGGGACTGAAGTGTTCAGAGAGAAAAATAAACGCAGCAGAGAGAGTCCTCTACAATCTCTTTTTAACCAAAACAATCAGGACTCTACCAAGTACACTTCGTACCATTCAAGACTCCTGGTCTAGGTATGATCATAGAATGGATTAGGTTGGAAGGGACCCTAAAGATCATCTACTTCAACCTCCCTGCCATGAGCAAGGGATGCCTCTCAACTACAGTCGATTGCCCAAGGCCTCATTCCAACCTGGCCTTAAACACATCCAGGGAGAGGGCATCCACAACCTCCCTGGGCAACCTATTTCAGCGTTTCACCATCCTCACACTGAAGAGTTTCTTCTTAAGATCAAGTTTAAACCTACTCTTCCTCAGCTTAAAACTGTTCCTTTGTGCTGCTGCTAGACACCCTCTACAGCATTTTTGTAGGTTTCTTTCAGGTATTAGAAGGCAGCCCCAAGGTCTCCCTGGAGTCTTCTCCAGGCTGAACAACCACAGCTCCCTCAACCTATCCTCATAGCAAAGGTGCTCCAGCCCATGGATCATCTTTGTGGCCCTCCTCTGGACTCACTCCAACAGCTCTGTCTCTTTCTTACGCTGAGCACACCAGAACTGGACTCAGTCTTTGAGGTGAGGTCTCACAAGAGCCAAGGGGCAGAAGCACCTCCCCTGACCTGCTGGCCACACTGGCTCCTGATGCAGCCTAGGATACAGTTTGCTAACTAGATTCTGTTACTTCCTAACCAACATATAACTTCAATGTTGAAAATGGTTGTCCAGGGGCAGCACTAGAATAATCACATTAAGTACTACCATTGTTAATTAAAGAAGGTTTAAAGATACTTGTGAAGTGGAAAGCACATCACAAGGATTTCATGGGAAGAGAAATATTTGTTATACCCTTTAGACATGCAAGGGACACAAGAAGAAAAATGACTCAGTTCCCAGCACTTAGAAGAAAAAAGATCAATTCCATGGCTCCACATTGAGGTTTTGCCAAGTTAGGGAATTGCCATAACGCTTCTGTTCATTTCTGAGTGAAGGATATTCATGGTTTTCACTTGTATTTGGCTTTCTTAACAGCACTACAATGGCCACTTCCCAGAACTAGAACAAAATCAACTTCTACTGCTTTATCACATCATGACTTACCTAACATTAAAAGCTTGCTCAAGGACTTCTCAAACCTTTATGTGAAAGAAAAGCCAAAACCCAAAAAGAACTCCTCAAAGGAGTAAGTGAAGAACTGAAAACTAAGTGCCTCATTCAGTCTCTTCTTCAACACCTCCAGGGACAGCAGCGACTCCACCACCTCCCTGGGCAGCACATTCCAATGCCAGTCACTCTCTCTGGCAACAACTTCCTCCCAACATCCAGCCTATACCTTCCCCAGCACAACTTGAGACTGTGTCCCCTTGTTCTCTTGCTGGGTGCCTGGGAGAAGAGACCAACCCCCACCTCATTTAACCTCTGCATCTCAGTTTCACTGTATCAAACTGGACTTGTGGATACTGAATTTCTAAAGCAACAAATCACATTACAAACCAAAACGGCAAAGCTTCATTAACATTCTGAACTTCTATAGGTAGTACAATAAAATTTCAGTATCTATCCCTGAACACAAAAAGTCTGAACTTTAAATGGTTTTAAGTGGTTTCCAGTGGGAACCTGCAAGATCTGATTTGAGATTTCATTTCTGAGTTGGAAATAAAAAGATAGCTATTTTTGCTGAAATGAAATCTTTTTCTTTACAAATGTGCCTACCTCTCCAATTGAGTCTTGTGAGTCTTGATTGTATGCTTGAGCTTCTACCTCCCCATCAGTGCTCTCTTCTGCTGTCACTTCCTCCTGAAAGAACAGACATCCTTCTTGTTTAAAACACATCACTAACCCTAAAATTTGGTTCTTCAACACATAACAGATCATGAGCAATATTTTGTTCCCCTTTAATTATAATTCTTCAGCTCTGCCTTTCTCTAGCACCAGAGATTTCTCTGCCTGGTGAAACAATTTCTCCAGCTCAGTCCACTGGAACTCAGTGTCTCTAAATCTTCTCAGCACAGAAAAAGAATCCAAGAATCTCAGCCTGGCCTTAAACAGCTCCAGGGGCAACCCATTCCAGGCTCTCACCACTCATGCTGAGCAACTTCCTCCCCATATCCAGTCTGAACCAGTAGACCAGGCTGCTCAAGGCCTCATCCAGCCTGGCCTTACTCAACAGGTATAACTCTTGCCCTTTGTTGATACCCAGACTTTCAAAGGGGCATTAGTAGAATTCTGTATTCTTACAAACCTCAGGTCCAACTCTCTGTATGCTTCTCAGCTTCTTTGGAATAGGTACATCCACTGTTTCCTCTGAAATTTGGTCTGAGTTTTCCACATTGTTATCCTCCTCTTCCTCTCTTGGGCGTTTAGACAGTGAAGAACTTGGGGTAGCTGAAACTTAAAAGAGCCTCCCTGTTATTTTCAGAACAAGAATGTATGGAACAAAAAGCCAAAAAGATTGGTGCTTTACTCTGGAAGATCATCTCATTTTCTGCACTGAATGAGAGCAAGTACAATTAGACACAATCACTTTATGCTGTTTCCTAGGACTAGCTAGTTTGAGCCTAGGTGGGATATTTTAGTGAGAGGAATTAGATAATAGGCTGTGAAAAGGAAACAATGGGGATGGCTACTGCACTCATAGGCTTGCTGAGATGGATTAAAACAAGAACATAAATATAGATAGCAGAGTTGCTCTCTGGCTCTGGCTGCCTCCCTTCTCTCCCTAACCTGCTGTCTGTGTGACTAACCCTTCTGCTTCCTAACCCCCCAGGCCGATTCTTCAAACTCACCTTGAACATAAGGCAAGGAAGGTGGAAATGTGGTAGGGAGCCCCTCCTGGGTACTCTGGTTTCTGGGAGGGCTGTTGTGTTTCTGTATTATTTTTTAACTTGTATACTTCTGTCTATAGCTGTATAGATTGTAAATATCTGCTTGTGTGTTGTGCTAAGCTGTAAAATAAAGTTCCATTCTAATTTCTAGCTCTGCTGAGTCTAGTCTGGGTGATTTCATAAGAGTTGGGGGGCAGGTAACACTCAAACCATCACAGTTATACATCTTATGCTCTTGGATCTACATTTGCAACATAACTGACCCCAATTCAGGGTACAACTAGAACGTTTTGCCCATCACTTTTGCTTCTGGTAAGTACACCTAAATGTTTAACACAGCATCAGCTGGGAAAGAAAAAAGTAGTTTACAAACTGTATTTTTGGGAATAAACAGGGAATCACAGGAAGTAGCTTTACTGTATTTCACATTCCACCTTAAGTAGCTTACACATAACAGCTGAAATTAACCTTGCTTCAACAGTACCATGGATATAGACCAAGCAAGGTCTTGAAGTCCTGTGCTGCTCTGAGTAGATGAACAAACATGTGAGACTTCATTTTCTACTCAAAAGAATGCAGTGATAACTGTATTTCAAATGTACCACTCCTGAAGGTCCAAGAAAGGAGTCCAGCCCCACAAGTCTAAAAAACATGCAATAAACTAAAAAGGGAGAGGGAAAAGAACAAATTCTTTTGCTCAAGTGAAGCTTGGTTCAAAGGAACTATTCAAGAAGGTAGGCCTGTGTAATAAAACCAACCTGTGCCAAACACTGCTGTAGAAGTGGAGGGTCTCTCTATTTGAGAGCTCTGTACAACTTCTACAATGGTAGGGGATGGCTCCTGAGTAGCAGGCTCAATCTGAGGATGACTCTGCTGAGTGGGCTGTACAAAAGCAGTTGCTTGTGTCTGCTGCTGAACGGTCAAGATGGACTGAGAGAGGGATGTCTGAACGTTAGGGCTGGTGGAACGCACAGACCCACTCGTGCTGCCGAAGACTGGAACATGTTCCACAGGTCCTTCTGACTGCATAGCTGAAAGGCAAACAGGAGCACATTCAACTATCTTCATGTTACTTAGTACAGTTCTCATTTCCCATTTCAGAATGCCCTAGAGAATCAGATTCAATGTTTTGCAGCTTGAGTTGCTTATACCCATCTTCAGGTGAGGAGTCATCAACCCTGTGTCATGTGTGGTCACGAACAGTGCAATATTCAATGAGGTGCAGGGACAATAAAACTGGAGGATGCAAAAGAGCAGCAAGCAGGTATGGAGGAAAGATTCCACAATGAACTGAATGCCCACATAAAATTATCCAATCTGTACAAGTGAGTCTGATTCCATTGTAAGCACAGATTGGTATTCCTAGGGGTGATTTAGCATTAAGTGTGACACAGGCAGGTTTGGTTTTTCATTCCACAAAGTATTGATGTGGGGAAGTCACCACCTGCAGTGTTTCAAGCCTAGGGAGAAGTGGCTGGAAGGCTGCCCGGTGGAAAAGGACCAGAGGGTGTTGGTCTGACAGCCACCTCAACATGAGGCAGCTGTGCCCAGGCGGCCAGGGAGTCCAACAGCATCCTGGCCTGGGTCAGCAAGAGTGTGGCCAGCAGGAGGAGTGCAGGAATCATTCCTCAGTATTGGGCACTGGTGAGGCCTCACTTTGAACAGTGGGTTCAGTTTTGGGCACTTCACTCTAAAAATGACATTGAAGTGCTGGAGTGTGCCCAGAGAAGGACAACCAAACGGGTTAAGGCTCTAGAGTACAAACTTGTGAGGAACAGCTGAGTGAACTACATGATTTTTGGTCTGTTTGGGCTTTTGTTACAAAAAGGATTTGCTATCACTATGTACTGAAGTCAAACCAAATGTTTCTCTTTAGAGTGCTGCTGATGACTCAGAGGCAAAGAGCAACGAACTGACCGGCGCTGTAGAAGAGCTGCACAAGCTGCTGAAGGAAGCAGGTGAAGGTAGGCTGTGGGGGACAAATGCCGAAGAGAGCTGAGTAGTGCTCTCTCCTAACTACCTTGATGCACTGAAACATGCACAGGAACATCACTTTATCCTAAAGAATTGCCATGACTAGTTGAATTTACTTTGGAAAGGGGAATTGTACTCAAATATGCCTGGAATGTTACTTTTAATTTTGAGGAGAGGATCTGATTTTGCAAGGTACATCTTTTAGTTCTTTTAGTTTCCCTTTCAGTGGTCAAAGGATAATTCATATTTTAGTGCTGTTCTAAGCCAAGTTGCTAAGCAAACGTTGATGCTTCTGTCATGCTGCTGAGTATTCTTACCAGCTTTTGCAGATCACAGATTCACAGACTGCATCAGGTTGGAAAGCATACTCAAAGGTCATCTTGTCCAACCCCTCTGCACTCAGCAGGGACAGCTCTGACTACATCAGGCTATCCGGAGCCACAAGAAGGTTGATCTTGAAAGTCTTCAGGGATGGATGCTCCACACATCTCTGGGCAAGCTGTTCCAGTATTTCAGCACCCTCATTGTAAAGAACTTCCTCCTGATACAGGCCAGTTTAGAGTTTTCCCTTAATTTACTGTGGGGAAGCAACGTCCTGCAGTGCTCCAAGCTTGGAAGGAGTGGCTGGAAAGTTGCCCGACAGAAAAGGACCTGAGAGTGTTGGCTGACAGCCACCCCAACATGAGCCAGCTGTGCCCAGGTGGCCAAAAAGGCTGAGAGCATCCTGTCACAGATCAGTAAGTGTGGTCATCAGGACCAGCGAAGTGATATTTCTCCTATACTGTGTCACACCTTGAATAAAGAGTTCAGTTTTGGGTCACTCACTCCAAGAAGGACATTGAGGTGCTGGAGCATGTCAATGAAAGGACAGTGAAGCTGATGAAGGGTTGGAGAACAGGTTTGGTGAGGAACAGCTGAGGGAATTGGGGTTGTTTAGTCTGGAGAAAAGGGGGCTGTGAATAGACCTTCTGGCTCTCTACAACTCCCTGAAAGGAGGCTGTAGCAAGATGGGTGCTGGCCTCTTCTCCCAAGTAACATGTAAAAGGACATGAGGAAATGACCTCAAGCTGTGCCAGGCGAGGTTTAAATTGGACACTGGGAAAATTTCTTCCTTGACAACTCATTGCCAAGACTTGGCTCAGGCTGTGCAGGGCAGCAATAGAGTCCCCATCCCAGGAGGGGTTTGAAAGCCATACAGATGTGGTGCTGAGGGCTATGGTTTAATGGTGACCTGGCAGTGCTGGGTTAATGATTGGATTGGATGACCTTAAATGGTCCTTTCCAAGCAAAATGATTCTGTGATTCCATGATCTGGGGTACAGTCAAACTAACAATTACAGAGATTCTGAGGCAAAAGTAGCATTTATGATTGCAGATCCATGAACCACACTGAAATGCTCACCTTCCTGAGTCTCCACCTGTGTTGTAGGCATGACTGTGGCTGTTGGAGTAGTGGTGGGATTAGTGACTGTCGCAGGAGTAACCATGGGACGGATGCTGGCTCTTGGGGTAGATTTATTCCCAGCTATTGCAGCAGCAGTCACTTTACTTGGAGTTGACACAACAGGAGTTGGTTTAATATTTGCTGTTGGTGGATCTGAAGTGCTAGCACTGAAAAACAGGATACTGGTTTCATCCTGGTGGCACAGAAAGGTGACTTGAAAAACACCAAATGTAAATACATGATCATTAGCCAGAAATAATTTGGTTTTTAGAGCTTTGTGATTTAAATGCCTGAAAACAGAATAATAAATTGTCCCAAATTTGTTTAAAAAAATAAAAAGAGAGACCCACAATGCTATCAGTAGCATTCTGTCCAGTTTAGAGTTCTAACAGGTTTCTTCAAAGGGAATCAATTAGAATAGAAACCTGTGAGCAGATCAAAAGGAACAGTGCACAGCTCATGCTATGACCTGTGCCAAGTCTTCACTACAGTGAGCAATGCAGCTCACATTAAAAATCAACTGATGTGCTTCTTACAGTGCAGTATCATCCCTTGGCTGAGACAAGGATCAGTTACACTTTAGAAGGCATTCTGAAAGCCTGGCTAAAAACTGGAAGGTAATTTGGTGTCTAAACTTAGCAATATAGTAATATTTCCCATTTAAAAGCTTATTTGACTACATAATCTCTAGCAAGAGTTACTATGTAGTTAGTCTGCTTTTTATGCTTCAGATTCCTGCATCCCCCAAAATGAAAAGGTTAAAAGGCAACAACCAAAACAGAACAACTTCAAGAACCTTGAAGTCTGAAAATGTCTTAAAAATCTTTTATGCTTCGCAGGTACCATGTTCCTGGTGGTTAATGCAACAACAGCTGAAAAGCTTAACTGCTTAAATCTAGCTGAGAAAACAGGAGGAACCTGTGTCAATCAGAATCCTCAGAGCTGCATAAGACAAACTGTGAAAAGTCATCAGTTTATTAAAAAGATAACGACAAACCCAAGAAAGGCCAACAACAGAAAGGCCTGAATTCTTCAACTCACATTCCTCTTTCACCTGAAGCTGGAGCTGACTTGAGTGAGATTTGCCTCTGCTGTTCTGGAACCTGTTGAGTAAGAAACAGAAATTACCATGCCATGTGCACATGAATGAGCCATGTGGTAAAATACCTCAGCAGGCAGATCACTAACAGCTGCTTCTCTAATGGACTTGCTCTCCTACCTAGTCAGGCTCCATGATTGGTGCACATTCTGACACAAACCATCCCAGTCATACTGAGCATGCAAATCAATTCAGTCATTCTAAGGCATTTTCTTAAGCCGTTGAGACAACAGCAGGCAGAACCCATTATCATGAAATCACAGAATGGTCTGGGTTGGAAGGGACCATGAGCAGGGACATCTACTACAACAGGTGGCTCAAGACTCCATACCCTTGAACAGGAGGCTTGCAGCCTCCACAACTTCTCTGGGCAACCTGTTGCAGTGCCTTACCAACCTCATGGGGAGTATTTTCCTCCTAGTGTCTACTCAAAATTGAACTCCCAGTTTGAAACCACCACCCCTGGTCTTCCATGCCTTCAGAAGTCGTCCCTCTCCTGTTCTCCTGTAGCATGCCTTCCAATACTGGAAGGCTGCTCTAATCTCTGCCTGAAGCCTTCACTTCTCCAGGCTGAACAATCCCAACTCGCTCAGATTAGCCTCACAGCAGAGCTTCCACTCTCCCACCACTACTGTGGCCTCCCCTAGCCCTGCTCCAAGAGGTCCATGTCTTCTCCTGTGCTGAGGACTTCAGAGCTGGCCCCAGAGCTGCAAGTGGGGTCTCAGCAGAGTGGAGCAACGGGGCAGAATCTCCTCCTTCCACCTGCTGCCCATGCTGCTGGGGCTCAGCTCAGGACACAGCTGGCTCTGGGCTGGGAGTGCACAGTGTTGGCTCATATCCAGCTTTGCATTCATAAGCACCCCCAGGTCCCTCTCCACAGGGCTGCTCTCCATCCACTCTCTCCCCAGCCTGTATCTGTGCTTGGGATAGCCCTGACACAGTTTTAGATGAGGTTCTGAATCCTTAAAGCCAACTTGTGGATTTCCAAAACCAGGAACTGAACTGGAGTAGTAGTTTGCTGAGCTCAGTTTTTTTTCTTTGCCATGAGACACAGAAGCTCCATCCTCTCAGGCAGCAAGCTACAAAGAGGTTTGTACCTTGTTTGTAGACTCTGGTGGCTCATCTCGCTGCTCATGGTGTCGCTCTTGCTGCTCTCTAAGCTCTCTTTCCAGGCGGCAGATTCGACCTTCATACTGTGATTTGAGGGCACTCATCCGCACCTCCAATTCAGTTTTCTGCTCCTCTAATGAGCTGCTTTTCTGCTTCCACTCTTCATTCTCTTTTGTGAGTTGTTCCTTTGTACCTAAGTGAGCATGAAAGAATTTAGTCTTGCTGCTGAAAGCTGCCTGCAAAGTTTCTGTGCTGAATACTTGCTGCTTTAATAAGTTACTGAAGGATTATGAAGTCTCAGCATCACAGAATTTGAGTTAAAAGGAACCTTCAAAGGTCATCTTGTGCAGCTCCCTGCAGTCAGAAAGGATATCTGCAACTAGAGCAGGTTGCTCAGAGTCCCAGCCAAACTCATTTGGAATGGTTCCAAGGATGGGAGATCTCCCATCCCTCTAGGCAACCTGGGCCAGGGTCTCATCATCCTTGGTGTCAAACAGCTCTTCCAGCTTTCTAGTCTGAATCTCCCTCTTTTAAGTTTCAAACTATCACCCCTTGTCCTGTCACAATAGGCACAAAAGCGTCCACAGCTTTCTGACAGATCCTGTTCAAACACTGTCAAAGGAGTTCTCAGAGCCAATTTTCACTTTCACATGCCATTTTTTCTCTTTATTTTCCATTAAACTAATATAGAGATTAAAAAAAAAAAAAATCAAGAAGTGGTCACAAAAGAACACTGAGTTTTCAGCATGCTCTTACACTGTGATTCCTCCTAACATCAATTAAAACTAGAGCAGGCAGTATGTTTTGCAGCTGTAGATTCAGGGAGGACACTGTGCAAAGGGAGAATTACCTGAGGTATTACTAGGGTCAAACTGCTCTAATCAACAGGAGGATAAAAAAATAAATGGGAGTTATCATAGAATCAACCAGGTTGGAAGAGACCTCCAAGATCAGCCAGTCCAACCTAGCACCCAGCCCTAGACAATCAACCAGACCATGGCACTAAGTGCCTCATTCAGGCTTTGCTTCAACACCTCCAGGGACGGTGACTCCACCACCTCCCTGGGCAGCCCATTCCAATGCCAATCACTCTCTCTGCCAACAACTTCCTCCTAACATCCAGCCTAGACCTGCCCTGGCACAACTTGAGACAGTGTCCTCTTGTTCTGTTGCTGGTTGCCTGGGAGAAGAGACCAACCCCACCTGGCTACAGCCTCCCTTCAAGGAGTTGTAGACAGCAATGAGGTCACCCTAAGCCTCCTCTTCTTATGTCACTGGTTGGCAAAAACTAAGCAGAACTTTAGCTCTAGTGTAAAGATAGCTATATACTTTTACCATTTCCTGGAGAAATGAAAAGCCAAGTTTAGAAGAATTCCTGTAATATGCACTCAAAAAAAAAAAAAAAGACTTTTAAGTAAAATATGAAGTGGGCCATATGTTCCCAAGCACTTCAAATGCTTTCCATCAAATTAATCAAAATCTCAAATGGAAGATGATCAGAGGGCTGGAGCACCTCTGAGGACAGACTATGAGAGCTGGGGCTCTTCAGCCTGGAGAAGAGGAGGCTTCGAGGAGACCTTCTTGGGGCCTTCCAGTATCTGAAGGGGACCTACAGGAAGACTGGGGAGTGACTATTTACAAGGTTTGGAATGACAGGACAAGGGGTAAGGGGCTTAAACTTGAAGAGGGGAGATTAAAACTGGATGTTAGGAAGAAGTTCTTTCCAGTGAGGGTGGTGAAACACTGGAACAGGTTGCCCAGGGAGGTTATGGATGCTCTCTCCCTGGAGGTGCTCAAGGCCAGGTTGGATGAGGCCGTGTTAGTAGGAGGTGTCCCTGCCTACGGCAGGGGGTTGGAATTGGATGATCCTTGAGGTCCCCTCCAACCTAAACCATTCTATGATTCTCTATCTTTAGGATAAGAAAAAAATCTTGCAATACCAGCTAATTGTGCAATTTTCTGCTTGGCTGCAAGCAAAGTCTTTCTGGTTTTCTCTTCCTTCTCAGTGATCTGTTGCCTGAGCTGCTCCTCCTGTGTTGTCTTCTCTTGCAGATCTTGATGAAAACGAGCAAGTTCTGATTGTAGTTGGGTTATCTGCTCCTGAAGAGTTCTGACTTCTGTCTCCTTTTCTGCTATAGTCTACAGAGGGAGAGAGGAGAGTGAAGAGGAGAGAGAAAGGAGAGGGGAAGGGAAAGAGAGAGAGATTGGGAAGAAGAAAGAAGCAGGGAGAGATGTTGTAATTATCAGCCACAGCTAGCTACTTTGGCAAATATATAGTCTAACAAGCTCCAAATATGTGGTATTAGCTGGCCACTGTATAAAGGCTAAAAGGCTTCAAATCCACTACAGTCCAGCACTCTGTGAATGCAGAAGCTGAGAGAACAGCATTCTCTTTCCCAGTTACTTAGCAACAGTGTGAGACACTACACACAGGATTTAATCCAGCTTTAAGGCCCCTCTTTCCCAATGAGCTAGAGGCACAAATATGTCCCTTCACCTATTTAGACAGGTACATGCCCTCCCACACAGAGACAAAACCCCCACATTCTTCACTGTTACTGAAGATTGAATAGAATATGGTGCTCTCAAAACAGTTCACTGTTCTCACCTTCTGCAAACTTTCGACCTGAGTCTCCAAACTCTTTGTCTTCACTTCAGCTTGACTGAGTGTGTCTTTTAACTCCTGTACTTCCTGCACGGAAACTTGTTCTTCTTTCTGTTCTACCAAGGGCTGAGTTGATGCTTCAGCAACCATCTGAAACACATTAGGAGATAGCAGGCTACAGAGTACTCTCTGCTCTGAATACACGAACGTGAAGAATATTAGCCAGATTATAGAACCACAGAGTCACAGAATGAGTCAGGGTTGGAAGGGACCACAAGGATCATCTAGTTCCAACTCCCCTGCCATGGGCAGGGACACCTCACACTAGATCAGGCTGTCTAGAGCCTCATCCAGCCTGACCTTAAACACTTCAAAGGATGAGGCTCCCACCACCTCTCTGGGCAACCTGTTCCAGCGTCTCACCACCCTCACAGCGAAAAACTGCTTCCTGACATCCAATCTGAATCTACCCACTTCTAGTTTCGCTCCATTCCCCCAGTCCTGTCACTCCCTGATATCCTAAAAAGTCCCTCCTCAGCTTTCCTGTAGGCCCCCTTCAGTTCCTGGAAGGCCCCAATAAAGTCTCCTCAGAGCCTTCTCTTCTCCAAACTAAACAGCCCCAACTCCCTCAGTCCGTCTCCATAGGAGAGCAGCTCCAGCCCTCCAATCATCCTTGTGGCCCTTCTCTGGACACACTCCAGCACGTCCATAAACTTCTTGTAACATCCATCTGCTAATGTGCATGACTATAGATTAAAATAGACCTTTTTTAATCCACTTTTTCTTTGTTTGCAAAGAAATCCTACCTACCTTATCATGCTGTGCTTTCAGCTCCTCATACTGAGTCTTGTACCTGCGCCCGATTTTCTTCACCTGTGTTATAGTTTTCACTTTTTCTTGTATGTCAGCCACTTTAGCATCTAACTCTTTCTGCAATGTATCCTTCTCTGTTCTTATTTTAGTTACTTCCTCCTTCAGGCTCTGCACAAGATTCTGGTTTGTAGTCAAGGATGCATTAGTCCTTATTAACGAGAGATGAGAGGAAGAGGCAAATGAGATGTTTGAAACAACAAATGTCAGTATTGCTCATTTATCTAGTATCACAGGCACCATCTGCAGACAATTATGTTGTCTAGCACTTTGCAATATAAACATTTAGAGAATATAAATGATTCTACGTCATATTAGATTAAGTTCAGCTAAAAGACAGCTTCCAAACAATTCTCACTTCATTTCACCTGTATATTATCAAACTACAGCAAGAATACCACAAGTTTCATAGTTAGACAGACTCAATACTGAGAGAAAGAAAGAAAAGATACTTCTCTCAAACTAACTAGTAATAGGATGAGAAGAAACTTAAATGCACTTCTGGTGCCCCCAGCATAAGAGGGACATGCTGCTGCTGGTCCAGGAGGGCTACCAACATGATCAGAGGGCTGGAGAACCTGTGCTATGGGGACAGGCTGATAGAGCTGGGGCTGATCAGCCTGGAGAACAGACAGCTCTGGGGAGACCTCACGGCAGCCTTCCTGTACCTGAAAGGGGCTACAAGAAAGCTGGGGAGGGACTTTTTACATGGGCTTGTAGTGACAGGAGGAGAAGGAATGATTTTAAGCTTCAAGAAGGGAGATTTAGACTGAAACTTAGGAAGAAATTCTTTACTGTGAGAGCAGAGAGACACTGGAACAGGTTGCCCAAGGAAGTTGTGCCCCCACTCTGGAGGTGTTCAAGGCCAGGATGAATGAGACCTTGAGCAACCTGGTCTAGTGGAAGGTGACCCTACTCATGACAGGGAGGTTGGAACTGGAAAAGACCTTACAGATCATCTAATCTGAACCGTCCTATGAATCTATGAATTAAGAAATTAAACTCCTAGATACAGCTTGATTTCACATATTTCACTCTGTACAAAACCTTTTCCCTAGCTGACTAATACCATACCTTGCTATTTCTGCTTTTAACCTTCCTGTCTCTTCACTCATTTGTTGTATACGCTTGGTGTTTGCTTCCTTCTCTGAGAGCAGCTTCCGATACTCTTCTAGATCAGTGTCCTTCTTTTGACTCAATAAATGCTGGAAGGGAGACAAAAAGGTTGATGTTTTCAGAAGATGATTATAGTTCCACCCAAGAAGATCTCTTTCAAATCGAGCTGCTGCTTGTGCTTTTTGATTTGGAATGCCTATGAATTAGAACAACCAGTTTTGAAGCTGCACATACAGTATTTAATCATTCAGCTACATTTCTTAATTTGCTGTTTTTAAGAAAATGTAGAGCTCTTTAGAGGTGTTTGGGTTATTTTGGTGGCATCTTCATAACATCTTTGAAAACAAGCATTCCCCACCTGAGTCCGAGCTTTCCAGCGTTTAACATCTTCTTCCAACAGCTTTTTCTCCGCCTGCAACATTCCGCTTTTCTCACTCAGCTCAGCATTAGATTCTTGTAGAGGTAGAATATCTGCTTCAAGCTTGCGTACCTGAAAACACCCAACTGGAGATGAAACTCTCTGGATCTTGTAAGATTTGAGAGATAAAAAATGGAATTGAAAGAGAACTAAAGGAGATGGAGACAAAAAAATGGAATATGAGAGGCCCTGAACAATGGCAGCTAAGAGGGACAGAGGCAGCAACAACAACACCCTCTGAAAGTCACAGAATCAATCAGATTGGAAGAGACCTCCAAGATCAGCCAGTCCAACCTAGCACTCAGCCCTAGCCACTCAACTAGACCAAGGCACTAAGTGCCTCAGCCAGGCTTTTCTTGAACACCTACAGGGAGGGTGACTCCACCACCTCCCTGGGCAGCCCATTCCAATGCCAATCACTCTCTCTGTGAAGAACTTCCTCCTAACATCCAGCCTAGACTTCCCCCAGCACAACTTGAGACTGTGTCCCCTTCTTCCGTTGCTGGTTGTCTGGGAGAAGAGACCAACTCCCACCTGGCTACAACCTCCCTTCAGGTAGTTGTAGACAGCAATGAAAGTCCTGATATAGCTTCTTCTCCATCTCTGTCTTTCAGTGAGCAGATAAGGGCAGGGAGAAGAATAAGAAGCAGGAGCAGAGAATGATCCTACAGTGAGAAAAAGACTGTAAGTACAACTTCACAATCTCAGATTCTCAATCTTTGTACTTTGGTACAAGAAAGAGAGTAGATGCCATGGAACTGGGTGCCATTACAGTTACTGGCGTGCAGAAATGGGAAGAGGCATAATCTCCCTTTTGAACTCTTCAGAAAGCTGTACCCTGATTTGTAAGTATTCCCGTGCCAGTTTTCACTTAGCTGCTGCTGATAGCCTTGTAACTGGTATATCTCTAGCCAAGGATTCATAGGTTCATCCTGGTTGGAAAAGAAGACCTTGTGCTAGTTTGAAGCTAGCTGGGATATTTTGGTGAGAGGAATTAGATGCTAGGCTGTGAAAAGGAAACAATGCTAATGGCTACTGCCCTCATAGGCTTGCTGAGATGGATAAAAACAAGAACATAAATACAGATAACAGAGTTGTTCTCTGGCTCTGGCTGCTTGCCCTTCTCTCTCTAACCTGCTGTCAGTGTAACTAATCCATCCTAACCCCCCTGGCTGATCCTTCAAACTCACCTTGAACATAAGGCAAAGTCTTGGGATAAGGTAGAGGGGTGAAAAGGAGATGGAAGAGTGGTTGAGAGCCCCTCCTGGGGACTCTGGTTTCTGGGAGGGCTGTTGTGTTTCTGTATCACTTTCTTTTAATTGGTATATTTCTGTCTCTAGCTGTATAGACTGTAAATATCTGCTTGTATACTGTGCTAAGCTGTAAATATAAAGCTTCATTCTCATTAGCCAGCTCAGCTTAGTCTAGTCTGGGTGATTTCATAAGAGTGAGGGGGTGAGTAACACCCAAACCATTACAGACCTTTAAGATTGTCAAGTCTAACCACTAACCCAGGTTGCCACTAAACCATGTCCTTCAGCATCACATCTACACACAGCTTTTCAGGCCCTTCAGGGATGGGGACTCTTTCCAGGGCTTGACAGCCCTTCTGGGGAAAAATTCTTCCTGATCTCCAAGATCAGGACCTCTCCTGGCACAACTTAAAGCCACTTCCTCTTGTCTTACCACTTGTCACCAATGTAGATTTTCAATTTCATTTAAATGAAACCAAACTTCAAATTTTCTGATGTTCTACATGGACCAATGTCTTCTCAAATTCTAAATGGAGTTTCCTCTTTTGTGTGTGATGCAAAGGATTAATCACCACCTACATCAATTAGTTTACTGTAATTAGCAATGGTATATGCAGACAGTAACAGAACAGCTGGGATATCTGAATGTAAGTGAACCTTAGCACTAACCTTTGCTTGAATTTGTTGTAGCTCTTGTTCTAGCCTCTCCTTTTCTTCTCTTAGCATCTTGTTGGTTTCTATCAGTACATTCATGGTCTCAGTTTTCTTCATTAATTCTTCATGCTGTGCAATGGTTTTTGCTGTTACCTTTTGAAAAGATTTAATTCAGTCATTAATTTTGCTTGCTCTATGTATATTCTTACCCAGATCTGGCACACCACCACCCTGAAAAGCCGTTGTGGCACTCTTTATCTCACAAGTACATACAAACCAAGTAAATACTGCTAATGAAATGGGAGATGGGAAAAAAACAAACTGAGAGAAATTATCTTTATTTTCTTTATTTATGTGATTCTGGGATTGCCAAACTGCTTCACTGGATTCCAAACAAAACTCATTTGGCTACAAGGCAACCTCAGTTTAAAAGCTGCCAGTTCTTCTAGAACTTAATTTCTGGGCATGAGCAGCATAGACAAAGAGCAGAATGGAGAGAATAGCCCTCTCTACTTAGTGAGATCATAAGCAATGATATGGGAAAAGGGACAGAGAACATAGAGTGTAGAAACCTAGTAACATCATTAACTATGATAAAGCATCATCAATCAGATAAGCACAAAGGAGGTGGGTTAAGCTTGAGAGGGTCTTGAAACACTCTCATGGAGAAGAATACTGTATTCAAAGATGAGAACATTGGAGACTCCAGCGAAGAATGTGACCCACAACTGATGCCAGATGGATGAAAGGTAGAGGTCAGACTGAGGAAGATGTCAGCCTTCCTCCCAAAGACCCCAAAAGGCCACCACCAGGTGGCAGTGAGCACGCATGAAGAGGTGGACAGTATGGAAATGAGTTTCAGGAACTGACTGTAATAACTCCACTATTCCCAGAACTAATTGTAATAACCCTACCCCTGTACTGAGTATGTACGATTTTGTAGCAGAAATATTTTACCACGGTGCTAGTTTGAGCCTAGCTAGAATGTTCTGGTGAGAAGGACTAGATCACAGGCTATGAAATGAAAACAAGAGTGATGCCTACTTCGCTCATAGTCTTGCTGAGACANTTGTACATTGTGCTAAGCTGTAAATATTCACATTTCCAGAGCCGGCTGAGTCTAGTCTGGGTGATTTCTAATGTTTGGGGGGGTGGGGAACACCCAAACCACACAACCTGAAAAAGGTGAAGGTGTCCAAGGGCTTTGGAGGATGACCTCCTCTTATCACCCAGTGCTGATTAAACCTGCCTTACCTAATAACACTTCAAGTGTTGTGAGGTCTTACTTTATTTAGCAATAACATCTAACCATACCTGCACCTTCTCTCTCTCAGCATTGAGACTGTCCTGTAGCTCCTGGAGTTCTCTTTCCAGGTGCTCCACTCTCTGACGGTAACGCAAACTCTCCACCTGGGCCACCTCAAACCTAGTTTCTGCAATCTCCTTTTCTCGGCGTATGAATCTGCAGCAAGAGAATGAACACATCAACAAAAAGGCAAATGTTTATAAGTAACTGAAGGCTGGCCAGGATGGGGGGGGACAGGCTCTTCTCACTTACTCCCCGAAATAGGACAAGGAGCAATGGGTATAAATTGCACTAAAAGAGGTTCTGCCTCAACACAAGGGGGAACTTCTTTACTGTAAGGGTCACAAAGCAATGGAATAGGCTTCCCAGACAGGTTGTGGGATCTCCTTCTCTGGAGACTTTCAAGGCCTGTATGGCTGTGTTCCTCTGTGATCTGTGTTAGATAGTATTGTCCTGCTCTGGCAGGGGGGTTGGACTTGATGATCTCCTTGGGTCCCTTCCAACACCTAACATCCTGTGACCTTACATCAGAAGGTCTACTGAGTACAGTTTAGAAAGATCAACAAGAAAATCCTAGTTAAAAAGATTCTAGGAAATCTACATAAACCCTCCTTAAAACAATGAAGAAAGCCTCTGTGAGACTTTATTGCCAGTCTCATTTGCTAAAATCTTATTTAGAATAGAATCAACCAGGTTGGAAGAGACCTCCAAGATCAGCCAGTCCAACCTAGCACCCAGCCCTATCCAGTCAACTAGACTATGGCACTAAGTGCCTCATCCAGGCTTTTCTTGAACACCTCCAAGGATGGTGACTCCACCACCTTCCTGGGCAGCCCATTCCAAAGGCAGTTACCTTCCTGCCATAACTGACTCATCTTTCTCCTAGGAGCTGAAAGAAATCTCACCTACTGCTGCAGTACAACCACCTCCTACTCAGCAAAAAAGAGTGCTGAAGTTTTATGTATTATCGAGACCTTATTGCTGTCTACAACTACCTGAGGGGTCGTTGTAGCCAGGAGGAGGTTGCTCTCTTCTCTCAGGCAGCCAGCACCAGAACAAGAGGACACAGCCTCAAGCTACACCAGGGGAAATTTAAGCTTGAGGTGAGGAGAAAGTTCTTCACTGAGAGAGTCATTGGCTACTGGAATCGGCTGCCCAGGGAGGTGGTGGAGTCGCCGTCCCTGAAGCTGTTCAAGGCAGGATTGGACGTGGCACTTGGTGCCATGGTCTAGCCTTGAGCTCTGTGGTAACAGGTTGGACCTGATGATCTACGAGGTCTCTTCCAACCTTGATGATACTGTGATCCATGCAAATACAAAGTCATGCAGAAATATTTAACTTGGCAGCTAATCGATAACCTCTGAGGAGCCCAGAGCTAAATTTACCGTAGAATTTCTAAGATCTGTTCTTGAGATTTGCCTTCCTCGTTGAGAGAAACATTCGCTGCAGCTGGCATGGCTTCTTTCATAGAAGTCACCATCTTATCACTCAGACTCTCCAGCTGTTCATGCAACAATCGATTTTGCTTTTCCAAATCTTCACAGCGAGATGCCAGCTTTGAAGATTCATCCTACAGGAAAAATTGTTCAATGATTGTGAATTCTGTGGCTGAATTCTGGTAGCTTTGGTGAGGTTTTTTCAGCTATCAATCGAAGTCATACCTTAATCATTCTCTCTCTCTCTTCCCAGGAGGCTTTGCTCTCTAACAACTCAGACTCAGCTTTCCGAGCAGCTTCCTCTAGCTGCTGCCTCACTGCTGTGTTCTTGGCAACTTGCTCTTTGATAGCCTGCAACGCTTCAACATCGGCAGCATGAAGCATTAATTCCCGCTCGTATTTATTCTGAGCTTCAGAAGCCATCTTGGCCTGCAGGAAATATATAACAAATAGATTCTATACCTTTAACGTACTACAAGCTTCTCAAATTCTGGGTAAGATCAATGACCACTAACTAAAATGAAAATTGTTGGCCAAAACCAAGTACAAAAAATATGGATAAGCTTAGTACTGTTCCCTCAAAGAAATTAAAACTGTTGAGAAAAATCAGAAATGAAAACATTTGCTTTGAGTGGCTAACAGGACACACTGCACCATCCTGTAAGCACCATCCTGGGAAGGATTTAGAACATGGAACTGAAAATCAGCATTGGTGACAAGTGAAAGAAGAAATGGCCTTAAGTTGTGACAGAGGAGATTTATGTTGGACATTAGGAAGGATTTCTAATGCCTGGACTGGCTCCTGTGTGACCTGCCCTAAGTGAGCCTGCTCTGGTAGCGGGGCTTGATCTTCCATGAGTGCTCCTAACCTGGTGTGATTTCTTCTCCAAAAGGGCTGTTAAGCCCTGGAAGGAGTCCTCTGTCAACAGGGGTTTTGAAAAATTGTGCAGATGTGGTGCTGAGGGACACTGTTTAGTAGTGGACTTGGCAGTGCTGGGTTAGTGGTTGAACTTGATGATCTTAAAGTTCCTCTCCAACCAAAATGATTCTACAGTTCCTCTACAATCAAACCTCTTGCTATAGATTGTGTAGGGATAATAGGCAGGTATTAGACTAAGAACATTCACTTGTTACCTCTACATGTGAATGGGCAAAGAAATTTACTGCAAGAGGTTAAAATGCTAAGGCCACTGTAATAAAAATAATGAAATACTTGTCTACTACATTTTAGGTTGGATAAAACAAGAGCCAAAAATTTCTCTACATCCTGTACACTGATCAGTGTTGCTGAAATCCTGACTTGCAGAAATATCTATCCCTTTTATACACAGTTGGTAACAAGAAAAACTTACTAGGTGCTGCTAAATACCACCACATTGCCCCAGTTTCAAAAGATGATACTTAAGCTTTGGATTGGATAGTTGTATTTGGATATTTCCCCCATTGCCCTCCTGTAAGAATTCAGTTTTCTTTCTTGGTCCCTCAGGAGATTGAGGTAGCAAATCATTAATATGAGTTAAGTACATTCCCCACTCACAGATCTTACTAACAATTATCCATTGCATCTTCTGTTGTTTCCTTAAATGTGACACCAACTGTGCTTGCAGTACGACTTTATATTCAAAGTCAGTTTAGCTGATACTTGTTTGATCAGGCATAAAAATGGAGCACTAAACAAACAGCTGTTCAGAACATAAAGGTGCTTCTACAGCACTTTTCTTGGCTCCTAAGATGCTGATTAGCAGTACTACCTCTAAAAATCTTCAGTTCAATTGAAAAGCAATGAAACACTGACATCCAGTTTACTACCTCTGGTTGAAATAGGCAAATACTAAGACATACTTGCTCCTGGCAGTCACGTCGGGCTTGTTGTTCATTACTGAGAGCTGTGCTGGCTCTCTGAAGGGCTTCCTGAACTTCTGACTGCACAGTTGAGAGACTCTTCTTTAGTTCTGATAGCTATGGTGATGAGGGAACAAGAAAAACAAAAACAAGAACAAAACCAAGACTAAGAAGAAATTCTTTTAGAGAGTATGTACCAGAGCAAGGCTTTGAATACAGACAGTCCTGAGTAATGTAGAACTGGAGGGTGGTTATTGCATTATTCATTTGAATCCAAAGAGAAATACTGTCAGTATTTTGACTGAATACACAGAGCTCTTTTCTGGTAAAAACATACTCCTGTTCTTGCAGATTTGAACATGTAGTAACTCTAGTTGCACTCAGTCTGCTTCTTTCAACTTCAGTAAGAGTCCAAATAAGAAACAGACAAATAAGGGCACAGACCACTCTGGTTTCAGAAGTATTTGCAGCATTTCAAAACACTTACAATTCAAAAGGAGTTTTCTGACACCTCCCTCTCTCTGGCTTTTTATACTCATGATTTTGCTCTAAACTGTTCAAAGTTCAAGCAGATATTGACAGCTTTAAATACACAATCACCCTAAACAAACTGGTAAGGTTCGTGTACTACTCACATTTGGCAACCTTCTGCAAATTCAGTTAGCCTTTTGTAGGTCCTAAAAGACTTTGGTTTGGACACTACTATAATGCAAAAGGAAACTGGGAGTCTTAAGGATTCTTAAACAGCAGATTCTTGTGGACTTTGCAAAAGGGAGTTTAAGGGAGGGGACATCCAGTGCATACCTGTTGCTCCATATTCTCCAAGGCTTTACGCTTCTCCTCTTGCAGCTCTTGCTTTTCTTTCTCTGACTCCATCAGCTTCTTCTCTAGCTGTGCTTGATACTCTGAAGACTCCTTTAGACGAGCTTCAACTGTTGCACGAACTTCCTCTGTCACCTTCATTAAAATCCATCACAAGAAATCATTTTTTTCCCTTTAAATATGGCATTCTAAAGTGAAACCAATGTTTCACTAACCATTTGCAGCCACAAAAAGAATTCTCAAGAACAACACTGAAAAAGTGGAGAACCACAAATAGAACTGAGTTTATCTTCTTCTTTTCCCTTCAGAGCTGCAGTAGCTAACAAAGTACACCTAAGAGAAGTTTAAAGTGACTGCACTCAAATGTGCAATACCCAGCAAATCTTTTTATTGTACACTAGAATCTGCAATACTGTTCAAGCATATCAAGCCACAACGAAGTTCCTATAGTAAGAGAAGACAGAAAAATTGGATACTAGACAAACAGCTCTCCAGCATCTACTGATACTCTAAGTCCAGTAGAAAATGAGGATTTTGTTTCCTTAATCTGTCCTCTTTTCATATACTGAGCAGATTGGAAGAGGCTTCACTCTTTTGAATGTGTAACAGATCATGGGTAGCAGGGAACATCACAAAAGGTCAAGAAGGTCAAGAATGTCAAGTGCAGGGTCCCACACCTAGGGACAAATGACCCCCTCCACTAGTACAGGTGAGGGGGTGACCTGCTGGAAAGAGGCTCTGCAGAGAAGGACTTGGGAATGCTGGCAGACAAGCTCCCCATGAGCCAGCAATGTGACCAACGACAACGGTGTCTGAGCTGCATTAAGAGTATGGCCAGCAGGTAGAGGGAGGCTGTAATCCTCCTCTCCTCTGCTGAGATCACATCAGGACTCCTGTGTCCAGTTCTGGACTCCCCAGTTTAAAATACAAGAAATTACTGGAGAGAGTCTAATGAAGGTGTGCAAAGATGCTGAGGGGCCTGGAGCATCTCTGTGAAAACGAAAGGCTGGGAGATCTGGGGCTGTTTAGTCTGAGAGGGGATCTGACCAATGCTCAGCAAGAGATAAAGGCTTCTGGGACTCTGTTCTTAAGCCTTTCACAGAGATGAGTCTTGTTTTGCATCACTGAAGACCTTACTGATGCAGAAGGTGTGAATTTAACTGCTTTTGAATGAGAGCTAATCAATTAATGTCTTTAATCATCAACCACAGAGTTGTAAGGAACAGGTTTTAAAAGTAATTTCCCCTCTTTTAAAGGAAAATATTGGCAGAATAGAGTTTTAAGTTTAAATTTACAGTTCAGTATGTTAAAACATTGTGCAAAAATGTTACTATTTCCATTATTAGAAGTATTTTTTGAATGAAATTGCCTCAAATCTGGACTTACTCCATTATACTCTAATTCCTTCTAAACTAAGTTCAGTTTTTCCTAATTCCTCTCCTATCTTGCAGACTGTACTGTAGTACCAAAAATAAAACCCCAAAAGATCTTTCAGATTGTTTCTGCTTTTGCTTTAATAAACAATGGTAACTACTTACTTGTTTTTCCTTATTAAGGGATTCCTCTAGGCTAAGAACCATGGCCCTGTATTGTTCCACATTACTAGAACTAGTCTTGAGTCTCTCTCTCAGGTCATTAACTTGCTCATCAGCTTGTCTTAGTCGACTTACAAGATCATCCACATCTTCATTTGTACTAGGCTGACCTAAAATATCAGAGCACATTCATTAACTGGTGAAGTTTAATTCATTCTTTTCAAACCACTATTTTGTGAAAACTGAAGTCTTTTACGATAGTAACATGGAAAAAACCATCACTCTCACAAAGCTTCCCTACATAAAACTGACAGCCCTAGCCAAAATAGTGGTTAACAAAAACACTGTTGATTCAGCCAATAACAACTTGCTATATAAAAATAAGTTGGGATGAGATTTAACAAGGCCAAGTGCAGGGTTCTGCACTTTGGCCACAACAAGCCCAAGCAGTGCTACAGGCTGGGGACAGAGTGGCTGGAGAGCAGCCAGGCAGAAAGGGAACTGGGGGTACTGGTAGACAGTAGCTGAAGATGAGCCAGCAGTGTGCCCAGGTGGCCAGGAGAGCCAATGGCATCCTGGCCTGGATCACGAATAGTGTGGCTAGAAACACGAGGGAGATTCTTCTTCTCCTGTATTCAACACTGGTCAGGCCACACCTTGAGTGCTGTGTCCAGTTCTGGGCTCCTCAATTCAAGAGAGATGTTAAGGTGCTTGAATCTGTCCAGAGAAGGGCAACAAAGCAGGTGAGTGGCCTGAAACCGTATGAGGAGAGGCTGAGAGAGGTGCAGTTGTTTAGCCTGCAGAAGAGGAGGCTCAGGGGTGACCTCATTGTTGTCTACAACTACCTGAAGGGAGGTTGTAGACAGGTGCGGTTGCTCTCTTCTGCCAGGCAACCAGCAACAGAAGAAGGGGACAGTCTCAAGCTGTGCATGGAGAGGTCCAGGCTGGATGTTAGGAGGAAGTTGTCGCCAGAGAGTGATTGGCATTGGAATGGGCTGCCCAGGGAGGTGGTGGAGTCGCCATCTTTGGAGGTGTTGACGAAAAGCCTGGGTGAGGCACTTAGTGCCACGGTCTAGTTAACTGGACAGGGCTGGGTGCTAGGTTGGACTGGATGATCTTGGAGGTCTCTTCCAACCTGGCTGATTCTATGATTCTAAGTACACTAAATAAACTTAAGATGTTTCTTGTTAAAAATAAAAGGGATCTTTTAATAAGTTTTGCTCTATTTTTGCCCTTTGTGACTGCCTGGACATTAATTTTACTTTAACAAATCGTTATTATTATCATTCATTTGGATATGTGAATGTAAAAATCAAATTTGTTACCTGCTGTACACACCTCATTCTCGATTATCATGAGCGATTAATTTCACCATTCTGCAAACAGTATCATTTAATAGAAAGTGAGTGCAGTCAATGCAGAAAACCACTTCACCTTTCCCTGGAGCCCTCTGTGATGACTGAGATGCCAGCTGAGCCTCTGTGTTGTTGAGCTGCTGTTTCAACATGGCAGTTTCTTTCTGGGCGTTCTTCAACAGTTCTTTTGTGTTCAAGTGACGATTTGTCTCAGTCTCAAGCTGCCTCTTGAGATCCAGGATATGAACCTGAAAACACAAGGTTATTAATTTTGCAATCATTCACAAATGGCACAAAGAGCAAATATGTCCTGCATGAAAAACAAAACCTGGCAGAAGCCATGCAGTGTTGGCTTTACTGTTGCTAAACCTAGTTTAGCATGTTTAGAACTGTACTTACCTCTTGATTTTTGGTAAGGGAATGTCTTTGCTCCACCTCATTTTCCAGTTTCTTCTTCAGCTGAGATATCTCACGTTCTAGCTTTTCTATCTGATTGTTGAGTCTTTGTTTTGTTTCTGTCTCAGACCTCTCCAGTATTCCCTGATAAAAGAGCATAAGGCAGACCGCTTACAATGCACTTCCATCACTTCTGAGTTACTGCAGCACTTCATGCAGAGTTGTGACACTTCTCTCATCCCCAAAATAACTACTGCAGGGAGCAAAAAATAATACCTTATCCTCTAGCTTTTCCTAGAGTTCACTTTATATGCAAGGTGAGTTTGGAGGATTGGCCAGGGAGGGTTAGAAAGCAGAAGGAACAGTCACACAGAAACCAAGCCAGGGAGAAAAGTACAGGCACCCAGTGACACACACTGACTGTCTCATCTTTGTTTATGTACTCATTTTTATACATCTCAGCAAGCCTATGAGTGAAGTAGACATCACCATTGTTTCCCTTTCACAGCCTATCACCTAAAATTTCTCTCACTGAAATATTCCAGCTAGCCTCAAACTATCATACAAGGAATGGTGAGATACTGGAACAGCTTGCCCAGGGAGGTTGTGGTTCTCCCCTTCCTGAAGGTGTCCAAGAGCAGACTAGATGAGGCTCTGAGCAACCTGCTCTAGTGGAAAGTGTTCTTGCCCACGGCAGGGAATTTGGAACTAGATGATCTTAAAGGTCCCTTCCAACCTAAACCATTCTATGAATCTATGAAAAAAAAAGATGAGAAGTAGAATTTAAAGTATTTTATCACTGGTGAGGCTACATCTCACAGGTCATGTGAGGAGCAGCTGAGGGAACTGGTGTTGTTCAGCTTGGAGAAAAGGAGGTTGAGAGGAGACCTTCTGGCTCTCTAGAATTCCCTGAAAGGAGGCAGACCCCAACTGGGGGTCAGTCTCTTCTCCCAAGTAACAAGTGACATGTTTCGTCTCATGCAAACAGCCTCAAGTTGTACCAGGAGAGGTTTAGGTGCGACATGAGGAACAATTTCTTCCCCAAAAGGCTTGTAAAAGCCTGAAACAGGCTGCCCAGGGCAGTGGTGTAGTCTCCATCCCTGCAAATAAACCAAAAAGTGTAGAAGTGGTGCCGAGAACATGGCTTAGTGGTGCATGGTGCTGCATTAAGAGTTGGACTCAATGACTCTGAAGGTCTTTTCCAAACATAATGATTCTAAGATCTTGTAATTTAGAACTGGAGTAACAAATGTCCTTAAAGGAGTTCCTGCAGTATTTTGTGTTCAGTGTCAATGTGTAACAAAAGAATTTTGCATCCCTTTAAGACTCAATCCCATGACTCTGGTACTTCATTTCAACTTTTTTTTTTTAATGGAAAGCCCTGCAACAATTACACCAAATTCAGACATAATAATAGAATCATTAAATCAGTCAGGGTTGGAAAAGACCAAGTCACAAAAAATTGGGACATAATAATAGAATCATAGAATCAGTCAGGGTTGGAAAAGACCAAGGATCAGTCACACCGAATTAGGACATAATAATAGAATCATAGAATAAGTCAGGGTTGGAAAAGAACAAGGATCATTTAGTTCCAACACCCCTGCCACAGGCAGGGACACCCTACCCTGCATCAGGCTGGCCACAGCCTCAGCCAGACTGGCCTTAAACTCCTCCAGACATGAGGCTTCAACCACATCCCTGGGCAACCCATTCCAGGCTCTCACCACTCTCATGCTCAACAACTTCCTCCTCACATCCACTCTGACTCTCCCCATCTCCAGCTTTGCTCCATTCCCTAGTGCTGTCACTACCTGAGAGCCTAAAAAGTCCTTCCCTAGCTTTTTTGTAGGCCCCCTTCAGATCCTGGAAGGCCACAAGAAGGCCATGTGGAAGCATCCTCTTCTCTAGGCTGAGCAGCCTCATAATGTCACATACCTGAATAGTTCGCAGATTAGTAAGCAGCAGGTTCTGTCCTCTTTGTTCAACTAATAAAGACTCCCGCTGCTGAGTCAAACGCACATCCGACATCTTCAAAATATCCTTCTCTTTCTTCAAGTTTTCTGCTCTTACCTTTAAGACAGAAGAGAATAAGAACTTTGTTATCCATCCCAAATATGTCTACGAAGTTGGATATTATTTTTATGATCAGTTATTACTATAGTTAAAGAAGCGCTTCAATGATTACAGATTGTGCATTAAAATGCATGCAAATTAAGATGAGAACAGTTCATAGATTCATTCCAGTGTCTCAGCACCCTCCTTGTGAAGAATTTCTTTCTCATATCCAGCCTAAACCTGCCCTCCTCAAGCTTAAATCAGTTCTCTCTCATCAACTGGACTTGTGTCCAGTTCTGGGCTCCTCAATTCAAGAGAGATGTTGAGGTGCTGGAATGTGTGCAGAGAAGGGCAACAAAGCTGGTGAGGGGCCTGGAGCACAAACCCTATGAAAAGAGGCTGAGGGAGCTGGGGATGTTTAGCCTGGAGGAGGCTCAGGGGTGACCTCATTGCTGTCTACTACTGGGTGGTAAGACACTGGAACAGGTTGCCCAGGGAGGTTGTGGATACTTCCTCCCTGGAGGCGTTTAAGGCCAGGCTGGATGAGGCCTTGAGCAACCTGCTCTAGTGGGAGGTGTCCCTGTCTATGATGGGGGGTTGGAGCTGGATGATCCTTGAGGTCCCTTCCAACCTAAACCATTCTATGATTCTATGATTCTATGAACTACCTGAAGGCAGGTTGTAGCCAGGTGGGGGTTGGTCTCTTCTCCCAGACAACCAGCAAGACAACAAGGGGACACAGCCTCAAGTTGTGCCAGGGGAGGTCTAGGCTGGATGTTAGGAGGAAGTTGTTGGCAGAGAGAGTGATTGGCATTGGAATGGGCTGCCCAGGGAGGTGGTGGAGTCACCGTCCCTGGAGGTGTTCAAGAAAAGACTGGATGAGGCACTTAGTGCTGTGGTCTAGTTGACTGGATAGGGCTGGGTGCTAGGTTGGTCTGGCTGATCTTGGAGGTCTCTTCCAACCTGGTCGATTCGATTCGATTCGATTCGATTCTATTCTATTCTATTCTATTCTACTCTATTCTATTCTATTCTATTCTATTCTATTCTATTCTATTCTATTCTATCCTATCATCACAAGCACTTGTAAAAAGTCCCCTCCTGACTTCCTTATTTGACTAATCACATTCTGTTTTCTCTGCAAACTGAAGAACACCTTTGGAATGTTGTTCCAGCTTTACTCGGTGCTTGAGATGTGTAAAAAGGAACACATGCACCAACTTTTACACATGTAATAACTGGTGCACTCAGAAAACCACACACAAGGACAAGCAGAACCCTGGTGCTACTTTGGAATGCCTAGCAATGTAATTCTGCATGCTACTAACCTCTGCCACTGCCAGTTTTTCATTAGCCCCCCTCAGGTCTTGAGTCATGGTGTTAATTATCTGCTCTTGCTTCTGAGTTGTTGCTGTGAGTTTCTGGGTTCTTTCATGCAGAGATGTTATTTCACGACGGTAGCCTTCAACATTATCCTGCAGCATTTCATACCTTCACATGGAACAATAAAGCAAAGCATGTGTTTGTGTGATGGTTTGGGTGCTCCCTGCCCCCCCC